>CM042247.1:4033650-4101150 GCA_023566225.1 Romanogobio albipinnatus | reverse complement strand
CACACACACACACCATATTAGAGCACAGTAGAGCTACACACACACACACACACCATATTAGAGCACAGTAGAGCTACACACACACACACACACACACACACACACACCATATTAGAGCACAGTAGAGCTACACACACACACACACCATATTAGAGCACAGTAGAGCTACACACACACACACACACCATATTAGAGCACAGTAGAGCTACACACACACACACACACACACACACACCATATTAGAGCACAGTAGAGCTAGGCAAGGCAAGGCAAGTTTATTTGTATAGCACATTTCATACACAGGGGCAATTCAAAGAGCTTTACACAGAAATGAAGTTAAAATATTCATAAGTGAATACAATAAAAATATACATAGTATAACAGTTATAGTGGGAATTAAAAGAAAATATACAATAAAGATGAAATCCCCTATCTGGGGTGGAAGAAAATGGAGAGTCAGGTTTACTTTAAAAATATTTGTCAGGTAACTGTGCGTTTAGACAGTACCCTTACAGACAAATCTTCCTGGCCTAACTTGAGGGCGTTCTCTAGATGTTTTACCCGTCAGAGCAGATCTAAACGGGTCTTCCTCGCACCGGAGCGAGTACTCAAAAAATATTTGTCAGGTAACTGTGCATTTAAACATTACCCTTACAGACAAATCTTCCCGGACAGGAACACCGGGGCTATCTCTACTTTGTTCGACCGTCAGAGCGGATCTACACGGTCCTTCCTCTTACTACCAAGGCTATACAGATCTATCCGTCAGAGCGGATCTAAACGGATCATCCTCACACCGGAGGGATTTCGATTTAGCGCTCCCCCGTCTCTCAACCTCTTCCACCCAGTCAGCCTTAACAAAATAAAAAATAAGTGAATAAAAAGTATAATTAAAACAGAAATAAAGTTAAAATATTCATAGAATAAAAAGTAAAATTAACACAGTAAAAGCATAGGATAAGGTGCAATCAGTCGGATGTACACTAGCACAGCTCATTCAGTAAATGCACAGCTGGACAGATGTGTTTTGAGTCTGGATTTGAAAGTGGCTACTGTTGAAGCACATCTGATCTGTTCAGGAAGCTGGTTCCAGCTGCGGCTGGCATAACAGCTAAAAGCAGACTCTCTTTGCTTTGAGTGAACCCTTGGTATTTCTAATTGACTTGATCCTGATGATCTGAGTGATCTGTTGGGTTTGTATTTAATCAGCATATCTGCAATGTATTGAGGCCCTAGGTCATTGAGTGACTTATATACAAGTAATAGTACTTTAAAATCGATCCTAAATGTAACTGGAAGCCAGTGTAAAGACCTGAGGACTGGTGTGATATGGTCATATTTTCTGGTTCTGCTCAGGATCCTGGCAGCGGCGTTCTGTATGAGCTGCAGCTGTCTAATGGTCTTTTTGGGAAGGCCGGTGAGAAGACCATTACAATAGTCCACCCTGCTGGTGATAAAAGCATGAACGAGTTTCTCTAGGTCTTGCCTGGAAACAAAGCATCTAATTCTTGCAATATTTTTGAGATGATAGTAAGCTGATTTAGTTATTGCTTTGACATGACGACTGAAACTCAGGTCTGACTCCAAAATCACACCCAGATTCCTGACTTGATTTTTTGGTTTTAGACCGTTCACCTTGAGAATTTCATCTTTGTTTCCAAATGTAGTGATTTCAGTTTTGTCTTTGTTTAACTGAAGAAAGTTTTGGCACATCCAACTGTTAACTTCTTCAATGCATTTGCACAGAGAGTCAATGGGGCTGTAGTCATTAGGTGATAGGGCTAAGTAGATCTGTGTGTCGTCTGCATAGCTGTGGTAAGCCATTTTGTTATTTTTCATTATTTGGCTCAGTGGGAGCATGTACAGGTTGAATAGGAGTGGTGCAAGAATTGACCCTTGTGGGACTCCGCGTGTCATGGATGTCCACTCAGACTTATGTTCACCTATACTCACATAATAACCTCTCCCTTCGAAGTATGACCTGAACCATTTGAGGACCATTCCGGAAAGCCCAACCCAATTTTCTAGCCTGTCAAGAAGTATGTTGTGGTCAACAGTGTTGAATGCAGCACTGAGGTCGAGTAGTACCAGAATTGATGTTTTGCCTGTATCTGTATTGAGGCGAATATCGTTTATTATCTTTATGAGCGCTGTCTCTGTGCTGTGATGCGGTCGGAAACCAGATTGAAAATTGTCAAAGTATCCGTTTGAGTTCAAGAATTTGTTCAGCTGACTGAAAACAACTCTTTCAATGATCTTGCCTATGAAGTGGAGATTTGAGATTTGTCTGTAGTTGCTCAGTATGGAGTTATCCAGATTTCTTTTTTTCAGGAGGGGCTTAACTACTGCGGTTTTAAGGGACTTTGGAAAAGTCCCAGAAAGAAGTGAGGCGTTTACCACTTCTAGGAGATCTGCTTCTAGACAGTTAAACACACTTTTGAAAAAAGGAGTGGGGAGTGTATCAAGGGCGCAGGTTGATGTTTTTAGGTGCTGTACCGTTTCTTCTAAAGTTTTACCATCAATTGCTTTGAAATCAGTCATAGTTTGTGGTCTGATCTGACTCACCCCAGAGCAACTCAAGGATGTGCTGATCGCATTTCTGATATTATTGATTTTCTCAGAGAAGAAGAAAGCAAACTCACTACATTTGCTGTCTGAGAGCATTTCATTGGGAATGTGACTCGGGGGGTTTGTTAGTCTCTCTACAGTAGCAAAAAGAGTGCGCGTGTTGTTTATGTTTCTGTTTATAATATTTGAAAAGAAGGTCTGTCTAGCTTTGCCTAGTTCCACATTGAAAGCACGAAGACTGTCTTTATAGATGTTGTAATGGACTACAAGTTTTGTCTTTCGCCACATGCGCTCATCTTTCCTGCATTGTCTTTTCATTAAT
Organism: Romanogobio albipinnatus; assembly: GCA_023566225.1. Lineage (NCBI taxonomy): Eukaryota > Metazoa > Chordata > Actinopteri > Cypriniformes > Gobionidae > Romanogobio > Romanogobio albipinnatus. The sequence continues at coordinate 4,098,260 of CM042247.1, read as the reverse complement.
TGCACTGCTGTTGAGTTTCTCCAAAGTGCTTTTTGTTTGCCACTCTTTTTTCTGACTTTCACAGGAGCAATATCATCAATTACACTCTTAACTTTTGAGTTAAAAGAGTCAAGGAGAAAATCAACAGAGTCTGCAGATATGCTTGGTGTTAGAGATATAGCCTTCATAAACAGCACACTAGTGTTCTCATTTAAGCATCTCTTTTTGACAGAGACAGTGCTAGTTTCAATGGCAGGAGAGATTGATATATCAAAGAAAATACAGAAATGATCAGACAGTGCCACATCCTTAATAATTATCGATGAAATGTTTAGACCCTTACTGATGAGTAAATCTAGAGTGTGTCCACGATCATGTGTGGGTCCGTGTACATGTTGTGTCAAATCAAAAGTGTTAAGAACAGTCATGAGATCTTTTGTTGTACTGGATTCGGGATTGTCAATGTGAATGTTAAAATCCCCAGCAATAGCAAAACAGTCATACTCAGATGAGATTGCTGATAACAGCTCTGTAAAGTCATCAATAAAAGCTGGGCAATATTTTGGAGGCCTGTAAATAATGATAAGCAGGATGCGTGGAGCACCTTTTAGCACAATGCCCAGATATTCTAGAGACAAATAGCCAACAAATGATACTTGTTTACATTGATAGACATCTTTAAAAAGAGCAGCGACCCCCCCTCCCCTTCTGACTGCCCTGCAGACACTCATAAAAGTAAAGTTAGGAGGGGCTGTTTCATTGAGGACTGTTGCACTGCAGCTGTCTTCTAGCCACGTTTCATTTAGAAGCAAAAAATCTAGGTTGTTTGTGGTTATTAAGTCGTTGACTAGAAATTATTTGTTTTTAATGGAACGGATGTTTAAAAGTGCTAACTTAATAGTATTAATTTTAATTTTTTCCCCCACAGTAATCTTATTTTGACAAGTAACAGGCCGCAGATTAGATGGGTTAGCCATACGGCCTGAGAAGGTCTTAGTCTTTCTATCACGTAACAGAACAGAAATAGGGACAGAGACAGGCACAATGGGTTCCCGCTTGTTTTGTAAACGTTTGATAAGGTTGCTGTTGAAGTTGCGAGGACTGCAGAACACGTCACTGAGAGCTGGTATCAGTTGTTTTTGGTGCAGAAAGAGGAGGGTGTGTGCCCTGGCGTTGTGATCGGAGAAATCTCACAGGAGGAGGGGCAGAGCGAGCTGGGCCCACAGTCTTTAGTGGTTTTGGGGATCGACGCAGAAACGGGGATGCTGTAGAGAGTTATAACATGTCTGGTGAGGGGGGCTGTTTCTCTGGTGTTACCGGAGGCTGCAATATGTTATCGTCCAGTTCATGGAGTGACTTAGACATTTCTTCCAGCTTGTTTCTCAGACCACACACAAGGTGTAAGAGTTCACCAGTCTCACCCCCGATGGTTCCCATTTTTACCAGTGCCTCCACAGACTCCACAGTCTGGGCTGAGATGTTACTGTTTAGTGCCTCGATCTGTGTCACTTGGAGCAGTTCTAATCCGTCACAGTGTGTCTGTGGTGAGCCCTGAGGGTGGGGCTCAGATGGGAGTGTGTCCATGAGAAGTGGTTGTTGTGGCTGCGTGGTGTTATCATTGTCCTTGTGGGGTGTATCAACCGCATGCCCATTCAGATGCTGAAATGAAGTCCTGTGATCATCCATACTCTGTACTGGTGTGTGTGTGTGCCATCCAGGTTGAGTGTGTTAGCACACACAGCTGAAGGATGATGAAGGGAAAAATAAATATTGTCCTTTAGCACTCTTGCACCGAGTTTGTTTGGGTGGAGGCCATTTGATGTAAACAGTTGTCTCTGACTCCAGAAGAGATTAAAGTTGTCGATAAAGTTCACTCCCTTCATGTTGCATGTTTTTTGCAGCCATGTATTAAGCCCAAGTAGCCGTGAGAACCTATTTGTTCCCCTTCCTGGAAGTGGTCCACTGATGAACGGCTGAACTTTCAGTTTTCTTAGTGTTTCAAAAAGTTCATTGAAATCCCTCTTAAGGAGTTCTGACTGCTCTCTCTGAATATCGTTCTTCCCCACATGAATGATAAGTCGATTTGCAGTCTTATGTTTCATCAGAATGTTCTTAAGTTCCCTGTTGACATCAGAAACTGTTGCTTGTGGAAGGCAGCATGTAGATGTATCCCTGCTGCTAATGTTTCTGACTGTGGAGTCCCCCACTATCAGAGTCCTGGGCTCGGCTGCCCTCTGAGCAGAGGGCCGCTGTCTGCTCGACCGCGAGCGCCTGTTAGCATCAGTGTTAGCTACGGGCTGATTCGATCTGTGTTCAGTCACATTCATCACATTTGGGGATTCCTCACCCACATTCATTAACACTTCAAATCTGTTTTCAAGATGTATATTTGGTGTTATTAAACAAGTGTTTGTAATCCTTGTGTCTGGGGTAGAGCATGCTACTGCGGCAATATGTGATGATGTGACAATCTGATGTCTCGAGTGCCTTTGGGTCTCGCTCCCTGTTTGTGCCATCTATTAGTGTGTTGATCAGTTACTTGTTTCTCTAGCTGTTGAGTAGCGCTACATTTATGGGACTCACCGACAGTGTGTAGACGGCGTTCATGATGAAGCTCTGCTGTGTGATTCGTCTGGTTAGATGGTTCCGCAAATAACTTTGTTTCAAGAACTGCAATCCTTTGTGAAAGTCTGTGGCAGTTTGTGCAGCAAGTAGATTCTAGAAGAGGCATTTTCTTATCCTTTTGAATGTAGGCAGCTGTGTTTTCCCTTCTCCGGAATGTAAGCTGAAGGCAGTGGGAGGCTGGTCGGTTGAAATATTCCGCTTTTTGTTTATTAATCCAGTAACAGAGTTTCTAATTTTATCATTGGACTCAGGCTTTGTCGTTTGAGCACTGTGCTGATTTGCTGAAGTTGAAATTATGAGCTAAAATAAAGAAGCGATAGAGCAAAAGCGCGGAGCAGTAAGCAAGAGCGTCCGAACAGTAGCGAAGCAGGAAGCAGGAGGCTACACACACACACCATATTACAGCCCAGTAGAGCTACACACACACACACCATTTTAGAGCACAGTAGAGCCACACACACACAAACACACACCATATTACAGCACAGTAGAGCTACACACACACACACACACACACACACACACACACACCATATTAGAGCACAGTAGAGCTACACACATACACACACACACACACACACACCATATTACAGCCCAGTAGAGCTACACACACACACACACACACACCATATTACAGCACAGTAGAGCTACACACACACACACACACACACACACCACACCATATTACAGCACAGTAGAGCCACACACACACACACACACACACCATATTACAGCACAGTAGAGCCACACACACACACACACACACACCATATTACAGCACAGTAGAGCTAAACACACACACACACACACACACACACTAATGTATTAACATTTATATTAAATAAAACAGTCAAATATAAATCTGTACACACATAACTCATATCTGTTATTAAAGCATTAATTTCTGGTGTTTCAGTGAGAATTGTTATAATGTTTTAGCAGTGATGATTGTTCTCAGTGTGACTTACTCAGCTGATCTAGTTGCTGTAAACACAGGCAGCAGCTTCTGAAGAACTTCATCTACTGTGTTTACTCTGACACTGTTTGAACATAAAACATAAGTTCATTATTAATGATAATAATAATAATATCAGAAGTAAATAACACATTAAATACTCAAATATAGTTTTAATTAAACTGGTTTATAACGGACACAGATCTGTTGTTTCTTTCTCTGGTCAGTGTTTGTGTGTCCGGTCTATTAGTCTGCATTTACACACAACACTCAGTGCACAGATCTATGATGACATCAGATTTACTGTCCCGTCCGTTGCTATGGTGATCACGGTGTCAATCATCACAATCTCAGGAGTGACTCAGATCAATAGTTTAGCGGATTCACTCCCATAATCAGACATCCCAGCTCTCCGGGAAGTTCCAGGAGTCTCCCTCATATTGATATTGGGAGCTTCTCAAACGGACGGCTGCATCCTAGTGAGGGCGTGTCTTTCCTAGTCCAGTCCTTCTGAGGCTTGTAGACTCCAGTCCTCCTCAGCATTAAACACTAGGAGACGCTCTAGTAAGTGCTCATGGCTACGCCACACGTGTTCCCGCCCCCACGGTCACGCCACCAAAATACTGTTCAAACTTCACTTTGGAGAAACACTTTGTATTAAAGATCTTTATATTAACTGGCTCTTCTATGAATGAATGCAGTGAATGCCAGCCGTCTGTGTCTCCAGTGGCTCACATTATTGGCAGTTTAGTGTTGAGGGATTCATTTACACCAAAACTAAAGAGAACGTGTGCCTTCATCTCTGAAAACATTATTTGTGTCTCACATTTCATAATGAGCTCAGATCAGCTCAGCTCATTCTCCAGCAGGTCTTTATCATGAATGTGTGCAAAGGATTGTGGGTGATTGAGCTGAATTAAAGATGCGAAACGAAGGCTAGCGTCAAAGGATCCTTCAAACTGAGACGGCCTTCAGAGGCGCTTGATGACGTGGCCGTCGAGATATGCAGCCTTACTAGGACACGGCCTCCGTTTGAGAAACACCCGCAAATGATGTTCAATATCCCAGAAATCAATCTGTGCCCCGTGATTTAAACACCTCTGACCTCTGTGTGTCTCTGTTCATAATGTTTAGACTGTAATGATTGAACTCAGTGTTACTTACTCATCATTTCTGCCTCCAATTAAGTCGTACAGGCTAATCTGCCGCATCCTCCGCTCCGAGAACAACAACACAAAAACTAAAGCTGACCACTGAGATGAGGAGAGTTTCACAGCACGTAATCCTCCAGAGCTCGTATGTGGTTGAGCTTCGTCCACTAGTGAAAGATCACCCAGTTCATTCAGACAGTGAAACAGATTGATGTATTTATCTGGAGAGGGATTCTCACTGATCTTTTCTTTAATATAGTCGACTGTTTCCTCATTGTTGTGAGAGCTGTTTCCTGTCTGTGTCTTTAGTTCTTGTAAGAGACTCTGATTAGACTTCACTGACAGACCCAGAAGGAAACGAAGGAAAAGGTCCAGATGCCCATTTTTACTGTCTAAAGCCTCATCCACAGCTCTCTGATGGAGATCAGACAGTGAAGCTGTGTCTCCATTAGTTGGTTTGGTAATCTGGTCAAACACATTGATGTTCTTGTTTATAAAGGAGAGATGCACATATAGAGCCGCTAGATGTTCCTGAATGCTCAGATGAACAAAGCAGAAGACTTTCCCCTGATACAAGCCCAACTCCTCTCTGAAGATCTGAGTGCACAATCCTGAGTACACTGATGCTTCGGTCACATCAATGCCACACTCTCTCAGGTCTTCCTCATAGAAGATCAGGTTTCCTTTCACAAGCTGCTGATACGCCAGTTTCCCCAGTTTGGCAATCATGTCTTCATCTTTCACTTTCTTCTCATAGTCCTTCTCATGTTTGATGTTGGTCTGGAGGATCAGGAAGTGTGTGTACATTTGAGTGAGAGTCTTGGGAATCTCTCCAGTCTCTGCTCCACTCAACATCTTCTCCAGAACAGTGGCTGAGATCCAGCAGAAAACTGGGATGTGACACATAATAAAGAGGCTCCTTGATGACTTCAGGTGTGAGATGATCCTGTGGGCCAGACTCTGATCACTGATTCTCTTCCTGAAGTATTCCTCCTTCTGTGGGGCACTGAAGCCTCGTACCTCTGTCACTCGATGGACACACTCAGAGGGGACGAGATCAGCTGCTGCGGGTCTGGAGGTGATCCAGATGAGAGCAGAGGGAAGCAGATTCCCCGCAATGAGGTTCATCAGCAGCTCGTCCACTGAGGCTGATTCAGTCACATCACACAACCTCACATCGCTCTGAAAATCCAGAGACAGACGACACTCATCCAGACCATCAAAGATGAAGGACACTTTATACTGATCACTGGATATTTCCATTTCTTTGGTTTCAGGGAAAAAGAAATGAAGAAGATCTGAAAGACTGAGTGTTTTGTCCTTCATCAAGTTGAGCTCTCTGAAAGGAAGTGGAAATATGAGCTGGACGTCCTGATTCTGTTTCCCTTCAGCCCAGTCCAGGATGAACTTCTGCACAGAGACTGTTTTTCCAATGCCAGCGACTCCCTTTGTCAGCACAGTTCTGATGGGTTTGTCTTGTCCAGGTAAAGGTCTAAAGATGTCACTGCATTTGATCGGTGTGTCCTCTGTTTCTGCTCTCCTGGACTGTGTCTCAATCTGTCTCACCTCATGCTCATTATTGATCTCTCCACTTTCACTCTCTGTGATGTAGAGCTCTGTGTAGATCTCATTCAGGAGTGTTGGGTTTCCCAGCTTTGATATTCCCTCACACACACACTCAAACTTCTTCCTCAGATTTGATCTCAATGTGTCGAGGACTTCAGCAGGTTTAGAGTCACGGCTGTAAGATTAAAATACCACATTATTACACAAGTTAGAGAAGTAAATAGCCATAGATCACAAAATGGATGATTTGTTTGCTGTATTATAGGACACAGAACATCATACGGTTTCTGAAATGTTTCAATCATTAATCGTGTGTTTGAGTGATGTGTAGGGCTCTATAAAGTCCTTTTTATTTTTTCCCAAATTCCGTTTTATTTTTCCCGTTTTCATGTTTGGGAATTCTGTTTTTTTTTTTTTACCCTTAACTGTTATTTTAGTCTAAAAAAGAGTGTGCATTTAATGTTAATATAATAGAACATAAAACAAAATAGAAATGACCTTAAATGTATTGAGGTAACAAACATCACATTTACTTTCAGGACAAATACGGCACTAAGTACTTCAAGTCAAAACAAAATATTAGTGCTGTGAATTAATAATAATAAAAAAAAAACGGAATTAAATCACAATTTTTTCTGCAATTAATCATGATTAAGTACAATTAATAAACATTGGGGGGGGGGGGGGGGGGGGGAGCTGAGCGGTGAGTAAGCAGGTCAAGTGCAGATGAATAACACCGGTGTCTGATTGCAGTAACTGGTGTGGAGAGACCGCATATAAGCCGCAGCAGCGAGAGATGAGTTAGAGAGAGGGACTGGGACATCGCGGCTGGCTTGCATTAGAGAGGATCAATGAGAGTTTACTGAGTCTTCATTGAGAGAAAGTGTTGCCTGTCTTTTGAGTCACTATTGCGCCCACGAGCGCTGTTTATGTTCAGTTCTGAGTTACTGAATATCGAATCCCAGTCACGCCGACCCCGTCTTCTTCCTTCTCCACCCACACACATACGAACCATCATTACACTCACCAAATTAATGAATAAACTATTTAAAGACATTGTATTTTAAATGTGTTGTAATGGCATCTTTTTATGAATGAAGGCCAGTATCACTGATAATGTCATTAAAGTTTCATAGAGACTTTACACTACAGTATAACTAAAAGCTACCAATTTCAACATTTATTAGGCTTTAAAAAACTACTTTTGATTTAATTTAACTTAAAACAATCTTTACATAAACCCATTATAATGTTATATTTACCCATGGCCTTCCCTATCAGACATAGTCTACACCAGACATGGGCATTGTACGGCCCGCGGGCCACATCCAGCCCTCTGGCTATCCTTGACAGACCCTCGTGAGGTAATTCAGGGTTCGACAATAAGAACGGCCAGCGTGAACACCGCTCGGGACGGAGCTGACCGATTGGACCAGTGCTGCATTGTAGATGTGTGATATAGGTCGGGTTGGATATCGTTTGGGTTTTGTTCGATACCGGTGCCAAACCGATACTTTTAAAACAGTACCTGTGCATAAAAAGTGCCTGAACCGATATAATTTTTTTTTAAAGAGCCACAAAACGAGGTGGATGACATTAAAGAATGGCTTTTTATTAATTTTTTTAAAGCAGCACTAGGTAGGTTTTGTATGAAGGTATTTTTGGTGCAAAACAGCTGAACAGGCGTGAGAGTGGGATTTGTAGCTGTAGATCATATCCACACATGTGTACCAATAAATTTGAAGTCACAGAGAAAAATATTTTAGGAGTTGTAAACTTGTAGACTTTTTTTCTCACTTACAAACACAACGCAACAGTTACACCTTCACACACTCTTCACTGCAGGTGCACAAATCCTGTTCTACGAATCACACGTGAAGAAACTCACACACTCATATTTATACTATTTATACACTCATATATTACTACTATTTATATCCATTAATTATAGCCTACTATGTTTTACTATATAGAGGAACAAGTTGCCTTCGCCTGCTAGGGAGAGATTGCTCATGTATTTTTCCCGTTCTCGGTCGCGCGCCACCGGTTTAAAAGAGCTCTTCTGATTGGCCGAAATCCTCTGCTCTCTGAACCGCTGCCTCACAGATGCTCAAATCTCTTTGGCTCCACATTTCGCGTTATATATGGTGCAAAAGTGAGAGCGCGCGGAACGTGTCACTTGAAGGCGGAAAAACTGTGTTTGAGACTCGCAGCAGCAGATCCAGCAGCTGTAGTGATTGGACTTGTGATTGTGTTAGAAAAATATCCAGGAAAAGAAATACATTTGTGACCAAATATTCTACAAGTGTGCAACTCTCATTGCATGGATTCACATATTCATTTGCGGATGTGCAAAATTTGTCTGTGACTTCACATTTTTGATGCGGGTGTGTGAAGCGTTCTGCCCCATATTCACTGCAGCAACTGGAGCCGAAGTGTGTGTGTGAGTGTGTGAGTTTCTTCACGTGTGATTCGTAGAACAGGATTTGTGCACCTGCAGTGAAGAGTGTGTGAAGGTGTAACTGTTGCGTTGTGTTTGTAAGTGAGAAAAAAAAAAGTCTACAAGTTTACAACTCCTAAAATATTTTTCTCTGTGACTTCAAATTTATTGGTACACATGTGTGGATATGATCTACAGCTACACATCCCACTCTCACGCCTGTTCAGCTGTTTTGCACCAAAAATACCTTCATAGTTTTGCTCTCGGGGTCCCCCTACAGTTGGGAAACAGTATTGTCCTCTACTACTGTCGTAAACTCTGTCATCCTGCATCAGGGGATGCATCGCACGTGCATTTGTTGACATGACAACTATGATAGCCCTGAACACTGCAGGAGTTCACATGCAGGTGTTCTGCTTGCGTCGCGTGTGAAATGTCTTCATCCCAGGTACAGTGGCATATGTTCCAGCATGTCATATGAATATCATTTCATGTTTTTTGTGTTTTTTTTTTTTTTCAAACGCCAAATGATCGCGATGCTCCCGTTTACAAGCCAGCGTCATTATAGTAGTCTAGTCTATTGGTTAGCGTTTTACAGAATCTATATGATACTTCAATTCAATGTTTGAGTGGTAGGTAATAACCATATATCGTCAATATAATATATTGACCTCCTTCAGCTCACGCCAACGAGCAAACGCTGGCCCAATGTTGATCCTCGTCTTGCCTTTAATACGATCACTTTCTCGTTTCCTCTTTTTGCATTCCTCCAACAAAACCTTTGCTTTCTTCTTTTTCTGTGCTGCCTCGGCCATGACTATAACATCCGGCAAGCAAAGGATCGTTGGGCTCGCACGTCCCAATTTAAGGAAGTGGGGGTGATGGTGGAAGTGACGTATATGCCGTAAAGCTGTTTTTTTTTTGTTTCTTTTTTTTCCCTCTGGTTACTACCCGAAACCCGAAGTTTAAAAGTACGATTAAAAGCGATACAGACCCCGTCAGGCTATGGCAGACGTGTCATTCAACCTATTGATGCATCATCACAAGATATATTATGAAGGTTGAAAAGTTACCTAGTGCTGCTTTAATTATTATTTAAATTGAACCATTTATTAAAAGTTTAAAGTACACTTAAATATATAAAATATAAATAAATACAAAACACAATTTAGGCTAAATTCACAGTAAAACCTAAGCCATCTAACCCAACTACAACAGGCCTAATTTAACTCTAAATAACAGTTACAGTAATAACAGTAGTAGTCTGTATTCTTGGTCTGCTACAAACCAGCTTCAAGCTTCAGCATTATTTAGCAGAAATATGACCATATTCTCTAGCTAAATATTTTAGAGCATCACTTGTTTCCATGGCGACGCGTCATGCTTCTCACATGACACACAGCAGCCACAATAGTACGCGGTATGACAGCTCAGCTGTATCGGGTTTATTTCATTTTTACATGCTTGTATTTTTGAGAGAAAAATGTTTATGCACGGATTTTGAAAAAACTAAAAAAAAAAATTTAATTAAGGGCTCAAAACACACAATAGATATGTGTTCACAAGACTTTTGACTCCTGTCTGTATTTGTATTGAGTTTTTTCTTTAAACTGATGGGAGAATCATTGAGCCTACTCATTCACATAAAACAATACACTGATTTAAAATTTGTAAGACAGTTTTTCTTCTCAAAGCCAATATGCGAGGAGGCGTGATAGCTAATGAATAATGATGAGATAGCACCTGAGATAAAAGACTCGCATTAATGAGCTGCATAATGAATGAGCTTCAGGTAGGCCTGTGACAGAGAACAACAGAGCAAAGGAAATATATATATTTGTAGATTTGACTACACTGCAAAAAGTGCTCTTCTTATTTGGTATTTTCTTCTTGTTTCCAGTCCAAATATTTAAAATTCTTAAATCAAGATTAATTTACTAGATAAGTACAAATTTCTGGGGGGAAATCAAAATGAAGTGAGTTTGTGCTTAGTTAGTTAACTTTATTGTCCCCAAGGGGAAATTCTGCTTGGGCACAGTGCAGAGTTGCTTCATAAAGGTAGACCAGATAACTTAAAACAATCTATATTCTCTGCCACAACAATTTATGATTTATTAAACTATAATTTATGATTGATTACATCTATTTATTAAAACACAACAATTAGCTAATGAGATTAAAACCATGTTTTTACTCCAAGCTTACTTTATATCACAAGTCAAATGTTTTAAATAACCTTATGTGATCTCATTTGGCTTTGGATCACAAAATCAGACAGAAAATATATTTTACAATATTCTGCATAATTATAAAAGCTTGAGTCGCATTGCATTATAAATATAATCTATTATGAAAACACCCAACATGGTATAAATAACACAGATAAGCCATATATTGTTGCGATTGTGTGTTTATTATCTTCAAACGTGTCTATCTGCATGTTAGAGTGATTTCTGGAAGCTGTTTATGTCAATGTCACATGGTATCTTCTTCATCTGTGTTATATTTGGACTACATGTGCATGGAGCGCCCTCCGGCTGCCAGTATGAAGTATGAAGAGTTTTTTTATGAATGTGAGCAGCTGACGCTCGTATTACAATCTTTAGAAGGTACCAACGTGGTTTTCATATTCATAACTCCTGACACATATTAACAAATGACGGTCACTATATGACTTTGAGAATAAAACAGAGGTCAAAAATGGAAGCTTGAGTCTAAGATCTTTTAAATTATGTATAGTTTGTCAAGGTAATTACTTACATCTGACAGTAATTTTGAGCTAATTTAAACAAAGAAAGCTTCAGTGCGCCCTCGTGCACGATGTGTTTGTTTGAGCTGATGTGTGTGTGGGCGTCGCCTCAGTAATTGAATCTCAATAGAGCGCGTGCTTTGTGGGCGTGGTCGCATTAGTGTATAATGCTCAGGAACGACTAACATCTCTGCTTTCAAACGGATTACATAAACACAGAATATTTGTTTTTGATTTGATTTACAGTGTTTAAAACCTGACATTTCAGCGTTTCTTTAGACATATGTCTCATGTTTGTGAGACAAGTATTCACTAACCTAGAGGTCCTTTTCTGAAGACTGTCTGAATAAACGTCTTTGACAGAGAGGCTGCAGATCGCGCATCATGTTTGATTTCTTTATTTTGCAAAAAGCACAACAATTTGTTTCTTAACTTTTTCGCAGACGAAAGCAGAGCCGTGGCGAGCCGCTTTACTATACTCTCATTGCTTTGAAGGGGGAGCTGAAATGACGGGAGGGGTTGTGTTGCCCAGATTTGATTCCCCCGGTCTACATTTCCCCCAGACATTCGTTCTTCTCCCACACAAAACAGCATTTCATTCCAAATATGTAAAATTCCACGTTAATATGCCAATTCTGCGATTTCGTCCGCAATTCCGGAAATTATAGAGCCCTAGATGTGTGATGTCATTGCAGCTCCTAAAATTAAACAACAACAAAAGTCCCACATTTTACCTGAAACCAGGACACATGCTTTCATTAAAGTCTTGTGGTTGAATCTCAGGCGTGAACACAGTTTTGTTTTTAACTGGTCTGGATTGAAGATTTGACCTTAAATCAGAATGAAGAGGGTAAAGAATCAGACACACTGATATTGATGTAATTGTGTCATTAACTGAGTAACAGACCAACAGCTTTTACAGTGTGTGAATGTGTTAACAATACAATACATAGAGCTTTACACAAGAGCACAATGATCATCATTAATAGACTGAAACTTACAGGATCTGAACTCAAGCATAACTGTTATAGAGATGATATACCTGAGATCAGGCCGTGTGTCTCCACTCTTAAACATTATTGGGCGATCCATAGACCAGTCACTCTTCATAGACACACAGCTGGACTCTGGTCTTGATCTCTTCTGCTGGACTGAACTGGTTTTAAAACTAAGTAAAATAAAAAGCATACAGACTTATACATGTTGTGCACTTTTACTGGAAATTTGTAATTCAAAGCAAACAATTTGAAAACATCTATAGAATTAAAGAATGATTCAACTCAGGTGAACATCAACCGTGATCACATGACTCTTTTCAATGGCACAATGGAGGACTAAGGCTCACTGACTTAAGAGAGCAATGTTTTGCTGACCTTTACAAATAAACCACATGACTGTACTCTAGTAACGGTACTCTTGCTGTGAAACATCACTGGTCTGATAGACATAGCATGACCAGATTTCTCGTGGTGCTACTCGCCAATTTAGGAAAGAAGAAATAAGGGACAAAACTTGACTGGCTATCACCAGAACAAGCTCAATTTAGGATTGAACATTGGTCTGTGGAGTCTGCTCTGTATTTTCTACTGCACAAGAGGCGTGATCAACGAGCATAAATTAAATGACTCTGTACGCAATTGGATAGTCCTTCAACCGATCAGACCACAAGAGGCATGATCAACAGGCAATGACCCATCGCTTCTCTATCCGTCATCGTGTTAAACCCGCCAATAGCGCACCAGGTGGATAAGCCAGTCTGTGATTGGTTCCCTCAAAAGCGTAACAGAAGCAGTAGAAATTAATGCACAGGTTTCCAGACTGAGCTGCAGGGCGAAATCAAATCGCCGGCCGATCAGGCTGGGTTTACCCAGTCTAGGACAAAACAGGATTTTTCTCATAAAAAGTTGTGACCGTAAAAAAAAAAAAAGAAAAAGAAAAAAAAAGATAAGAAAAAAGAGCTGAAATACGGGACTGTCAACGTGACGTCTGGGCCCCTAACAGACACTGTGTAGTTTCAACAAATCTGAACAAGCAGTTTAAAAAAATATACCTAATAAAAAAAAATATACATATATATATTTTCCTTAGATCTTCCTCTACTCCTTCGCTGCCCTAGCGTGTGATCCTCTGGGTAATGTCCAAAACTTAGTACTTCAGGCACTTTTTATGTTTATGCTTCATAACATTTACATTTATGCATTTGGCAGATGCTTTTATCCAAAGCGACTTACATTGCATTCAAGGTACACATTTCTTTTTCTTTTTACATTTTGTCAGTTCTTGCTTTCCCTGGGAATCGAACCCATGACCTTGGCGTTGCTAGCGCCATGCTCTACTGTTTGAGCTACAGGAAAGACGGATCATGACGGATCGCTTCTTGTGCTCCTCAGTTATAAGCGTCTGCTAAATGCATAAATGTAAATACTCCCTAAAGGTGGAAAAAAAATATTTACTCCATTATATAAAGCTGCTTACATTTCTCATCTTACATTCACTTGATATCATTGCTAGTATTAGACTAACTGACTGACTGATACATTTAGCTTATCATAAAAAAAAAAGTAAATACTATAAGTATAACTTTTATAGAGATGATATACCTGAGATCAGGCCGTTTGTCTCCACTCTTAAACATTATTGGCGGCTCCATAGACTGGTCACTCTTCATAGACACACAGCTGGGCTCTGGTCTTGATCTCTTCTGCTGGACTGAACTGGTTTTAAAACTAAGTAAAATAGAAAGCATACAGACTTATACATGTTGTGCACTTTTACTGGAAACATCTGTCTTAGGAAAGATCAGCGAGTGCTGTAACACTTTAGCTGTAACGTCTGTAACTCAGAGGTGTTTTGAGTGGCTCAAAAAAAAAAATCATACTATAAGCATAACTTTTATAGAGATGATATACCTGAGATAAGGCCGTTTGTCTCCACTCTTAAACTTTATTGGCTCATCCATAGACTGGTCACTCTTCATAGACACACAGCTGGACTCTGGGTTTGAGCTCTTCTGCTGGACTGAACTGGAACAGAGAACAGATTCAGTTTAATCCTTTAGATTACCGTGATAATTGTTTTTTATCAAAAACACAGTTTAAAAAAATAAATAATTTTTTTTGTTTTTGTTTTTTTTAAATCACTGTTTCTGTGGTGTGTGTGTGTGTGTGTGTGTGTGTGTGTGTGTGTGTGTGTGTGTGTGTGTGTGTGTGTGTGTGTGTGTGTGTGTGTGTGTGTGTGTGTGTGTGTGTGTGTGTGTGTGTGTGTGTGTGTGTGTGGTCTTTTTCCGTGATGTAACAATATTTATCAGTGTGTGTTGAAAGTACCTGCATCCCGGAGAGAAATCTCCATCTGTGGATCCTTGTGGATCAGCCATGATGAAGCTGCAGGAGAATCTGATGAGTTTGATCTCCTCCACTGACTCTGAATGAACAAACATCACACACTAAATTAAATGATTACATCAATTACACAACCTTATTTTAACCTATTTTATCTGAACTAGGGATGGGCATTCGATTACATTTTCTTAGTCGATCGTCGGGAGAATTAACGGTCGACTATCGATTAATCATTAATATTTTTATAATAAAATTAATTAATTTCACTTTTATAATTCAAAAATACAATGAATACAAAAATACAGCATGTTTTTCCTCGATGAGACCTTTATTACAAGATCAACTTGTGGCAGTTAAACTACGCTCAGTTAGGCAAACAGGACATATGCGCGTGCGGTGCTCTAAAGCAGCGGATCCTGCAGCGGCGAGCCGGCGTTCTTACACAGAGACCTCTTTTGTTCCAAAATAATAATAATAAAAAATAATCATGTTAAACAATAACTTAAACAAAAAACATAATAATACTTAGACCTGACAGGTTTTGTCAACATGTAACTCAAAACTGGCAGGCTTTCTGTGAACAGGACCGCTGAGTTCATTTGCCAGTCATCAATAGCCGTGTTTCCATTCAATTTCTCAAAAACTCCCATAGGCTATATCGCAAAAAAACATTTATATTAAACCATATTTGCTAATATTTATAAAAAACTAATTACAGTAAAAGTCTGGCCAGTAGGAATGTACTACAACCTTTGGATCACGAAGAAACCCTTTTGGTGAGTTACTGTAATTGTTTTTCTATAAATATTAGTGTACTGTATGTATAGGGGAGCGCGGGGCACAACCTACCGCAGGGTTAGTGTGTTAGTGTGTTATGTTTTAACCCTTTCCACACATGCCAGAATGACGAAACTTAGTGCATTTACTAGTTGCCATATCAACATTATTTAGAGAAAAAATAGCACCAAAATTAAAAAAAATCTCTGGAAGAAATTACTGAACATGTATTTAACCATAGCAAAAGTACATTTCTTACTTAAGTTTAGTTTTCATCTCTGTTTTTAGTGTTTATTTAAAATAAGACAAATCCGATTATTTTAATCTTATATCTGTTATTTAACAGTTGAGATGGTTCTTTAATGCTGATCTAACAGCAGAAGACACGAGCCGCGGTTTACATCCCAGTGGAGCAGATGGGGTTACAATGAGCCCCTATTAGAAATATGCCATTATATTCTATACTTTCATTAATTATTTTGAAAAACCAAGAGAAAAGGGTGAATAATGACAGAGTTAATGTTCATAAATTATTAATTATTATTATGTTTTGAGCTCTGCTGTTTAGCTGTATTTAGCGATGTGTTTGTAGTCAAACTCAAAAATGCTTATATTTTTAATGATTAAAAAATGCCATTATTATATTTTAAAAAGTTAATAATTGTATTTTGTTGACAAAATATTTGAGTTTGTCTTGTATATTTTTTTGATTATATCAGGTGACATTTTAAGCTGTTATTTGGTCATGTTACATTGTGCCCCACCACATGTTACAATGTACCCCACCTATGGGGCATGTTGTCACATTTCACTTCCATTATTTTGGGGTAAATCAAGAAAAAAGTAAACACTGTATTAATGAAACAAAACCACATAATTGTACTACACATGTGTGCGATTAATGTGGGAAACAATAAATACTCTGAACCCCAAGTGGATTTACACAAACTGAGAAAGTCAAAAGGTGTTAGGTTGAGCCCCGCTCTCCCCTAGTAAGGAGGATATTGTCTAAAACGAGATATTAGCAAAATATAATAAATATTTTCGCCCGCTAGGCATTTACCATAGCCCTGTAAAAATAAATTTGAATTAATTGTTGAGACTCGATTTGCACTGTGTGGTGAATTTGCAGACGGTCCCTTAAGCAGCCTATGCGGATAAGCGACGAATATCAAACCTAACACTAACTTTACCAGCTACTTCATCCCTGTTGCCGTGGGCTGTTTTTCATGTCGCGGGTTGAAGCGACCCCAATTGTGATATTTAGCCCCGGGAATGAGAAATTTAGTAGGCAACCATGCCAAAAAAAACAACCTTTTCTATAAGTTTTTTTTTTGTGAAAACCTGGAACCCCTGGTGTGGATGCACCGCCACCGACATTACCCAGGGACGGATGCACTTTGTTTACATCATTTGAGTCGTGGCCGTGTTGTACTTATACACGGCATCGCAATGTTTGCAGTGAATTTAATTTAATTGCTTAAAGACTCACACGCAACAACCTGCATTAGATTAACAAAAAGATTCATTAGATTAATCGATAACAAATTATCGTGATCGACGAAATTCTTAACGATCGTAGTTTACTCATGCCCATCCCTAATCTGAACATCTGGGGTGAGAGAAAAATGGATTACGTGACTGCGTGAACTCAAGCTCAGTCATAAGGCCTATACTTACTCACACTCACACACACACACACACACACACACACACACACAGACAAACGCCAACAAACGCGTGAAATGACCAACACAACACATCTGATGATAAACCTCTGAAGAACCACAGACATCCCCAAACACTAAAGCAACCCTTCATTAAAGATTTCATATCAAACAATCACTCAAAATGTCCTCCAGAGATTCATATTAATATGAGGAAGACACATGAACACTCACCTCGATCAAACTTTCACAAGATACAGCTTCTCAAATCCTCCAACATCATAAACACACACGGACATTCCTGATTAAACTCGTTAAACACGTTGATGCTGTTAATCCGTGTCGTGTTCGCGTGTTTCCAGTTTAAAATGGCGACAGTAGGAGAACTCTAACTTACTTTCACTTTTTTTTTTCCACAGTGACACATGATCATGACGCGCGGATCACACGGCGCATGCGTGTTGTGTTCTTCTTCTTCTTTTGATGTTTTATGGCGGTTGGTGAACCAGTTTATGGTGCATATTCCGCCACCTACTGGGATGGAGAGTAAGGCGATGATATGAAGGGGGAAAAACTAAAAGTAAAATGATTTTATATATATATATATATAATTAAAAAAAAAAAAAAAAAAAAATAATAATAATAATAATAATAATAAATAAATCTATATTTTTATGTAACTTTATAATCTTCAGGAACTGTATAAGTGCTTTTATAAGAACTGTTTAGTGCGTTCTGTAATGTTGGGGAATTAATGGCAGCAGATTTCCTCTTTTAACTGAAGTCTTTCCTCTTCATATGCACTACAGTTGATCAGCAATGCTCGACGGGTTCTGGAGTCCACAATGATTACACTGACCGGATTCATGTTTCCCTCTCATCTGGACTGATTTTATTAAGAGTAGTGTCCAGTTCTCAGAATCAGAATCAGAAAAAGCTTTATTGCCAAGTGTGGGGATTTTTCTCGGTGCTGAAGCTTCCAGCGCACATATACAATACAAACACAACAAGAACACAGTAATACAAATTCTAAGAATAAAAATATGAAAATAGCATTAAAAAAAAGATTTCCTATTCTCTGAAAGAAACACAGCAAAACACACACACACACACACACACACACACACACACACACACACACACACACACACACACACACACACACACACACTCACACTCACACTCACACTCACACTCACACTCACACTCACACTCACACTCACACTCACACTCACACACACACACACACACACACACTCACACGCACACACAACGTGTCGAACACTGCACGTGGAAAAGTACCGCCACCAAAGAGAGGGAAAGGCTCGTCCCTCACGCTGAGCAAAGCGCTGGTAACCTCAACTCCTGGAGAGAAAGCACAACTAACATTAGATCAAACAAAACACCTTTATAAAATGAACAAGTGACCACTTGGCCACCCGAAACGAAATATAACAAAAATCCAAACAGAAGGAACAGTTCAGCACAACGGCACATAAAACCAATACTCTGAAATTGTTCAAACATAAGTAAATAAACAAAACGTTCTAGTAATAAACCAATGAACTACAATACAAGATAAAACACAGAACACCGTGAGCACTGCTGGAAGGTCATCCCAATCGGTTCAAAACCCATCAACGAGGCAATGTACAGGATCTAAGTTAGATGAATTGGCTTTATGTGCAGCTGCACTACTTCCTGAACTTCAGCCGGCTCCTTTGTTTCCTGTCTGCCATTATTGGACAAACTGATTAATCCAGGTGTGCCTGACCTCTGTAGTCACAACAACAATAATCAGACACACCTGGATTAATCAGTTTGTCCAATAATGGCAGACAGGAAACAAAGGAGCTGGCTGAAGTTCAGGAAGTAGTGCAGCTGTGCATAAAGCCGATTGGATTACGTTACGGCCATCGGAACTACCGCTTGGCTGATCCTCAGTGTCCGTCGCTGAAACCACCGGCAGGGGTAACAGTCTGAAGCAGGCCCGATTCTGAAGCACTCCATCATTCACCTAGCCTGGTTAAAACCAGACCATTCTCAGTAGTAACCGAGTTATGGTCTGGCAAAGCTTCATAGACAAATCATTTCCAAAGGGGCGTCACCAACGGGCGTCGCTCAAATACCTCTCGGCGCAATTGGATAGACCTAAAACCAATCAGAGCGATGAGGGAGATGACGAATGCAGAGCGCAGAGAAACATCTGAGAGACTCACTCTGGCCGTTTCTCAATATGCCTTCTTGTCTGTACTTGTGTTCTCAAATAGGAAATGTCCCCGGTTTCCATTTCAGAAATCTGGTCCCCTTACCTAAACCACATATTAATGTTTAATATATTATTTTTTTAAATGTAAACGAAAAGAGGCAGGGTGTTTTATACTTAGTTTTATTATAAATATATAACATAATCAATGTAGACCTAGCTACACGTTGCCAGAACCTCATTTGTGTGGCTATTATGTTTAAGAATTTTTTTTAATGAAATGAGGCAGTGGTGTTTTATGACATATTTCGTACACAAACTTCTGACTTGCGTCCGTGACTTACCGATGACGGGAGGACACTAGTCCGCCTACTCTGCTAATGGACAAGCAGCGTTCTTGACAGCATCACTCAGTGTATATTTGTATATTTTAGGCTACAATAAAACGAAATCTATGATAAAACACCACTGTACCACTTTTAATTTTCATTATAAAAAATATTAAACATATTATAGCCACACAAATGTAGTGCAGGCAATGCATATTATCTTCAATGCATGTTTAACAAAACGAAATATAAAAACCCAGCCTCTTTTCGTTTACATTTAAAAAAACACACACATTAATGTGTGCATAAGGCTATGATTATCACTGTAATAAATGAAATATGACATAAAACACAACCCAGTCTCTTTTTGTTAAATGTCAGTTTATGTGTGATCAATAGCAATTATAAAAGTATAAGTAAAAGGTATAAGAAGCTGTACAATAAATAAAGCAAATCAAAGACAAAACGATCTGTCAGGGAACAAATTATAGATTGATGAGAGCAAAGATCAGCCGTTAGATCTACACCAGACGAATCATATCTGATGTTTAACCACCACAGAGACATCAGAGCCAGCGGCAGACGGCTGAAGGACTGGCCGAGGAAAGGCGTCTCTCGCCGGGGTTAATGAGCGATTGAGCGCCGCTGATCCACTGGAGCTCACAACTCCGAAAACGGCAGATCAAATTTTCAAAAAGGCGCTCTCTTTATAAATAAACCACATATTTGAGCTTTAAACAACTACATCCTCGCCTGAAAAGAACTTAAAACTATATTTTGTGAAACATTAACACTACCAGAGGGCTCTTGCTAAGACCCATTTGTTTAGCCACCAAAGGGCCAAGCTGGTATCAGACTTTTGCCGAATCCAGTCGGTAAGACAGCGATAACATCTTTTTTAGATATGAAGGCTTCGAGTGTTGTTCTTTGCTCGGGTTTTAACGAAAAGGAAAAGTTTAAATCGCTTAAAACAGATTCAATAGCTGATTCGAACGAGTGATGCTCCACGGCGGCAAATCTGCTTCACCGTCGCTGCGCTATCGTCATCGTGTAAAGCCCGCCCCAACGTTTCTGATTGGTGCCTCGATTTCTAGGGATTAGAAATGGGCTTGAATGGGCTCTTTGCCAGACTACTTGCAGAGCAAATCTAAATTTGCCGGAAGTTGTCTGGGTTTTCCCAGGCTATAATTCACCGGCGTTAAACCACCGATCTGGCCAAGTACACTGGCTGCAGCCTGCAGATCGGGGCGGGGCTGCACGTGTCACCCCGCCCATAACGCTTCTTATTGGTTATTGGCGAAGTATGACGTTAATCGGGGTGGGGTTGCACCTGGGGCGGGAATGCACACTCGTCCCGCCCGCAACTCTTCCCATTGGTTAGGGGCGTCAAGTCTGAAGTCGACACCACGGCAAACGTGTGTTTGAAAACAATGCTTATAGTTTCTTACATGGTTTCTTATATACTTATGAAGAACTACCATGTAGAGAACAAAACTGTGAATCCGTTAATTACTTATTATACCTGGTGATAATATATAGTAGGCTATCAAACACAATACATTGTAAATGTGTTCATTTTTGGAAAACGTTTAATGTACTTTCCAAGCAAGAATCCAATTACATTGCAATCGCAATGTAAAACGAATAGAGTTTAACAACAGCTTAGTTTTAAGTTATTGTTTTCATGTTGTTTATTTACAACTTATTTGTAAGATATTTCGTTTTTTTTATTTCACTATATGCTTTATGGTTACACGTATTACTTATTAACATTTAAATAAACGTTTAATATTCTCAGCAAGAGTGTCAAGTCTTAAACTGCTATTAAAATGAGTAGATTATGGATTAATTTGATAATTAAAATGGTTATGGATAAAAATACCAGCATGGTTTGTATATGAATAACAGGCCTAGAGCCTAAAAACCTGTAAAAACCTGAGCAGGATTTGAAAAAAAGTTTGACATGTTTTGCTCACTTTAATTTAAAAAGGCACCCGCAATTCAGCCTTAGATGTTTCACTCCGTTTCCCCCAGTTCACAACACCTGTAGCCAAAAACACACACAGAAGAAAACTCTTTCATATGCAGATCTAAGATTATGTTAGCCATGGGACTGCTTGAGAAAATGCAAGAAGCACGATTACTTAAAGCCAACCTTATACCCATTAGGCCTTATGCATACTTCATTGCACACTTTTAAACTTTAACAAACTTATTGTCAAGCATGTGTAGTGTGCCTTCTGTCTGAAAAGAGCCTTGTCTACAACTGCAATAGAGACAGATTCATGAAGGCAGATCTCCATCCTGTAGCACTACTTCTAGGAGTATCATCAGCAAAATAAAGCATTTCTAAAAGTATTAATCCTTGCTTGAATGGAATACGACAGTACTCCAGCACTTAAGAAGAAACAAAAGACATCTTACATTCAAGGGTTAGGGTTAGGCCCGGCTGTCACAAAGCTCAGTGAATACTGAAATGGTAAACATTACGAATACATTTGCTCAGACATGTACTTGATAAACATATAGTAAGCAAAACATCAGCTTTATAAACTTACCATCAGGACAAAAACCCCACCGCTGTTGCTGAGATGTTGTCGTGGAAGAAGGCCCGGTTGATGTTGACATGCACAGTCAAACTAAAGAGTTAAACAATTTCCAATGATTTTACAGTTCCTTATTCAAATGAATATTGGTACCGCAATATCATTGACACAGTATTCATGCCAAGGCCCAGGAGATATGATTTGTGCAATGTTTCTGTGATGACAAAACAAAGACCATAACTTTAAAAACCGTTTCTGCACTGCATCAAACAGAACAATACAAGAGAACTGAAATGTGGGGCAGAACCAGAACTTCCCATGTGTTATATGACCAGTTTCATTGACATTTAGCACAAAAAGTGATCTGTAAAATAATTAGATCCTAACTCAAGACCATTTAAATAAGGCTACTAAAAATAAAGTCAGATGAACAAGTCACATAAAAACAAACATGGTTAATATCGGCCATAGTTTTATTCAAATGTGGTTAAGAACGACCACAATGTCTGAACAGTGCACTATAAACCTGTAGATAAGCATGTGTTCTTCCTGACTCAATGCTTTCCATGCAGAGGATCAAGGGAAAAAATGTCATGCTCCCCTGACTTCATAATCTGTTGATAAGACACAATATATACACCGAAAGAAGACAACTGCAATGTATAGATCACAACCAATCATTTTATTCATGGAAAAATGTCCTACAATCTAATTTTGGATATTGTTAAAATAGACTTGTCCTTTATCTCTTCCCCTGGTTCAGTTTTACTACTGTATTTCTTTATATATATATATATATATATATATATATATATATATAAACGCGCTGTGTTTGCATACTTTATGAGCTGAAGTGAAATAAATGCAATATTTGGCAATACACAGATGTTTGAGAGACATTATTGTCATGTAATACTTTATGCTCTGCTTAATACAGCGTGTGTTTGTACAAGAGTAAAGTTCAACATATAATCCTACACTATCAATGAAGTGGGGTCTACGGTTTTTATCAGTTTGATTTTGATAAACATGACAATATAACATCGCGACTACATGAAAGGAGGTTTTACTGTTATAAAAAACAGATTTGTGAGCATTAGTGGAGCTGAGGGTTTCAGAATAAACACGAAACACACGTGATTGCTGTCATGTGGTGAATCCAGCCAATCGTGGAACAGCTGTGTCGTCATCAGAGTCCGTGCAGCTCTGGAGAAAGTGCTGCGTTAATTAAAGGGGAAGTTCACGCATCAACGAGTAACACAAACCACACTGAATCATTATTTATTCTTATTACTTTCATGTGAAATGTACTAATAACACAATAATGATGTAGTTCTGTCTGAGAACAATTTCTTAGCAACTATGGACTGCACAAATATAGGCTATATATTATAGGCCTAGGGCTATACAGGCATCTGGCTATTCATCTGAATCCTTATTAACAAATATATACAGATATAATTTGGTATGTATGTATTTGTTAATTAATACCAGTAAAACCAATTAAAATTTGACTGGGGGCACCAATAAGGATTTCGCCTAAGAATGGCTAGAAACGGCCCTGATTAGTTGTGTTAGTAAAATAAGGAAATTATAGTTTTTAAATAGAAAATAATATTTATGTAAAGAGATATAGTGAAATTAACAGGTAGATTACGAACTACAATCCACATTTTAGTTGGTAATGTTTTTGCTCCTGGTCTTCTAGTGCTAGCAACTTATAAAACATCCATGTTTATGGAAGATAATTAACAATAAATATAAAAGAAAACAATAAAACATACATAAAAATATAGATTGATAGACGCAGTTGTTGAGCTTTGCGTATGTTTGATATCAGAGCATGAGGACGTCTCTCACCGGTCAGCTGTGGAAACCCAACTCAGATGCTCGTCCAGTGCCAGAGTATGTCCACTTCCCCTCATTAGTGCTCATTCTGATTCTGCTCAAGATGGACACATCTCTAGCACAGCTCTCCTCTGAGCAGAGCCAGCGATCAGGTGTTTCAATCTCATCTGAAATGAGCAGTGTTGGGGAAACGCAGTACAAGTATCATTACGTCATCAGATGATGTTCATGCAAATGACATTCTAATAACACCAATACATTTATTTACAGTCAAAGTGACTGCAGATGAGAAACATCAGTCACAGTAATAGTGTGAGTTCAACAGCTCTTGATGCGTGATGTCCACTATAGTGGACAGACCATTCATCAGAAGTTTCTCAGATCAACACTTGGCAAATGTAACTGTGATGTGACTCATTAGATATTGTTTGATGCTGCAACATTTTTCCCTGCAAGAGTCTCCAAGGACAGAAGGAATGGACGGATATTCTGGAGCAGCTGGGCATTTCTGGCTGGCCATTGGTCATCTTGGTTTGGAGGGGAAATGGATGCGCAGCGGCTTTGCTCTTGGTGTAAATGTGTAGATGATGCCCGAGGGTCCACTGTAGAGCTGATGAGCAACTGCCATCAAAACCCATCAATGCAAGAACATGCTTTATGACCAGCCGTCCACTGGAGTGACCGCAATGATGAGAGGCTCATTGAGTTTCTCTCTCTCTCTCTTCAGTTTGCTCATTTATTCTTCCTGTCATTCGCTTCTCTTCATTATTTCTGTTTTGTTCTCTTTGGCTCGTTTTTGATTTGTTCATCCTCTCCTTCATTTGTTCAGTTTTGTCTTTCATTTCTCTTTCTGCAGAGTTCCTGATAATAAATCATAAAGAGGACTTTGTCTGATCACATCTGTATGATATGAAATAAGTTTGTCCTCATCCGATCATGTTTATAATCACATTTATTCATTTATCAGAGGATTTTTCCACATGTGGATCAATGCAATGTGACATAAAGCTGAAAGAATCAGAGAAATGAAAAGCATACTGTAAAAACACGGTCAACTCTTGAACACTTTTCATTTATTTCTCCTGCACTGAGAACTTTATTGCACTTTTAATTGAATTCCTGAAATGGTCAAAACTCCTGGAGAGGAAAGGACAGAAATGATTGCGACACATGAAATAATGAATAAATCCTGATGTTTTAAAGTCCTCTCTTCTGTTCTCTCTCATCACACTCTTTTAGTCTCGTTTAGCTCTGTTTGATTGTGTTTCTGTGCTATTATGAGTCTCTATTCACTGGAGGAGGAGATCACAGATGATTGTTTTCTGTCATATTTTGCAATGAAACAATCTGTAGTGCAGTAATAACATGTGTCTCTTTATTTCTATCTGCTCAGTTTCTTCTGTTTGTGCCATTCTGTGTCACAACACCATCACATGACCACACAGTGACCTCTAGCGGTGACCTCAGGTGACATCATCATCTGATCTCATCACATCCCCCTTTCTTTAAAGGAAATCTTCAACAGTGAGCGTAATGTTATTCTGTGATGTGTCTAAATGTGCATTCAGTGTAACATCTGAACTCAACTGTTCAACTCAAACACATGCACTTTCTCATTGCTCTGACTTTAAGCGATGTCTCACACATTGAGTCTCTCAGGATCACTTCAGGAGAATCTCATCCTCAACTCTTACATCCCATATTTTGGAGAGGATCCTGTCGGCCTTCCATTATTCATGTTCTCAATGTCAACTTGCGATCCAGTGTGTGTTTTGGTTTCCTCTTTGCTTTGGCTTTGCATCTGCCACAGGAAGCGCACACACAGCATGTTCACATGTGTCTCCACATCTGCTTCTGTTGTGCTCGCTCTACTTCTTGTGCTGCTCGTGAGAGGGCGTCTGCAGCACTAAGGCCCAATCCCAGCTCTACTTTATACCCCTTGGCCTAAAATAGACTGGTGGAGCCGCTTCTCCATCGGGCCTGTTCTCTTTGTTTATTAACCGTTCAGAGCCGATCCGAGCCGGCCGGTGCGGGGATGCTTTAGTTTTCTACTGTGGCGCTGCGATAACCAAATGTAATACAAACGAGTCAGTTGTTGCCTTGGTAACGCAAGAGTTTACAATAGTTTAAATAGCGACAGTGTTATGAAGGATGACCAGATATTAAAGTTTGTCGAGAGTTGGCTTATATAAAAAAAAATGAAAATTTTTTGAAAAGCTTAAAGTTTGAAGATTTTCAGTTTAAAGTTTGACGTGTTTGAAGTCAATACAGTCTATCAGAAAACAGTTGTGTGGTTGCTAGGGTATTCAGGTGGTTGCTAAGTTCTTACTACGTGGTTGCTAAGCTACTCAGGTATTCTGGGTGGTTGCTAGGGTGTTGCTATGTGGTTGCTAAGGTACTCTGAGTGGTTTCTAGGGTCTTGCTATGTGGTTGCTAGGGTAATCAGGTGGTTACTATGCGGTTGCTATGGTACTTGGGGTGGTTGCTAGGGTGTTGCTATGCGGTTGCTAATGTACTCTGAGTGGTTGCTAAGTTCTTGCTATGTGGTTGCTAGGGTACTCAGGGTGGTTGCTAAGTTCTTGCTACGTGGTTGCTAGGGTACTCAGGTGGTTGCTAGGGTGGTTGCTATGCGGTTACTAAGGTATTCTGGGTGGTTGCTAGGGTACTTTGGGTGGTTGCAAAGCAGTTGCTTAGTACTCGTGGTGGTTGCTAGGGTGTTGCTATATGGTTGCTAAGGTACTCTGAGTGGTTGCTAGGGTCTTGCTATGTGGTTGCTAGGGTACTCAGGTGGTTGCTATGCGGTTGCTATGATACTTAGGGGGTTGCTAGCGTGTTGCTATGCGGTTGCTAAGGTACTCTGAGTGGTTGCTAGGGTCTTGCTATGTGGTTGCTAGGGTACTCAGGTGGTTGCTATGGTACTTGGGGTGGTTGCTAGGGTGTTGCTATGCGGTTGCTAAGGTACTCTGAGTGGTTGCTAAGTTCTTGCTATGTGGTTGCTAGGGTACTCAGGTGGTTGCTATGCGGTTGATATGGTACTTGGGGTGGTTGCTAGGGTGTTGCTATCATACTCAGTGTGGTTACTAGGGTGTTGCTATGCATTTGCTAGGGTACCCAGGTGGATGCTAGAGTGGTTGCTAGGGTACTTGGGGTGGTTACTTAAGTCTTACTACGTGGTTCAAACTAGAGGTCTTCACGGGTCCAAAAATTCATACCCGAACCCGAAGAGACCCATAATGTGCTAAACGGAACCGACCCGGACCCGTCTATTATTTCAAAAGCTGGAACCGAACCCGGCGCAAAGACACAGACCCGATTGTCACATATTCCACAATAAACTGATTTAACAAGTCAATAAACAAGTTGAGAAAAACAAGTTATTCCTCTCGTTATTCCAAGCATGCTTAATTCCCTCAGCATTTCAGCTTTAAAAGTCCACTTTATGTCACGTGACGGATGACAAATGCGTCATCAAGTTAACTTGCATAATAACTTTGGCTGTTTGCCTTTTTGAACTATAATAACGTTTGCCGGTTCCGCCTCCTCCTTCCCATAACAACAAACTACGTGACAGCCATGAGATCCTGATATCCTTAGGCAATGACGTGGCCTTGAGTCGTGTTGAGGGAATGACAGATTTTTCTTGTGGCACACTTTCACAGACACACACAGCGTCTCCACAACATGGCGGCGACAACAACTGGCAACTGAAGCCACGCCTTCTTTCTCTGAGTGTGCATTTGGGCGGCATTATGCTAATATTTCCACCGAGTGATGACGATGATGACACCTACTGAATCTCAGGCTACGACACACGTTAGTATAGAAGAATAAACGTCATCAGCATGAGCTAGTGCTGAACAAATAGAGCGAGATGAACCGCACTTTGGTCATTGTGGTTTTTATAGGCTACACTAAAGAGAAAGGAAAACATGAAAATGCATCACATGACCCCTTTAAAGGAACAAGCCAACTTTTTGGGACTTTGGCTTATTAACTGTATTCCTCAGAGTTAGATAAGTCCATACATACCATTCTCATCTCAGTGAGTGCCATAACTCTGTCTGACTAGCTTAGCACAAAGACTGGAAGTATATGGCTCCAGCTAGCCTACTTCTCAATAAGTGACAAAATAACCCCAACATTTTCCTATTTCTATATTTTCCTATTGTATAGTCACAGCGTGTACAAATAACAAGGTTACATGAGACACAGCCATCTTATAAACGTATACACACTGGGGACTATATTCTCAGAAGGCGCAGTACTGCTCTACTTCTGCGGAGTGATTTGCTCGCAGCACCTGAGAAGCAGCGTTTGTCAACAAAACCAGCGTGACTAGGTTACTGTTTTTGCACAATGAACCCACAGACAAAAATTTAAACTTCCCATCTCCTCTCCAAATCATTAGCAAGGTAAATGCTCCAGTCCAGAGAATTACCTCTAGCACCGCTCATTTGTTGTGACAGAGCGCGTTCGTGACAACACAATACTAACATTACAGGGGATACATAGAGCACGGGAACAACTGCAATACAGCAGTGACCACCCTATTCATGCAACAGTGTCACAAACGTTACATTAGATCTAGCTAATGGTACTGTTACAGTAGGCTAGTCATCTAAAAACATAACGGAACACTTCCCGCAGTCGCGGGTGATCCACGTCTGTACTATCGATGGGATGGCCGTATCCTTCAGCACACATTTCATGGTACGTTTTGCAAATTTCCATTTTTTCAAAATAGTCCTCTGTGAAATGTTGAGAGCAAACGCGATGGTGCTTGATGATGGGTGTGTTTGGTTACAGGTGTTTGGATCTATCCAGAGCAAGTAGCCATCAATTCATCAGGTCAGCGTTTTGGATTGGAATTCTATGAAATAGCATTGTATTGCCTGGTCTCCCCTGTTTATTGTCGCAGTTCTTTACAATACAGCGAACACCCATGGTTGTAAACTATCTAGTAATTGCTGACTCTATTACTCCAACTCTGAGCGAACT
Organism: Romanogobio albipinnatus; assembly: GCA_023566225.1. Lineage (NCBI taxonomy): Eukaryota > Metazoa > Chordata > Actinopteri > Cypriniformes > Gobionidae > Romanogobio > Romanogobio albipinnatus. Next base: position 4,069,086 of record CM042247.1, on the reverse strand, counting down.
CTCTCCTCTTCACCGCGGGGCTTCTCAGGTGCTGCGAGCAAATCACTCCGCAGAAGTAGAGCAGTGCTGCACCTTCTGAGAATATAGTCCCCAGTGTGTATACGTTTATAAGATGGCTGTGTCTCATGTAACCTTGTTATTTGTACACGATGTGACTATACACATCACAACATGTAAATAGGAAAATGTTGGGTTTATTTTGTCACTTATTGAGCAGTAGGCTAGCTGGAGCCATATACCTCTGGTCTTTGTGCTAAGCTAGGCAAGCAGGGGGGTGCGTCAGACAGAGTTATGGCACTCACAGAGATGAGAATGGTATGTATGGATTTATCTAACTCTGGGGAATACAGTTAATAAGCCACAGTCCCAAAAAGTTGGTGTGTTCCTTTAATACATTAATACAATTGTAATACAACTATTATTATAAACATGATTATACACTGAAGCTTCCAGTGTTTGTAAATGAATCTTTCATTAGTCTTTGTCTCCCTCTGCTGGTCCAACACAAACACATTCAGGCTCTATTATTCTCTCTGTAACAAAACACAGACCTTTTGAGTTTATACTGTGTGTTTATAGAAATAAAATGGTTCATCTGTGATTGAGAAACTGTGATTGGCTGCTGTGAAATAAAAGGTGTTTCACTGCCGCCTCATCAGGTCTGTCAGAGGATCGTTGAAATCTAAATGAAGTCTTAATTTATAACAGTGAAGTCACTGCATCTTCAGTCTCTGTTGATTCTGTTGACTGTGAGTCTCTGGAGTGGATCCTTATTCACCATCAGATGATCAGCAGAACATCAGACTCTCCTCTGACGGCCAATCCTAAAATAAAACACACACACAGTCACATATGCAGTATGACACATTATGTCTGTCACATCTTTTCATAAGAAAACTGAGCACTAACTAGATAAGCTTTATTAATTAATTCTCAAACATGATAATATAGCTTCTATCTGATGCTCAAAGTCAGAAATAAAATTGTAAATGTACAATCTTTAATGATGTCTTATGATTCAACCGCTACTATCGCCCCTCAAGAACTACTACACTGCTTTACAATTATAGGACAGGAAGAGCTAAATAAACTTATCATTGCATCTAAACCAACAACATGTTTATTAGATCCAATACCCACTAAACTACTCAAAGAGTTGTTACCTGTATTGGAAGAGCCTCTTCTCAATATTATTAACTCGTCTTTATCTTTAGGTCATGTTCCAAGAATATTCAAGCAGGCAGTCATAAAACCTCTCATTAAGAAGCCACAATTAGATCATAATAACCTAGCAAATTACAGACCAATTTCAAATCTTCCATTTATGTCTAAAATACTAGAAAAAGTTGTGTCCGCTCAATTGTGCTCTTTCTTGCAAGAAAATGATATCTATGAAAAATTTCAATCAGGATTCAGGCCGCATCATAGCACAGAAACTGCTCTCGTTAAAATCACAAATGATTTACTTCTAGCTTCTGACCAAGGCTGTATCTCAATACTAGTTCTACTCGATCTTAGTGCTGCGTTCGATACTATAGATCATAAAATACTCATAGATCGACTTCAAAATTATACTGGTGTTCAGGGACAGGCATTAAACTGGTTTAGATCGTACTTATCAGACCGCTACCATTTTGTCTGTCTAAATGGGGAAAAATCCAGGATGACGTCAGTAGACTATGGGGTGCCGCAAGGATCCGTATTAGGCCCTCTGCTATTCTCAATATATATGCTGCCACTTGGTAATATTATAAGAAAACATGGAATTAATTTCCACTGTTATGCTGATGACACTCAATTATATATTTCATCACGACCGGACGAAAACGCTAAATTATCTAAACTGACAGCGTGTGTTGAAGATATTAAATACTGGATGACGTGTAATTTTCTGCTATTAAATTCAGATAAAACGGAGGTATTACTTATTGGTCCAAAAAACCAAAACCTCGCACAATACAACTTTACCTTGGAAGGATGTCCTGTCACTTTATCCACTACAGTAAAAGATCTAGGTGTTATACTAGACCGCAACCTGACATTCGAAAATCATATTTCATATGTTACAAGAACGGCATTTTTCCACCTTAGAAACATTGCTAAGCTACGTAACATGCTATCTATTCCTGATGCAGAAAAGTTAGTTCATGCATTCATGACCTCGAGATTAGATTACTGTAATGCTTTATTAGCTGGTTGTCCTGCATCCTCAATAAACAAACTACAGTTAGTCCAAATCTCAGCTGCTAGAGTTCTTACTAGGTCAAGAAAATATGATCATATAACACCAATTTTATCATCTCTACACTGGTTACCTATTAAGTTCCGTATCAATTACAAAGTATTGCTACTGACCTATAAAGCCCTAAATGGTTTAGCTCCAGTGTATCTAACGGATCTTCTATCGCCCTACAACCCATCGCGCTCTTTAAGGTCACTAAACTCTAGGCTTCTGGTCATTCCTAGGATATCCAAGTCCACTAAAGGAGGGAGGGCTTTTTCACATTTGGCTCCTAAACTCTGGAATAGTCTTCCTGATATTGTCCGAGGTTCAGACTCGCTGTCCCAGTTTAAAACTAGATTAAAGACACATCTCTTTAGCCAAGCATTCACATTATAATTACCTTTTATACTACAGTTAAATGGGAACAACAGCATTAATATAATATTCTGAACAGCAGCTACGCTAATTATTTCCCATCTGCTTTTCTGTTGTTATCTCGGGACACTAGTCCCGAGGTAAATAGTTCACCAGCTCCAGTTTGTATCCAGCCTCTCATGAAGACTTCGGATGCCCCAACACATGTGATGAGACGACTCCACGCCTGTGAAGAGACGACTCGACGCCAGCGTTGTTAATGTTATGGCCTAAATTAATACACGACTGATTATCTTTTTCGAACATTGTTCTTTAACATTGTGTTTCTAACATTTTTTATACTGTTCATCTATGAAATGCACTTTCTGTAAAGCTGCTTTGAAACAATGTGTATTGTGAAAAGCGCTATACAAATAAATTTGAATTGAATTGAATTGAATTGAATTGAAAAGTCACTTTAGAAAATCAAAAGGTCATGTGAGGTCACTCACACAACGGACATCTGATACAGAACCAGCAGAAATGATCATTACACTCCACTACATATTTACTTTTATTTCTAGTGAGTAAAACAGCCATTTGAACTTTAAATGAAAATATGATGGAAACTGTTAAAAACTATTGTTACCATAGTGTCTCCAGTTTATAATGTGGATCAGCCTTCAGATCAGAGAGCAGCTTCACTCCTGAGTCTCCTAGATTATTCCCAGACAGATCCAGTTCTCTCAGGTGTGAGGGGTTTGATCTCAGAGCTGAAGCCAGAGCAGCACAATCTTCATCTGTGACACCACACTTACTCAACCTGTAGAGAACAATGACACACATTAAGTCTATCTCCAAAGCTAAACATGACCACTTAAACAAAAATAACTAAATAACAATGCTGTCAATATGAAATATATATAAATACTCTTTAGTTCACGGGTTTCAGTCACATGACTTTTTTGTCGCAGCCGCCATCTTTAGGACCTTTGTGTAGCCTCTGCTTGATGAGAGGATATAGCGCACCAAAATAGCGCACCTCACCACCGACGAAAAGCAACGATATGTAAATAAAATAGATACTTTAGGATTAGATCCTTATTTACTGCCAAGTGAACTGCTGACTCCACTGAAGTCTAGTAAAACCTTGCCAAATTTGGCGTTTGCTGATATTTATATCTACCTCGTCCACAATCCCTCTCCGTACACCGGCGAAGCGCTCAAGGCATTCACACACACACACACACACACACACACACACACACACACACACACACACACACACACACACACACACACACAATGACTAATCACAGAACAGACCACTGACACACACACACACACACACACACACACACACACACACAGAACAGACCACTGAGACACACACACACACACACACACACACACACACACAATGACAGATCACAGAACAGACCACTGACAGACACACACACACACACACACACACACAATGACAGATCACAGAACAGACCACTGACACACACACACACACACACCGAACAGACCATTGAGACACACACACACACACACACACACACACACACACACACACAGAACAGACCACTGACACACACACACACACAGAACAGATCACACAGAACAGACCACACACACACACACAAACACACACACACACACACACACAACAGACCACTGACACACACACACACACACAGAGAACAGACCACTGACACACACACACACACACACACACACAAACACACACACACACAGAACAGACCACTGACACACACACACACACACACACACACACACAGAACAGACCAATGACACACACACACACACACACACACACACACACACACAGAACAGACCACTGAGACACACACACACACACACACACTCAGAGAACATGATATCACATCTGTCTGCTAACACACCAGATGTTGTTGTGGTAATGAGGAGCTCAGTGTTCATTCATGCACCTTTGACTCATGGAGGAAGCCTTCATGACGGCTCTCAAACTCGCCGCCCATATTTTGTGGCCCCTACTTGACATCAGAGTTTAGTGTTAGTGCGGCCTGTGCGTTGTTCTGAAAGAGCCTTTTTGCTGAGTCGTTACGTTAGTGCTTGCTGCCTCACTTCTCGTGTGTGTGTGTGTGTGTGTGTGTGTGTGTGTGTGTGTGTGTGTGTGAGAGAGAGTTAGCTCGGCCCTCCCTCATGCAGTATAATTGGTTGGGCTGATCAGACGAAACAAATGTGGTCTAACAGCGCTCAGATGGCCAATCAAAGCAAAGTAGGCGGGTCCATGCATACACATTTGAATGCTTTTATTTGGATCTGAAAAACATTGTAAAGAAGACAAGATCCAAATACTCTGGGAAGAGTCATTGACAAAGTGACAGATCTACAATACATGGCTCACACACTTTTACAGATCCTTCCATTTGTAATACTGAACACATTAAGGATAAACAAAACATCTCCTTCTCCATATCTTCATGCTCCCTATGGTGGCTGAAACGGAACAACATTTTGCAAGCCTTTTTGCCTCCTTTTTTTGCAGCCCCCCCACCTGCATCCCCCTGACCACATTCTGATGGACATGGCCCGAACTTGAGTTACACCAGAGTTATTAATGTACAACTGTATCCAAGTCTGTGAATGAGATCTACCAGTGGCTGATATTTCAGTAGTTTGGAATAGTAACATGTATCCATATACAGGTCAAGCAGCAGCCCACCTCAAAGACACACACAGATTTCATGACCTCTTTTACAATCACAATGTCAGGAGTATTGGGAATGTTTTTAAAGTAGTCACTGTCCGATGTGTTCTGATGAAACCAGTTAACCTGTACAGTGCTATGTTGGTAAATCTGCATATCATGTCCATAGATTAACTTTTTCAAGTCCTTTGCCACCAGATCAACCAGACGGTCATGCCTGGCCACATAGAGTCCTTTATAACTGTGACATCCGTTCAGTATGTGAGCAGCGGTCTCATTCTCCTGCTGAGTCGGGTTTAATATACAGTAGGGCTCATGCTGTGATGCAGGGCCGGCTCTAGCTCTTTGGTTGCCCTAGGCAAGATTGAGTTTTGCGCCCCCCCCCCCCCCCCCCCCCTTAATTGTTAAAACCCACCGGCAAATAGTTGCCAGTGTATAGGTGTCATTTTCCTTCTGTAAGTATTTTTCTAGATATTATCCATGTTTTATATCTTAATGACACACAAGCATACAACCAAATAAAGGATTCAAGAAAAAAAAAAGTATTAACTTCCTGTCACGAGACTGCCAACTTCCTACTCCTACTTCCAGGGAGCACAACGAAGGCAAACCCTCCCAAAGAAAGGATATTTTCATGTTCCTAATAAGTATTTTTAGTTGACATATATATATCAACGTAATCATGAAGGTCTCTAGGATCATCCAAACAAAACAAATCTTACAATAGATCTATAGTTTTTAGTATACTTAGTCAAACATAATAAATTTGATTATGAATAAAGATTGATCTGTTGAAAGCAGTTATTTTGAGTTAGATGCTAAATGTTCTCCTCTTATACATATTTGACATTGAAGGGGTGCATACAACATATTTGCCCACCGGCAACTATAGTTGCCACAGATTCAAATACGATTTTCAAGAAAAAATACAAAAACCTGGGGGAAATAAATGCAGAACATGCCATTCAGAAAAAAATTGGGCACAAATGGGTTAAGTATTTATAAAAACTATATAAACAAAAATGCTCCTATAGTTACTCCAAGACTTAAAAAGCTAATTATGACTTAAATGATACACAAATTATGACCCATAAACTGGATTAACTATACCCTCTACAAACAAAAGTGCTATTATGGATACACTGTACTTACCACTACAAAAATTAAAATATATAAGTTCTTGTAGCTCTATCCCTTTCTTAAATAATAAAAGATGAACAGTTGTTTCTGGCATTTCTATTCACCTTCAAAATTGACGCAGCATTAAAATTTGGCTCGTCTGGATTTCCTTATTGTCAGTGAAGTGCGTAGTAATATGTAGATAACTAGCTAGCTAGTGATAGCTTAGTGACAGCAATAAAACGTCCAATTTATTTCGTTTGACAGCTTTATGGCTGAGATGAGAAGACTTACCTCTATACTGGGCTTTCTTTTGATCGTGTGCCTTTCTCTTTTTCCGTCCCTGTGCACTCGAGGGTTTAGACCACATTTTTGAAGAACGCGCCAGTGATGAGCACTTGCCTGACCTAACGCCTGAACGCCTGTGCTCGACAATACTCACTATCAATTCAATCTAATAATCAGGTTAAGTAATTAAACGTGCGGCTGAGGGGGCGCCCAAGGATGATCATGTTTAATAAACAGTATGTTTTATTTCGCTTGTTTTAATTCTATGCTTAAGGGGAAGTAAGTTAAAGGGCGCCACTAGAGGGCGCCTGCGCGCGCCCCCAACACATTTGTCGCCCTAGGCAACCGCCTAGCTCGCCTATAGCAAACGCCGGCCCTGCTGTGATGGATACCATGTTGCCAGATTGTACTTGGTTGGGAGACACTGTAGTCTTGCTTTAATCATGAATATTAGGATGTCATCTGAGATTGAGGGGTTTGTCAGAACAGAATGAGACACTGAAAGATCGGCAAATTGAAGTAATGCAAGTTTTCCTTGTAATCTGAGGCCCGTCCAGTGCTGTCCACTCTGGGTCCATCTAAGATTGATAACCGAAGCTCTTGCGTGTTTAATCTGTAACTGGTGAGGTGTATTGTCTTTACTGAGGATCGCCAAGGTGGAAACCAGCGGATCGGTGATTATGTTGTTGTTAAGAGCAGCTTCCTCCCCGTAGGGTCCCAGCCAGGACAGCTGTATTCCTGTACGGTAGCATAGATAATTTAAATCCAGCCAGTCCGAGTGCACTCCAAATCCGGCGGCTCTGATGTCCAACTTTCCGTTCTGCTTTAGTTTGAACCCCAGAAACTGGGACTCGTTTGTGGAAGCAGCAGGTATTTTGTGACGCTGTAGATGTAAAAACAGTGATTCGCGTGATAGTTCTCTAACAGTTGTGTCGTCATTGTTAAGCATGTTTAGGAGATGTCCTGTTCTGGACGCGGTGTAGAGCCACTCAATGTTTGGGGCACCGAGACCTCCGGCTCTGTGCAGCTGGAAGATAATGTCCCGAGTTGTACGACTATTAAGACAAAACCATTTCCTCACCAGCTTCACCGTTTCATTGTTCATCACTGACAATGTACGTTGTGGAATATGTACGTTGGGGAAAAAATGTTGTATTTTAGCCACTGCGATCAGCCTGATGGCCTCAACTTTCATCATTATGGGAAGTGGGGCGGCATCAATCAGCCCAAGTCTTTGGGTGTACTCGTGACACAGCTCAGTGATCTGTTCCTCCCAATCGCCCCGACATTAAATTTATGACCCAGGTAAGGATACGTTTCATGACAGTCAGATGGGTTTCTGCATTAATGAGAAGGCAGGGGGTGTGTCAGACTTTGCTTGATACGATCTGTTTCCTCTACTGCGTCTTTCGTAGAATGCAGCACACTTTGTATGTTTGATGTCTAAACCAGACCATCTTATGAACTCATCTGTGCGGAGGAGCATGTTGGTAATTACACTTTCATCTCTTGAGGAGATTTCCACATCATCCGCATAGCCTTGCACTGGGTTTGGGGACCGCACACCTGCTGGCGCGCACTGGCACAACCACTTCATTCAGGAGTTGATCGCCAGTATGAAATTGATGGCGCTCCACGGGCACCCTGTTTTAATACCGATCTTGAGTGGTATAGGATCGGTTAGGGCGCGTCCGCATATGACTTGGATGTAAGAGTTATTATAAACATCTTTAATTACGTTTGCATAGAGCTGTGTATTGAGTGTGTATGTGAGAGAGAGAAAACGTTTCTCATTTCTCATCAAGTTTCAGTTTTTCATTCATCTCACTGGAAAACCATCAGTCATTAACAAGATAACGGCCCTATTTGAGTTCCCCAAAAACAGCTGAGTTTATGTTTTAATTTCTGCAGTTTACACGATACAAACTGCGACTGCCAGACGTTCCCCAATGCCAGGGGCAGAGATGAATTTTTCCATTACGGGGCTCCTTGCGATTGATTTCCAGGAGCATTTTATTCATTTATAAGTGCAGTTTTGAATAATTACCTGTGTTGTCGTTTGTCAAATACTTCAATGTAACCAATGACTTAAATCAATCAGAATACTATATAGACTGTTAACAATAACTAAAGCCATCTTTACACTGCAAAGGTGGAACAGAAGCTGCATCTGAAATAGCATAAATGTTCATTTACAGACGGTTTAATGTTACTCAAATTATAAAATGAACATTTATGCTATTTCAGATGCAGCTTCTGTTCCACCTTTGTAGTGTAAAGATGGCTTTTAAACACGTCATATTCTGACTACACAGATAAAACAATCTTACAAACATTTATGAATTATTTTAAAGGTGTCATGAACTGGCTTTTTAATTTATTTATACTGTTGTCTGAGGTCAACTTATGACGTTTGCGTGGTTTTTACATTCAGAAACATCATAATGAATAAGTAATAGGCTATTTTCTAATAGGCTCTCTGAAGAAACGCTCGGTTTTGATGGGCGTGCCGCACTGAAGACTTGGAAGTAAACGCCCACGGCTAGGATTGGATAAGATTTGCATATTTAATGAGCTTCAGCTCCTCTCAGTACATGTGGGGATTGTTTTGAAAGCGTCTGGAGAAACGCTCACAGGACTCGCAAAATATTTCAAACCATCTGTAACAATGCAAATCCAGTCTCGACCTGTATCTTGTTTACAATCGATTCCGTGGTGAAATGAAGCGAACAAACGCGCAATGTCTTACGCACGTGAGCTGGAACCGGCATGTTTATTGCTCGGTAGTGCGACCCGTTTAGCTCCACGAGTCGGTGGGCGGGCTTGAGGCGGTGCTTCTGCATCCTATTACGTCAGTGATCGACATATTCAGAGATCTCTCGTTTTCTGAGCCTGGTGACAATAAAAGCTTTTCTTTGACTAACAAGGACGTTTTCAGCTCTGAAACTTACAGGATATTCTTATATCACGATTAACTTTTATATATCACTTTTAAAGGCTCAAAGGAAAGTTGATTCCTCAATTCATCACCCCTTTAATGCTTTTTATGCATTAGTGAAGCCTTCATATGATCTTAGCAGCATGATGAGTAAATTATATTAACTGGAATAAACTGAACAGAAAGGGAGCAGAGAATGTGACCAATCGTGAGGCCGTCCATAACTTGGGTCTAGCACGAGTGTAAGTGAACGTGAACATTTATTCTATTACATAAATATTTTGAAACACATTAATAAATTAAAACTATTAATAAAATAATTATGAAATGTATAAAATAAGTATATGCCAACACTTTTATATGACCTAATAAATAAATATAGACTGTAAGCATTGAAATAAATTATTTTGTGATTTTTTTTATTATTATTTTGTTAATCTGTTATTTTAAATCTTTCAGAAAATAAGATTAAATATTTTTTTAAAGTGCATAAACATAATTCATGCTTTAGAGGGTTAAGAATAAATTCAATTATAAAATTCACAGTGTGACGTGTAGGTGACGCTCATTTGCAATCACGCCACCGGCCTCGCACCGTTCTCTCACGGCTCTCGCCCATCCTGCTCGTCACACACAGAGATTCAGTTTCATGTCAGAGTCACACATGATCTTACCCCAGTGTCTTTAGTTTACAGTGAGGATTCTCCAGTACAGCAGAGAGCAGCTTCACTCCTGAGTCTCCTAGATTATTCTCAGACAGATTCAGATCTCTCAGGTGTGAGGGGTTTGATCTCAGAGCTGAAGCCAGAGCAGCACAACCTTCATCTGTAACACCACAACCACTCAACCTGTAGAGAACAATGCCACACATTAAGTCTATCTCCAAAGCTAAACATGACCACTTAAACAAAATGAATAAATAACATAATGCTGTCAATATGAAATATATATAAATACTCATTAGTTCATGTTGTTAAAATTTGGGATGCACCGAATCCAGATTTTTGGGCTTTGGCCGAATACCGAATCCACTGGTTAAGATTCGGTCGAATCCGAATCTGAATACCGAATCCTACTCCCATCCTCAGTCCATTATCACAGCAAACACATTAAAAAAGTAAACAAGGTCCACAGCAGTGTAGGGATGCTATTGACCATTTAACCGTTAACCGAAAGTAAGAACTTTGACCAATTAATACTATCAGTTAAACGGTTTAAATGTTTTTAACGCTTTTTATTTTAATTTTTTATGTATCTGTATGCGTGAGTGTGTGTCTGTGTGTGTGCACGGCTGTCTGTTTGTGTGTGTGTTCGTGAGTGCGCATGTGTGACTGTGTGTGTGTGTGTGTGTGTGTATGTGTGTGTGTGTGTGTGAGTATGTGACTGTGTGTGTTCGTGAGTGTGTGTTCGTGAGTGCGCATGTGTGTGTGACTGTGTGTGTGTGTGTGTGTGCGCACATGTGTGACTGTGTGTGTGTGTGTGTGTGTGTGTGTATGTGTGTGAGTATGTGACTGTGTGTGTGTGTGTGTGAGAGAGAGAGTGCGTTCATGAGTGTGTCCGTGAGTGCGTATGTGCGTGTTTGTTTGTGAGTGTTTGAGTGTGTGTGTCTGTGTCCGTGAGTGTGTGTGTGTCCATGAGTGTGTGTGTTTGTGTGTGTGTGTGTGTGTTCGTGAGTGTGTGTGTTCCTGAGTGTGCATGTGTGACTGTGTGTGCGCAAGTGTGACTGTGTGTGTGTGTGTGTGTGTGTGTGTGTGAGAGAGAGAGAGTGTGTTCGTGAGTGTGTATGTGTGTGACTGTGTGTGTGTGTGTATGTTTGGGTGTGTGCGTGTGAGAGAGTGTGTGTCCGTGAGTGCGTATGTGCGTGTATGTTCGTGAGTGTTTGTGTGTGTGTGTGTGTGTGTCTGACTGTTGTCGAGTTTGTGTGTGTGAGTGTGTCCGTACACATTTCCATTTTAGGCAAATATTCATGACCTAACCTTCCATGAAATGTCTGTGTGTGTAAAATAAGAATAAAATCCATGTTCAAATGTCAAATCACAGCATATCTGAACTAATTAACGACAAGCTCTGTGGTTTAATACACAATAAACGCTGACACACCAGTGAGACGGTCAGATAAAACACTGACCCTAGCAATGGATGAACACACATCAATGGGAGGCAACAATGATAAATAAGTGAATAAAAGTGTCCAGTAGGGGTGGGCGACATAGCCTCAAAATTATATCACGATATTTCAAGAATATTTACGATAACGATATTTATGACAATATAGAAAAAAAAAATGTATGGAACAAAGTTTTATTGGTTATTGCAGCTGGTAGGCAGCAGCACTTATTAGTGCAAACAAAACCATAACATAACATTTTAGTTACAATAATGTAATTTATGCCATGGTCTGTCTGAATATTTGATTCTGATTGGCTGAAAGGTTCGCAATAAAATCGTTCAATGCACAGGTAGTTCCAAGATCCTCGTTCTATATTAATGCGCTATTTTATTTCAGGTGTGTTAAGATGGAGCACTGTAATCGGTTTAAAAGTCTGAAAGTCCAAATGAAAATGCTGCATATAAACACTGCTTTCATAAAGATACACTAATATTTCTGAAGTGTAAAACTTTTGATTTTGTAACAAGTTATGAAGATAAATGTTGGAATAATGACACAGACATAGCCTGGCTATGTCTCTCATAGCCTCTCATAGTTTGTCCCAGGCGCTTCTACTTCAACTGCGCCTGACAGAAGAATTTATTTTTCTGAGGTGTTTCTTACAGCAACACCAGATCGGTTTAGATAACATCTCGTGTAAACTGTCCACAGAATCGTTCAATTGGAATGATTTTAATCAGAATGACATAAAAGTGTGCATGTAAACGGGGCTATTGAAACGCACACACACACACGCGTGCACGCGCCACTCGCATTCAGAGAGCAGAGATCACGCCGCACATTCATGAGCACAGAAACTAGTAACGCCGCATAATGTTATCTTACGCACTACTTTATCTTGTGTCTGATTCAAAGAAGGCAGAATGCTAGATCTAACGAGCCGTAACTGACGAAAATAACTGTCAATGTTACCCTTCCGGTCAAATATTGCACTGCAAACATCAATAGCAGCTTTAAGTTGTCAATGTTTAGTCAGTTGTCAAGAGGGCTGACCTCTTGTAACCAAGTAGCTCCCTTTTTAGGTACTAAGTCGTTATCGGAGGCTGACATGCTGCTCTTCGTGTGTACTCTGACAGGTGTTGTTGTTGTGCTTGCTAGGGAATGTAAATGCGCCATACGCCATCGCGTTGCTATATCATTGATATCGCGATATGACACTTTTTTATCATGTAAAAATTTATAACGGTATTATTGTGGACGATATGATATGGCACACCCCTAGTGTCGAGTAACACTGACAGGAACTTTACAAGGTGGCAGTGCCAGAGACAAACTTTAGGAACACAAAACCAAATTAATCGTTAGTGACAGCTCTAAATGTAACAATAGTTTGATTCCCTATTCTATTTTGTTACTGTATGAATAATTAAATTATAAAATTCAAAGTGTGACGTGTAGGTGACGCTCATTTGCAATCACGCCACCGGCCTCGCGCCGTTCTCTCACGGCTCTCGCCCGCCCTGCTCGTCACACACATACCCCTTTTCCACCATGGCAGTGCTAGAGCTAGTTCAGAGCCAGAGCTAGTCCCAGTTCATAGTTGGTTCAACTGAGGAGCCTTCTAAGAACAGTTTGCTTTTCCACATGCTGAGATCCACAACAGAGCCATGTCTTACGTCACTGTATACGTCTCATCTTTCTCAGCAATGCTAGCGAGGCAGTACCAAGTCTGCGGTTTTCCCGCGGAATTGGGCTCACTGTTGCCACGGGCTGTTTTTCATGCCCGCGGGTTGAAGCGACCCCAATTATGTGATATTTAGCCCGGGAATGCGAATTTTAGTAGGCAACCATGCGAAAAAAACACATATTTTACCCCCAAATGTATTTTTACCGGGGAAGCCCCCCTGAAACGCGATTGGGCTTGTTTTGAGTAGCGATTGGGCGGGTTTTGTTGTGAAAACCTGGCAACCCAGGGCAGCGGGAAACACACACACACCAGGCTTATTCGAGATGCATCGGCGCTGCACAGACGATCCACGTATGATATAAAAAAATGCATGAGTGAATCAAAAGCATAAGGAGTCGTGTGCTCTCGCTGGACTCGTTATCATACGGCGAACGGTCTCTGCACAGCACCGCTGCGAACAAGCCTTCCATCAACAATGCAAACGTTGCGTTACTATTGATTCACATGGCTTTACGGTCCTACATCGGCATCAAAACACAGCGAATCCAACGCATTCATGCAGTTCACCGAAATTTGTATAGACGGAGATTACAAATGAGCAGCAGCTGTTAGCTCCATTAGCTGCTATTTCAACAATGGCGGATCTCAAAAGTTTGTGTTCGTCTTGTTGACCCCACCCCAAGCGCCTGACGTAATCGGTTCTTACTTCTAGCCCTGTTCTAGCCCAGCAATGTTTTGGTGCTACTTAAGAACCACTTTTCCTGGCTCGGAGTTGGGGCTTTGGGTGTGGAAACACAAAGAACCGATTTGAAACTAGGCTCTGGCTCCAATCTAGCTCTAGCACTGCCTTGGTGGAAAAGGGGTAACAGAGACTCAGTTTCATGTCAGAGTCACGTATGATCTTACCTCAGTGTCTCCAGTTTACAGTGAGGATTCTGCAGTACAGCAGAGAGCAGCTTCACTCCTGAGTCTCCTAGATTATTCCAGTCCAGTTTCAGATCTCTCAGGTGTGAGGGGTTTGATCTCAGAGCTGAAGCCAGAGCAGCACAACCTTCATCTGTGACACCAAACTTACTCAACCTGTAGAGGACAATGACTCACATTAAGTCTATCTCCAAAGCTAAACATGACCACTTAAACAAAATGAATAAATAACAGAGAGAAGCATCGAACATCAGGGAGAACAACTAGTGAGTGAGTTCTGCATTCATTTCCTCATTTGATCTGTAGTTCAGCTGTTTTTTAGAACGCTGTGTGGTGTAGTTTGCTGTTTGTTGTAGTGTTGTTTGTTATCGCTTGACCTCGTGCGAGCTAACGCGTTTCACTGGGAGTAGCCAGCTGTATTCAATAACAACATTTAATGTGAGTATAAATTGAGTAGTACTCCGCGGCAGCGGAAGCAGCAGCCCTCGTGTGAAGACCGAAGAGTGTAAAGCCCATTCGACTCTACTCTGCGCGACTCCACTCGAGCAAGGACACCGACTAGGCACTTGAGTATAGCTATATATATACTTTGTCCACTTTTGTGTTTTTGCTGTTCTCATCTGTTTATCTATCTGACCCATATTCACAATGTGCTTCCAAATCTCTACTATTATCACACACACCCGTAAGTCACGCTCAGTACATTCTAGACGCCGTAATCCTCATAATCTGCGTAATGTACCTATTTCCACTGCTACATTAATGTCCATTCCAATTGGTCTCTGGAACTGCCAGTCTGCTGTAAACAAAGCAGACTTTATTGCATCTCTGGCCACTCACTCACATCTCAGTCTCATGGCTCTAACTGAAACCTGGATCAAACCAGAAGACACTGCCACTCCTGCAGCTCTCTCAAATAATTTCACTTTTTCACACACCTCTCGCCTGATTGGGAGGGACGGAGGTACTGGTCTGCTCATCTCAAATGATTGGAAATTTGAGCCCATTCCTTCTCTATCTGGCAACTGCTCATTTGAATCACACTCAATCACTATCACTCACCCTGCTAAAATCCATGTTGTAGTTATTTATCGCCCTCCAGGTCAACTGGGTAACTTCTTGGAGGAATTGGATATTTTACTCTCTCACTTCCCAGAGGATGGCACTCCTTTGGTACTGCTCGGTGACTTCAACATCCACCTTGATAAACCCCAGGCTGCAGACTTCACCACTCTTCTGACCTCATTCGACCTTAAGCGAGTATCTACTACAGCTACTCACAAATCAGGTAACCATCTGGACCTTATCTACACGCGCTACTTCTCCACAGACGTCACTTTAGTTACTCCATTGCACACCTCGGATCACTTTCTCATCACTCTTAACCTCCTACTAACTCCTGACACAACACACACTCCTCCACTGATCACCTTTCGGCGTAATCTACGCTCGCTCTCTCCCTCCCGTCTATCCACTATGGTTTCCTCCTCCCTCCCTCCACCTGCTCAGTTCTCAGCACTGGACACCAACAGCGCTACTGACACGCTTTGCTCCACTCTAACATCTTGCTTAGACAACTTCTGTCCCGTTTCAACCAGGCCAGCCCGCACCATTCCCTCTGCCCCCTGGCTGTCTGATGTTCTCCGCGAACATCGCTCTGGGCTCCGGGCGGCAGAGAGGAAGTGGCGCAAAACTAAAAACACTACTGACCTATCCCTGTATCAATCTCTCCTCGCTTCCTTCTCTGCTAATGTCTCCACTGCTAAAACTACATACTACCACAGCAAAATCAACAACTGCTCTGACTCCCGCGCACTTTTCAGAACGTTCTCTTCGCTCCTTTGTCCTCCTCCCCCCCGTCCTTCATCAACTCTTACAGCTGACGACTTCGCATCATTTTTCACAAAAAAACCTCCTCCATCAGCAGCCAATTCTCCACACCACAAACCGACACGCACATCTCAACAACCATCACACATCCGCTCCCCTCTTTTTCTCTGCTCTCTGAAGCTGAAGTCTCAAAACTCATCCTTTCCAACCACCCCACTACCTGTCCGCTTGACCCTATCCCCACTCACCTCCTTCAGGCCATTTCTTCTTCTGTTACTCCTGCACTCACTCACATTGTCAACACCTCTCTTCACACCGGAACCTTCCCCACAGCATTTAAGCAGGCTCGGGTAACCCCACTGCTTAAGAAACCCTCTCTGAACCCAGCACTTTTAGAAAACTACAGACCGGTATCCCTTCTGCCTTTCATTGCAAAGACACTCGAGCAAGTTGTTTTTTACCAGCTCTCTACGTTTCTTGAACAGAACATCCTCCTGGATATCAACCAATCCGGCTTCAAAAGTGGCCTCTCAACTGAGACTGCCCTGCTCTCGGTTACGGAGGCACTGAGACAGGCAAGAGCGGCTTCCAAATCCACAGTACTTATCTTACTGGATTTGTCTGCTGCTTTTGACACAGTTAACCACCAGATCCTCCTGTCAACTCTCATGAAGATGGGCATCTCAGGAACTGCTCTCCAGTGGCTCAAGTCTTACCTCTCAGGTAGGTCCTTCAGGGTGTCATGGAGAGGTGAAGTGTCTAAGTCTCATCATCTAGACACTGGAGTTCCACAGGGCTCAGTGTTTGGACCACTTCTCTTCTCCATCTACATGTCATCACTGGGATCTGTCATTCAGAAACATGGCTTTTCCTATCACTGCTATGCCGACGACACTTAACTCTACTTCTCATTTCAACCAGATGATCCCACGGTTGGTGTTCGTATCGCTGCCTGCCTAACTGACATTTCTGCCTGGATGAAGGAGCATCACCTGCACCTCAACCTTGCAAAGACAGAACTGCTTGTGGTCTCAGCCAACCCAGCACTTAATCACAATCTCTCCATTCAGCTAGGATCTTCAACCATTACTCCGTCCAGGGCAGCCAGGAACCTTGGAGTTGTGATTGATGATCAGCTAAAATTCACTGACCACATTACTGCAACAACCCGGTCCTGCAGATTTGCATTATACAACATTAGGAAGATTAGACCCTTTCTATCAGAACAGGCCACACAACTCTTGGTCCAAGCTCTTGTTCTCTCCAGACTGGACTACTGTAATGCTCTTCTAGCGGGCCTTCCGGCACGCACTATCAAACCCTTGCAACTGATCCAGAATGCAGCGGCGAGGGTGATCTTTAACGAGCCGAATAGAGCGCACGTCACGCCTCTCTTCATCATTCTCCACTGGCTGCCAATAGCCGCTCGGATCAAATTCAAGACACTGGTGCTCACCTTCAAAGCAACCACTGGCTCTGCACCAATATACCTAAACTCGCTTGTCCAGACTTACACACCTTCCAGGAGCTTACGTTCTGCCAGTGGACGACGCCTTGTGGTGCCATTCCAAAGAGGCATGAAATCGCTCTCACGGACCTTTTCCTGGACTGCCCCCACCTGGTGGAATGACCTGCCTATCTCAATTCGAGCAGCCGAGTCTGTAGCCATTTTCAAAAACAGCTAAAGACACGTCTTTTCCAGCAGCACCTGACCAATCAAGAATAGCACTTATCCTTCTATTCATTTTCTGTCTGTCTAATTTATTTAATAAATAAAAATAAAAAAATTGTCCTGTGTGTTCTGTGTTAGATTAACTGAGACTTGTTACAGCACTTGCATACTGTTGCCTTTGACTGTTCTACTTGCTTCTATTGCTCTCATTTGTAAGTCGCTTTGGATAAAAGCGTCTGCTAAATGACTAAATGTAAATGTAAATGTAACATAATGCTGTCAATATGAAATATATATAAATACTCATTAGTTCATGTTGTTAAAATTAGGGATGCACTGAATCCAGATTTTTGGGGTTCGGCCTAATACCGAATCCACTGGTTAAGGTTCGGCCGAATCTGAATCTGAATACCGAATCCTACTTCCATCCTCAGTCCATTATCACAGTAAACACATTAAAAAAGTAAACAACGTCCACAGCAGTGTAGGGATGCTATTGACCATTTAACCGTTAACCGAAAGTAAGAACTTTGACCAAATAATATTATCAGTTAAACGGTTTAAATGTTTTTAACACTTTTTTTTTTTCTTGATGTATCTGTATGCGTGAGTGTGTGTCTGTGTCAGTGTTAACTTTTTTCACTGACGAAAACGAGACGATAACTAAATAAAAACTAGTGTTAGATGACAAAAACTATAACGAAAATCAACTGTCATTTTCGTCAACAAATAAAAACGAGACGAAAATGTTAGGGAGGGACGATTAGGGAAGAGATCCAGTCAGACTTGATGTCCGCGCACATTTGATTTGGACGTGCGGATCTAACCGCTGGAGAACACGGCGCTGTTGAGCTTCTACAGGCTCATCCCCAATCCAGCGCTCCAGAGCGGCTCACAATCAATGAATAACACACATTTATGCCAGGCAATTGTTTATGAACTAATGCTGATGAATAATGACAATGTTTACTTTACGATGTTTATATAGAAATACGTTTTAGACGGTTGTAGCATATTGTATCTCCTCATTTAAACTTGAATGAGCTCCTACAACTACAATAGAGGCTCAGACATTTCAAAATAAGAGTCAATGTGTATTTCCAGCTGGTTTATAATTAAAAGTCACGCATTATATATTCGTTTTTGCTTACACAATAAACTGTATTTAGTTTCATTCCCATTTAATTCATAGTCAGGAGGAAAGACCAGTATTTAACACATATTAAATAAAGTATCAGGGTTATAATAGTTAACTAAAACCATTTAAAAAAATCTTTGTTACTTAAAATTAAATAAATGTTAACTGAAATTAAATAAAAAAAGTTATTTGAATCTTTAGCTTAACATGATATAGGCTACTAACTAAAACAGAAATACAACATTTTTCTGTTTTAGATACAAACTATATAGATGTTTTTAAAAACAAACAAAAAAGTGAATTGAGCTCTCTTTTGTGAATTTTTTATGTTAAAAACAAAATGATGTCAAAATGTCAGTTCAAGTGACAGTCGGTTATGTAATACTTAAATGCTTAATGTATTACAATTTAACTAAACTCATTATATTTTAGGAGACTAACTCTACTGTAGATTTAGTCGACTAAAATCTTATGATATTTAGTCGACTAAAACTAGACTAAAACTAAAAACAATTCAGGTGACTAAAATATGACTAAAACTAAATGGCATTTTAGTCAAAAGACTATGACTAAAACTAAATCAAAATATGCTGTCAAAATTAACACTGGTCTGTGTGTGTGCGCCTGTCTGTCTGTGTGTGTGTTCGTGAGTGCGCATGTGTGTGTGAGTGTTTGTGTGTGTGTGCGCATGTGTGACTGTGTGTGTGTGTGTGTATGTGTGAGTATGTGACTGTGTGTGTGTGTGAGTATGTGAATGTGTGTGTGTGTGTGTGTGTGTGTGAGAGAGAGAGAGTGTGTTCAGGAGTGTGTGTGTGTGTGTGTGTGTGTGTGTGTGTGTGTGTGTGTGTGTATGTTTGGGTGTGTGTGTGTGAGCGTGTGTGTCCGTGAGTGCGAATGTGCGTGTTTGTGTGTGCGCGCATGTGTGACTGTGTGTGTGTGTGAGTATGTGACTGTGTGTGTGAGAGAGAGAGAGTGTGTTCAGGAGTGTGTGTGTGTGTGTGTGTGTATGTTTGGGTGTGTGTGTGTGAGCGTGTGTGTCCGTGAGTGCGAATGTGCGTGTTTGTTTGTGAGTGTTTGAGTGTGTGTGTGTCTGTGTCTGTGAGTGTGTGTGTGTCCATGAGTGTATGTGTGTGTGTGTGAGCGTGTGTGTTCGTGAGTGTGCATGTGTGTGTGACTGGGCATGTTTTTGTGAAATATCAGGACACAAATGTGTATAATGACATGGGTATGACACAGGTATTACAAAAAGAGGGTGACATATGAGGACGTTCCCCATGTCCTCACTTTTCAAAATGCTTATATTTCACACAGAATGAGGTTTTTTTCACAGAAAGTAAACTGCACAGTCTCCTGTGAGGGTTAAGTTTAGGGGCAGGGGCAGTGTAGGGGGATAGAAAATACGGTTTGTACGGTATAAAAACCATTACGCCTATGGAATGTCCCCACATTTCACAAAAATGTGTGTGTGTGTGTATGTGTGTGTGTGTGTGTGTGTGCGCATGTGTGACTGTGTGTGTGTGTGTGTATGCGTGTTTGTTCGTGAGTGTTTGTTTGTGTGTGTGTGTGTGTGTGTGTGTGTGTGTGTGTGTCCGTGAGTGTGTGTGTGTGTGTGTGTGTGTGTCTGACTGTTGGTGAGTTTGTGTGTGCGTGTGTGAGTATGTCCGTACACATTTCCATTTTCATTTTAGGCAAATATTCATGACCTAACCTTCCATGAAATGTTTGTGTGTGTAAAATAAGAATAAAATCCATGTTCAAATGTCAAATCACAGCATATCTGAACTAATTAACGACATGCTCTGTGGTTTAATACACAATAAACGCTGACACACCAGTGAGACGGTCAGATAAAACACTGACCCTAGCAATGGATGAACACACATCAATGGGAGGCAACAATGATAAATAAGTGAATAAAAGTGTCCAGTAGGGGTGGGCGATATCGCCTCAAAATTATATCACGATATTTCAAGAATATTTACGATAACGATATTTATGACAATATAGAAAAAAAAATGTATGGAACAAAGTTTTATTGGTTATTGCAGCTGGTAGGCAGCAGCACTTATTAGTGCAAACAAAACCATAACATAACATTTTAGTTACAATAATGTAATTTATGCCATGGTCTGTCTGAATATTTGATTCTGATTGGCTGGAAAGTGTGCAATAAAATCGTTCAATGCACAGGTAGTTCCAAGTCAGATGGATCCTCGTTCTATATTAATGCGCTATTTTATTTCAGGTGTGTTAAGATGGAGCACTTTAATCGGTTTAAAAGTCTGAAAGTCCAAATGAAAATGCTGCATATAAACACTGCTTTCATAAGGATACACTAATATTTCTGAAGTGTAAAACTTTTGATTTTGTAACAAGTTATGAAGATAAATGTTGGAATAATGACACAGACATAGCCTGGCTACGCCATCTCATCTGCTGCGTTTGTCCCAGGCGCTTCTACTTCAACTGCGCCTGACAGAAGAATTTATTTTTCTGAGGTGTTTCTTACAGCAACACCAGATCGGTTTAGATAACATCTCGTGTAAACTGTCCACAGAATCGTTCAATTGGAATGATTTTAATCAGAATGACATAAAAGTGTGCATGTAAACGGGGCTATTGAAACGCACACATACATGCTTGTGCGCGCGTCACTCGCATTCAGAGAGCAGAGATCGCGCCGCACATTCATGAGCACAGAAACTAGTAACGCCGCATAATGTTATCTTACGCACTACTTTATCTTGTGTCTGATTCAAAGAAGGCAGAATGCTAGATCTAACGAGCCGTAACTGACGAAAATAACTGTCAATGTTACCCTTCCGGTCAAATATTGCACTGCAAACATCAATAGCAGCTTTAAGTTGTCAATGTTTTGTCAGTTGTCAAGAGGGCTGACCTCTTGTAACCAAGCAGCTCCCTTTTTAGGTACTAAGTCGTTATCGGAGGCTGACATGCTGCTCTTCGTGTGTACTCTGACAGGTGTTGTTGTTGTGCGCGCCAGGGAATGTAAATGCGCCATACGCCATCGCATCGCTATATCATTGATATCGCAATATGACACTTTTTTATCATGTACAAATTTATACCGGTATTATTGTGGACGGTATGATATGGCACACCCCTAGTGTCGAGTAACACTGACAGGAACTTTACAAGGTGGCAGTGCCAGAGACAAACTTTAGGAACACAAAACTGGGCAACTAAGAAGATTTTACAACAGCTTTGCCTCCTATTGACCATCATCTCACTGGAAAACCATCAGTCATTAACAAGATAACGGCCCTATTTGAGTTCCCCAAAAACAGCCGAGTTTATGTTTTAATTTCTGCAGTTTACACCGATACAAACTGCGACTGCCAGACGTTCCCCAATGCCAGGGTCAGAAATGAACTTTTCCATTACGGGGCTCCTTGCGATTGATTTCCAGGAGCATTTTATTCATTTATAAGTGCAGTTTTGAACGATTACCTGTGTTGTCGTTTGTCAAATACTTCAATGTAACCAATGACTTAAATCAATCAGAATACTATATAGACTGTTAACAATAACTAAAGCCATCTTTACACTGCAAAGGTGGAGCAGAAGCTGCATCTGAAATAGCAGAAATGTTCATTTACAGACGGTTTAATGTTACTCAAATTATAAAATGAACATTTATGCTATTTCAGATGCAGCTTCTGTTCCACCTTTGCAGTGTAAAGATGGCTTTTAAACATGTCATATTCTGACTACACAGATAAAACAATCTTACAAACATTTATGAATTATTTTAAAGGTGTCATGAACAGGCTTTTTTATTTTTTTAAAGGCCATCGTTTGCTTAGGTCTATTTTTATTACCACACAAAACTCTGATTACTCGATTAATCGTCAAAATAATCAACTAAATACTTGACTACCAAATTAATCGTTAGTGACAGCTCTAAATGTAACAATAGTTTGATTCCCTATTCTATTTTGTTACTGTATGAATAAATTAAATTATAAAATTCACAGTGTGACATGTAGGTGTGTGTCATTTGCAATCACGCCACCGGCCTCAAACCGTTCTCTTACGGCTCTCGCCCGCCCTGCTCGTCACACACAGAGACTCAGTTTCATGTCAGAGTCACGTATGATCTTACCCCAGTTTCTCCAGTTTACAGTGAGGATTCTCCAGTACAGCAGAGAGCAGCTTCACTCCTGAGTCTCCTAGATTATTCTCAGACAGATCCAGATCTCTCAGGTGTGAGGGGTTTGATCTCAGAGCTGAAGCCAGAGCAGCACAACCTTCATCTGTGACACCACACTTACTCAACCTGTAGAGAACAATGACACACATTAAGTCTATCTCCAAAGCTAAACATGACCACTTAAAGGTGCCCTAGAATAAAAAAATTAATTAACCTTGCCATAGTTAAATGACAGGAGTTCAGTACATGTAAACCACATACGGTGAGTCTCAAACACCATTGCCTCCTCCTTCATATGTAAATCTTGTTTGTGAAAAACACCACTGTTTGCACAGCCCATATCACCACAGACAGTTTTTCAAACCTGGGACAATATCAAGCAGGCTTTGCTCAGCGTCCGACACAGAAAGAGGCAATTCCAACCATATTCCTGCAAGCAGTAAGTGATTTTATCCACTTCTTGACTGTCTAAACAATTTCTAATTAAGTTTCTTAGAGAGACAACATTAACGATAATATCCCCGTTGTTGTCTAGATCCAACGCAAGATCCTAGTAACTTACAGTAACAATAGGATAATCCAGGTAGCTTACATAACTAAATGGCTAAATAAATTGACTTTTAAATCAGTACTCTACTGTCAAACTCAAACGTTACTGTACAAACAACATATTTAAGCGCTACCCAGTTCAGTTTGTGATTCAAAGTGAAGAAGCTATCATTGTAAAATCATACAGGGACACATTACAATAATTAAAATGTTTTTACAATGCTAAAAAAGTTGTGACTGCTGATGTGTATATTTAATGTTATATGCTAGTTATCGTTTAGGCTGAAGTTCTGGTATGGACGTAATGATTTTGCAAGTTCCTAATTAAAATAAAGACTTAATTTACCATTCAAAAGCGTTCATTTCCAATCTCAAAACATTTTGATCCTCAAAATCTGCATCTTCGTCAGAAACAGGCTCAAACATATAAGGTTGAATGCCTAATGTCTCCATTGTCATGACGGTCAGTATAGACGTGTCTGCTACCATTGAGCCGCAGTGAAACAGCCAATCAGAGCAGAACTCTGCATTAATATTCATGAGCCTTCCAAATAAGGCAAAAACAGACCATTTCATCCTGGGGAAGATTTCTAGAGTTGTAAATGGACCTGTAAAACCGTATCTGGACAATTATTGACCTTAAATAAGGCATATACCCTCTATGTAGATACCAGAGAACAATTTAAAATGTTGTTTCAAATCATTCTAGGGCACCTTTAAACAAAATGAATAAATAACATAATGCTGTCAATATGAAATATATATAAATACTCATTAGTTCATGTTGTTAAATGCACCGAATCCAGATTTTTGGGGTTTGGCCGAATACCGAATCCACTGGTTAAGATTCGGCCGAATCCGAATCCGAATCTGAATACCGAATCCTACTCCCATCCTCAGTCCATTATCACAGTAAACACATTAAAAAAGTAAACAACGTCCACAGCAGTGTAGGGATGCTATTGACCATTTAACCGTTAACCGAAAGTAAGAACTTTGACCAATTAATACTATCAGTTAAACGGTTTAAATGTTTTTAACGTTTTTTGTTTGGTTTTTTTGATGCATCTGTATGTGTGAGTGTGTGTGTGTGTGTGTGTGTGCCTGTCTGTCTGTGTGTGTGTTCGTGAGTGCGCATGTGTGTGTGACTGTGTGTGTGTGTGTGTGTGCCTGTCTGTCTGTATGTGTGTTCGTGAGTGCGCATGTGTGTGTGACTGTGTGTGTTTGTGTGTGTGCGCGCATGTGTGACTGTGTGTGTATGTGTGTGAGTATGTGACTGTGTGTGTGTGTGTGTGTGTGAGTGAGAGAGAGTGTGTTCATGAGTGTGTATGTGACTGTGTGTGTGTGTGTGTGTGTGTGTGTGTGTGTGAGAGCGTGTGTCTGTGAGTGCGTATTTGTTCATGAGTGTGTATGTGACTGTGTGTGTGTGTGTGTGTGTGTGTGTGAGAGCGTGTGTCCGTGAGTGCGTATTTGTTTGTGAGTGTTTGTGTGTGTGTGTGTCTGTGTGTGTCCGTGAGTGAGTGTGTGTGTGTGTCCATGAGTGTGTGTGTGTGTGTTCGTGAGTGCGCATGTGTGTGTGACTGTGTGTGACTCTGTGTGTGTGTATGTGTGTGAGTATGTGACTGTGTGTGTGTGTGTGTGTGAGAGAGAATGTGTTTGTGAGCGTGTATGTGTGTGTGACTGTGTGTGTGTGTGTGTGTGTGTGTGTGAGAGAGAATGTGTTTGTGAGTGTGTGTGTGTGTGTGTGTGTGTGTGTATGTTTGGGTGTGTGAGAGTGTGTGTGTGTGTGTGTTTTTGTTTGGGTGTGTGTGTGAGAGTGTGTGTCCGTGAGTGCGTATGTGCGTGTTTGAGAACAATGACACACATTAAGTCTATCTCCAAAGCTAAACATGACCACTTAAACAAAATAAATAAATAACAATAATGCTGTCAATATGAAATATATATAAATACTCATTAGTTCATGTTGTTAAAATACATCAGATAGGATTAGAGGAGAGAATATACAGTTTGTACAGTATAAAAACATTATTTCTGTGGAAAGTCCCATAAAACATGGAAACCCAATGTGTGTGTGTGTGTGTGTGTCTGACGCTGTGTGTGTGACACTGTGTGTGTGTGAGACTATGTGTGTGTGTGTATGACTCTCTGTGTGTGTGTGTGTGTGTGTGTGAGACTATGTGTGTGTGTGTGTGTGTGTGTGTGTGTATGACTCTCTCTGTGTGTGTGTGTGTGTGTGTGTGTGTGTGTGTGTGTGTGTGTGTGTGTGTGTGTGTGTGAGAGAGAGAGAGACTGTGTTTCACTTTCAAACACAAGTGAAGATATTTTTATGAAAACAGAGATTTCTGTCCCTCCATTTAAAGTCCATTCCTCTCAAACTTAAAAGATCAAAAAATGTCATAAAGGCATCGCAAAAATAACCAATCATGTGTCTGATCCAAATGTGTGTGTGTGAGACTGTGTGTGTGTGTGTGTGTGTGTGTGTGTGTGTGTGTGTGTGTGTGTGTGTGTGAAAACTACGAGAAACCCCTCGTAAATTAAAAATACTACTGTTAATGTTTCACAAAATGTAGTTTTAAGACTTTTTCAGGCGAGAATGTACTTGTTTAAAGCTCAGATCTGTGGTTTATTTATAAAGAGAGCGCCTTAAATCTTAAATCTATAATGTATATCTATGATGTAATAAATAATTGAAATGATGATGATGATAGTAATAATAATATAAATATCAAAAATATGAAAATGTAACCAAATCAAATCAACACCTAATTTATACCACACATGATTTTAATGCACTACACCCTTCTAAATGCACCACCTCAGCTTAGGCATACATACAAGTAGTAACTGTACTATGAATGAGAAGAGGAAAAAAAGAGAAAGGGGAAAAAAAAGAAAAAACATGCACACTAACACAGAAACTTTCATGTTGCGATTAATTGCTGAAGCTTTTATCACGGTATACGGTATTATCACGATATTGAAATTCGTTGCAAAAAAAGTGTTGTCATACTATAACAGGTTTAATAACTTTCTTATAACAAAAGAACTGAACATTTAAATACAATAAAGAAATACACAAATATGTATAAAGTAAACATATTTAAAAAAATTAAAGTGCTAAAGAATTATAGCTAAATGAACAATAGGTAACACTTTACAATAAGGTCTCACTAGTTAATACATTAACATTAACAAAAGCAAATAGCTACATTTATACAGAAGTTATTATTCTTTGATAACGTATAGTTAAAAAAAAGCAACTGTTAGTTAATGTTAGCTCAGGTCCATTAAATAACAGTTACAGTTACAACTTTTGATTTTAATAATGTGTTATTAAATGGTGAAATTTACATTTAACTAAGATTAATAAATGCTTTAGAAGTATTTTCATTGTCAGTTTTTTAATGAATGAACTAATGTTAAATAATAGAGCCTTATTGTAAAAGTGTGTGACTCAACAACAAACAATCAGAACATATTCAAACAATATCTAGGGCATGTAGTCCAGATTAAAATATAGCCTTAAGTCTTTAAGTATTAAAGTATTAGGTTATGTGATGAGCACCATAGCGAATACAGAAAATGGTTTTGTTTACGAGGGTTACCGGGGAAACGGCTGTTTCTGCTGTTCCGTCAGCGCCCCCTCTGCTGTCAGAGAGTGAATGTGCACTTCAGCGCCTCCTTCACGCGTTCCGCCATGTGCTCATGCACTTTGAGTTTGTTTACATCAGTGCACGTTCCTCTTTGAAGTGTTGTTCATTTTAAACGGTTGATGGGTAAAGTATTCTTAAAATGCATTCTAAGAAATCGAAATAATACGTAATAAATAATTATTTACGGTATTTTGAAGTGCCCATGGTAACAATATCGTGCATGTTCATTATTGTGATATATCGTATTACCGTGTACCGGCACATGGCTAGTGTTAGGTATGTGTCATTTTATTGTTGCTATTGTCATTTTGTCATTGTTATTGTTGTTATTATTATTATTGTTATTGTTACTACTGTAATTATTATTTACATCACTGTCGCCATCCTTAGCATTGCTATTGTTTTTATTACTATTGTTATTATATATATATATATATATATATATATGATTTTTATTTTATTTTATTTTTTTATGAGTACTACTACTGTTGTTGTTATCATTATTATCAATGTTATCTATTATTATAGATATTACTATTTCCGTCAACACAACTTATCACCATCTTTAGTATCATTATTGTATTATTACTGTTATTATTATTACTGATATTACTGTTGCCGCCATCACAAAATAGTATCATTATTATTACATGCTAATACTATTTAAATACTTCCACTATTACTATTATTAACTGTCATTTCTGCTCATTTTTCATTGCTGTTATTATTACTGCTGTTTTATTGTTGTTTTTGTGTTTTATTGTTGTGTTCTGTGTTCACCCTATGTTGTAAGTTTTGCACTCCTAAAAAAAAAAATATATATATTTTTAAATAAATAAATTAAAAATTAAAAAAATTAAAAAATAAAGAGAGCACCTTTTTGAAAATGTGATCTGGTGTTTTCGGAGTTGTGAGCTCCAGTGGATCAGCGGCGCTCAGCGGGCGCTCTCCCCGCCGAGAGCAGCCTTAACACGGCTAGTCCTTCTGACGCTGCCGCTGGCTCTGATGTCTTCAGATATAATTCGTCTTCTAACGGCCGATCTTTGGTCTCATGAATCTATCATTTGTTCCCTGGCAAATCGTTTTGACCGAGGGCAAAGTGAAGTTTCATAACTTTATATTTTTAGGCTATTAAACACATAAACTGACATTTAACAAAAATAGACTGGGTTGTGTTTTATGTCATAATTAATTGTATTAGTGATAATCACACTTGTCTGAACCACATATTAATGTTGTTGTTTTTTTTGTAAACGAAAAGAGGCAGGGTTTTTAATATTTCATTTTGTTATAAATAAACATGCAATAACATTGCCTGCACTACATTTGTGTGGCTATAATATGTTTAATATTTTTTTAATGACAATGAAAAGAGGCAGAGTGGTGTTTTATCATATTTTTGGTTTTATTGTAGCCTAAAATATCCATATATACACTGAATAACACTATCAAGAGCGCTGCTGTTCCATTAGCAGAGTACCGGACTATTGTCCTCCCGTCCTCGGAAGTTCGTTCTCCGGAGTTGAACTTGGCGAGCCTGAATTAACTCCACGGACGCAAGTCAGAAGTTCACGAAGGCCTACTTGGTATAGAGAAACGTATATTTTAGGCTACAATAAAACAAAATATTTCAAAACACCACTGCCTCTTTTCATTTTTTTTTTACAAAAAAATCTTAAAAAAAAAAAAAAAAAAAAAAAATCAAATCACTTTATTGTCACTCTACCATATACACAAGTGCAACAGTAGGTGAAATTCTTGGTGCAGTTCCGAGCAACATAGTAGTCACGACATGACATGTACAACATTTAAAGCAGCATCAGATTACACATCTGATGCGCCCACAATTACTCACAGCACAGTAAACTCTACAATAAACAATAAATAATTTACACAATGTGAGTGTAGTTCTCACAGCTTTAAACAATATACACATACTTACAATATACATATACTTTAAACAATATACACTTAACATACATTAAACAGTATACATTAAGCTATAGTAATAATAATATACAATGTACAGTATACATTATTATTCACAGTAGAAATCCAATGTACAATAGGTGCTATATGATACATAATAAATGATAGATAATTGTGTATATAATGTGTGTGTATCTACAGCGGGTTGTGCTGAGTGATATTCTGTCCAGTGTGTGTTATGATCCTGATGGATCAAGAGTTAAGTAGTCTGATTGCTTGTGGGAAGAAGCTGTTCTGGAGTCGGCTGGTGTGTGTTCTGATGCTGCGGTACCGCCTGCCTGATGGCAGCAGTGAGAGCAGCCCATGGCTCGGGTGGCTAGAGTCTCTGATGATCCTCTGAGCTCTCTTCACACATCGCCTGGCATAAATGTCCTGGAGGGAGGGAAGCTCACCTCCGATGATGCAGCTGGCCGTGCGCACTACCCTTTGCAGGGCTTTGCGGCTGCGGGCGGTACTGTTGCCGTACCAGGTGGTGATGCAGCCAGTCAGCAGGCTCTCTATAGTGCTGCTGTAGAAGCGTGTGAGGATGTGGCGGCTCATTCCAAACCTCCTCAGCCGTCGCAGGAAGAAAAGGCGCTGATGAGCCTTCTTCACAACGGCCTCGGTGTGGACGGACCATGAGAGTTCCTCTGTGATGTGGACACCGAGGAACTTGAAGCTGCTGACTCTCTCCACCGGTGCTCCATCGATGGTGATGGGGCGGTGTTCTCTCTCATTCCTCCTGAAGTCCACCACCAGCTCCTTGGTCTTGCTGACGTTGAGGGAGAGGTTGTGCTCCTGACACCACCGTGTCAGAGTGTGCACCTCCTCTCTGTAGGCCGTTTCATCATTGTCAGTGATGAGACCTACCACCGTCGTATCGTCAGCAAACTTGATGATGGTGTTGGAGCTGTGGGTTGCCACACAGTCATGTGTGTACAAGGAGTACAGGAGTGGGCTGAGAACACAGCCCTGAGGGGCTCCAGTGTTGAGAGTCAGTGGTGAGGAGATGTTACTGCCCATTCTGACCACCTGGCGTCTGTTTGACAGGAAGTCCAGGATCCAGCTGCATAACAAGCTGTTTAAGCCGAGAGCCCGGAGTTTAATGTCAAGTATGGAGGGCACAATGGTGTTGAATGCTGAGCTGTAGTCTACAAACAGCATTCTCACATATGTGTTCCTCTTTTCCAGGTGGGAGAGAGCAGTGTGAATTGTTGATGAAATGGCATCATCAGTGGAGCGGTTTGTGCGGTATGCAAACTGCAGTGGGTCCAGTGAGGGGGGGAGAACAGAGCAGATGTGGTCTCTGACTAGTCTCTCAAAGCATTTACTGATGATGGGGGTCAGAGCAACAGGACGCCAGTCGTTTAAGCAGGTGGTTTTTGACTGCTTAGGTACAGGAACAATGGAGGACGTTTTGAAGCATGAGGGGACCACAGACAGGGAGAGGGACATAAACATATTAGCCCCACAAATGTCGTTCAGCAGCTACATTCATTATCTTATATATTTATGACAAAACGAAGTATAAAACACAACCCTGCCTCTTTTCGTTTAGATTTAAAAAAACAATAGGCCTATATTAAACATTAATATGTGGTTTAGGGTGAGCAGATTTCTGAAATGGAAACCGGGGACATTTCCTATTTGAGTGGTCAAAATATCACTAAAATCTCATTCGTTATTATCTTTTAATTAAAAAACAGGACAATATATTTTTAAATGTTTTTGTTTGTTTATTTGTTGTTGTTGTTGTTGTTGTTGTTGTGGGCTCTCTATATTATTATTAACATTAATAATTATTCTGATTTAGTTTGATTATTAGGATTTTTATGTGGTTTTAATACAATTCAACACACCCGCAAAAAAAAAAAAAATTAAAACAGTTAATAGTTGCCATTGTAAATAACAAGCAGTTCAAAACAATATTATAACATGACTTAACAAAAACGCATTACAAAAATAAAACATAAATATGATAAATAAAAATATTTAACAAATATTTTAACATTTTATAATTGTATTTAATATTTTAATTTTCACAAGTTTATACTACTATATAAGTAATAAATAAATAAAAAACTTTTTTTACTTCAAATGTTTTATTAGGCTTGTGCTTAAAAATAAATCTTACTATCCTAAATTGGTCTTGTTTTGCATTTTAGGCTTATTTTAAGCAGAAATTATGTGTATTCTGGATGTGTTGCAAGTGACAAAACAATGCCGCACCCCGTGATGATAATGCCGCTCTGCTCTCGGTTACGTTAGTAGTAGAGGCTCGCGCACAACCAAGTTCATGTCACAGTGTCTGGTTGTGTTTCCCTGGGTTGTCACTAGAGGTCCTCGTTTTCACGGTGTCTTTCACATTTTGACTGCATTTCCCAGCATTCTGTCTGTCACTCATCAGTTCATTGCACTCAGCTGTTTCCCATCACCTTGTTAGATCTGTGTGTGTATATATACCCTGTCTGTTTTAGTATGTGTCACGGAGTCCTTGTTTGTATCACCCCACTTCTGAGTTCTGTTCTGGCTGTTGGTTTGTTTATGTTTTGATTTATTTGTTGGTTATCGACCTATGCCTGGATTGACCACTGAGTTTGGGTTACCCTTAATAAATATTTTACATACTGCATTTGGATCTTCTCTCTTTTCCGTGTGTGGGATCGTGACAGAAGGACTCCGTCACACCCTAGATCCAGCAGTATGTATTCCAACTTCTCCTCCCCGGCCACCGAGCGGGAGAGGAGAGATATGTTTGAGGGAACACGTCTAGTCATTTTTCGTGGGACTCGGGGAGGTCGCAGAGGAGGTGGTGGTCGAGAGGAAGTCCAACACCACTTTCCACCATGGCCCCCATTCGACCCGGGGCTCGTGAAAGACGGACCGGAACCACCATCTCGCCGTTACGGACGGAGAAGAGGGAGGAGGAACACGTCTGCCAATTCAGAGACTGTTCAAGTCCCGTCTGCCCAGTCAGAGACTGCTCACGTCACGTCTGCCGAGACAGAGACTGTTCATGTCCCGTCTGCCCAGTCAGAGACTGCTCACGTCACGTCTGCCGAGACAGAGACTGTTCATGTCCCGTCTGCCCAGTCAGAGACTGCTCACATCACGTCTGCCGAGAGAGAGACTGTTCAAGTCCCGTCTGCCCAGTCAGAGACTGCTCACGTCACGTCTGCCGAGCCAGAGACTGTTCATGTCCCGTCTGCCCAGTCAGAGACTGCTCACATCACGTCTGCCGAGAGAGAGACTGTTCAAGTCCCGTCTGCCCAGTCAGAGACTGCTCACGTCACGTCTGCCGAGCCAGAGACTGTTCATGTCCCATCTGCCCAGTCAGAGATGGTTCAAGCCACGTCTGCCCAGTCGGAGACAGATCGGGAGATGCTCATTCTCATGGCCGGGGGGGCACTCCTTGGCTATTTAGAGCATTTAGCTCGGATCCTGGAGACACCCTTCAAACCTTCAGTGTTGTCTGTTCCTGAGCCGGAGCCAGTGTCTGTTCCTGAGCCGGAGCCAGTGTCTGTTCCTGAGCCGGAGCCAGTGTCTGTTCCTGAGCCAGTGTCGGTTCCTGAGCCGGAGCCAGTGTCGGTTCCTGAGCCGGAGCCAGTGTCTGTTCCTGAGCCGGAGCCAGTGTCTGTTCCTGAGCCGGGGCCAGTGTCTGTTCCAGTTCCTGAGCCGGAGCCAGTGCCTGTTTCTGTTCCAGTTCCTGAGCCGGAGCCAGTGCCTGTTCCTGAGCCAGAGCCAGTGCCTGTTCCTGAGCCAGTGCCTGTTCCTGAGCCAGAGCCAGTGCCTGTGTCTGTGTCTGTTCCAGTTCATGAGCCGGAGCCAGTGTCTGTTCCTGAGCCAGTGTCTGTTCCTGAGCCAGTGTCTGTTCCTGAGCCTGAGCCAGTGTCTGTTGCTGAGCCGGAGCCAGATCGGGAGATGCCCATTCTCATGGCCGGGGGGGCACTGGTCGGCTATCTAGAGCGTATAGCTCGGATCCTGGAGATGCCCTTCAAACCTTTAGTGTTGTCTGTTCCTGAGCCGGAGCCAGTGTCGGTTCCTGAGCCAGAGCCAGTGTCTGTTCCAGTTCCTGAGCCGGAGCCAGTGTCTGTTCCAGTTCCTGAGCTGGAGCCAGTGTCTGTTCCTGAGCCAGAGCCAGTGTCTGTGTCTGTTCCAGTTCCTGAGCCGGAGCCAGTGCCTGTTCCTGAGCCGGAGCCAGTGCCTGTTCCTGAGCCGGAGCCAGTGTCTGTTCCTGAGCCGGAGCCAGTGTCTGTTCCTGAGTCTGTGCCTGTGCTTGTGTCTGTTTCTGTGTCTGTTTCTGAGCCGGTGATGTCTGTTCCTGAGGCCTCAGTGACCGCGACACTGGCCATTATAGCCACAGCCATGTGGTGTGTGTGGGCCACGCACACACTTGGACCGGTGGTGTCTGTTCCCGGGCCGGGGGTGTCTGTTCCCGAACCGGTGGTGCCAGTTCCCGAGCCGGTGGTGCCAGTTCCAGTGCCCGAGCCGGTGGTGCCAGTTCCAGTGCCCGAGCCGGTGGTGCCAGTTCCAGTGCCCGAGCCGGTGGTGCCAGTTCCAGTGCCCGAGCCGGTGGTGCCTGTTCCTGAGCCCGAGCCGGTGGTGTCTGTTCCAGTGCCCGAGCCGGTGGTGTCTGTTCCAGTGCCCAAACCGGTGGTGCCTGTTCCAGTGCCCGAGCCGGTGGTGCCTGTTCCAGTGCCCGAGCCGGTGGTGCCTGTTCCAGTGCCCGAGCCGGTGGTGCCTGTTCCAGTGCCCGAGCC
Source organism: Romanogobio albipinnatus (assembly GCA_023566225.1). NCBI lineage: Eukaryota > Metazoa > Chordata > Actinopteri > Cypriniformes > Gobionidae > Romanogobio > Romanogobio albipinnatus. The sequence goes on along the minus strand of CM042247.1, from coordinate 4,034,979 downwards.
GGTGGTGCCTGTTCCAGTGCCCGAGCCGGTGGTGCCTGTTCCAGTGCCCGAGCCGGTGGTGTCTGTTCCAGTGCCGTGGCCGCCTGATCTCCGCGGGCCGCCCTGGCCGCCTGAACTTTTTGTTTCCCCGTTCCCGCCCTGGTCTGCCCCTCCCGTTCCCGCCCTGGTCTGCCCCTCCCGTTCCCGCCCTGGTCTGCCCCTCCCGTTCCCGCCCTGGTCTGCCCCTCCCGTTCCCGCCCTGGTCTGCCCCTCCCGTTCCCGCCCTGGTCTGCCCCTCCCGTTCCCGCCCTGGTCTGCCCCTCCCGTCCCGCCCTGGCCGCCTGAAGGGTCGTCTGCTCCGCCCTGGCCGCCAGATGAACTGTCATCTCCATCCTGGCCGCCAGTTAAGCCATTACCCCCTGTTCTGGTTCCTCGCCATGGACCTGGCCCACCATCCCTCCCCCTGATCCTCCACCTTTCCACCTCCCTCCTGAACCCTTTGTGTTGTGTGTAGTTACGTCTTGGAGCGTCTGGTAGCCGCTCCGTAGGGAGGAGGTACTGTCACAGTGTCTGGTTGTGTTTCCCTGGGTTGTCACTAGAGGTCCTCGTTTTCACGGTGTCTTTCACATTTTGACTGCATTTCCCAGCATTCTGTCTGTCACTCATCAGTTCATTGCACTCAGCTGTTTCCCATCACCTTGTTAGATCTGTGTGTGTATATATACCCTGTCTGTTTTAGTATGTGTCACGGAGTCCTTGTTTGTATCACCCCACTTCTGAGTTCTGTTCTGGCCGTTGGTTTGTTCCTGTTTATGTTTTGATTTATTTGTTGGTTATCGACCTATGCCTGGATTGACCACTGAGTTTGGGTTACCCTTAATAAATATTTTACATACTGCATTTGGATCTTCTCTCTTTTCCGTGTGTGGGATCGTGACAGTTCAGCTCATCATGCGGGGGTGTTGGGGGGCATGGCATTACTGATCGTTGCGTCTGTTGGTCTGAGATGCATTCTGGGATACCGGTCTGTCTGAAGTCTCCTCTCGATGTAGCCTCGATAAAAGGGGCGGATCAGGGACACATCCGGGGATTTGAACTGTACTTGTCTATGGCTAGATGTGAACTTTGAATTGGAACAGTATTGAGCAGCGACTGATGACGTTTCAAAAGTCCATGAGAACACAAGTACAGACAAGAACGCATATTGAGAAACGGCCCGTGACTTTGGCGATCCGAACCGCTGAATCGACTCACTGATTCATAACACTTCAAACCGCTGAATCGACTCACTGATTCATAACGCTCTGAACCGCTGAATCGACTCACTGATTCATAACGCTCTGAACCGCT
>CM042247.1:4018650-4026150 GCA_023566225.1 Romanogobio albipinnatus | reverse complement strand
CAACGAAGAAAAAAAAATTATCGAACACATTTTTTATTGATATCGATTACGTGTCTATCGCGATACATATAGTTATCGTTTTATCGCCCAGCCCTAATACCTAAATAATGCAAACAAGTCATTGGCCAACATGACTTAGGCTACATATAAAGAATCAAAATGCCTGTGCCATGGATAAGTCTCCGCACGGAGAATAAGAAAATGATTTAAATCAAACCATATTGTTGATTAAAATAATGCGAGAACAATAAAGGTGCCAGTTATTAATAATAATGCATCAATGCTTTATATACTGTATATATTTTTAAATGAAACAATTTTAATATTACAGTGATGGTAAACCTCTTTAATATGACTTAAATAACTTGTTTGAGCTCTGCTGAAGAGAATGACCCATAAACTGAAGCGCTTTGCTAGAAGGTTATTAACTCAACAGAACGCATCCTTTATACGATAATGCAGATATTTAAAAAATATTAACATGATATTGCAACTTATATTTGCACAAAATCTATTATCTAAGTTATGTGGTATTACACAAGTACAGGTACAAGGCAACGAAATGCAGTTTAGATCTAACCAGAAGTGCAATAGCAGCAAGTGCAGGATATACAGTGGTTGCATAATGGATATGTACTGAACATATTTATATATTTATTCAGTACATATCCATGTCCTGCACTTATGCAACCGTTGTATATCCTGCACTTGCTGCTATTGCACTTCTGGTTAGATCTAAACTGCATTTCGTTGCCTTGTACCTGTACTTGTGTAATGACAATAAAGTTTAATCTAATCTAATGTAGTCAGAATAGCGCTCTTCCTATGAAACACGACAACTAAACCCGAAGACTTTATAACTAATTACATTAGTGTGTATACTGTTATACTGTTATAATGTTATACGACAACTCGCACAATTTACATATGAATGCGAGCGGAGACCAGCCGAACACGGTGAATGTGTGTTAGAAATCAGGAATGCTGAGAGAGAACATTGTACTTTACGTTTTTCCTCTTCAAAACAAACTTGGGTAATTAGCTGACAAAGTTTAAATCACGTCTGTCTTGCACACTTCCCATAATGTTTACGCTAGGGATGAACCGATACCACTTTTTCCAGAACGAATCCGATACAATACTTTCATTTTTAGTACTTACCGACTTACCGATAGTACCAATACCTTGTATTTTCATTGCCCTTTTAATTAAAAAAAATATTGGGTAGAGAATATTAATCAAATTGAGTTGGCTTAGCAAATAGATATCCTTCAGTTATTTTCATGCCTAATTATGCCTGTTAAACTGTATTATAGGAGCTACTGTTACTTCCACTGTTCATTCTATTGCTGTATCACAGGCCCGGCTCCAGCTTTGAGATGCAGGATGGGCCAATTGAAATTCCTGGTGGGCCCAGACTTTTAACATTATTTTTCCCCATAACAACTACATTTTATAACAAAAGAGGCAGGACTTGAAAGGAACTCTATATTTGCAGGGCTAAATGCAAGCAGTAGCACAAATAAATAGAATCAGGGTAGGACTAGGGGCTCTGGGCTTGAGTTTATGTTTGGGCCCTATACGCTACAAATAACCTCAACTACAACATCATTATAGAGTAGCACAAAATACACAAAAATGAAAAAAACTCTGAGGTTCCTAGAGCAATTAATATGCAACATGCCTAGTAGGGGTGTCGGAATTAATCGTTTCTTCGATGCATCGTGATGCAGATGAGGACGATTCGGTATTGGTTCAGTAATAGACCATAACCGATTATAATGTACTGATGCTTTTCTGCCATCATTTGTCACGTACATGTGTTGTTGTGGTAGCATACAATGGTAGATGGAGGCGAGACGCAAGTATGAGTAGTTAAAAATGCTCCAACTACTGTAAAAGCAGACATCTGGGCACATTTCGGCTTTTATGAACAACCTGGTAAGCACGACCTGGAGAAGACACGCGCTGTGTGTAAATCATGTCACGCACAAATCAAATGTGCATGGGGTAATACCACTAACTTGAGAAACCACGTCAGCCGTTTTCATCGTGAGCTGTTAACGCCTGTCAGTGCCAAGCGGACTCAGCTCTGCCAAAATAGATCAAATTATATCAATGTTAGAGTTCTTAAAGGGCCTGTTTACACCTGGTCATGCGATTTTACAGATCAGATATCTATCTGATTTATCAAAATTATTTCATTTACACTTGGTCACATAACTGTTTCTCCGCAAAACGGATATTAATCCGATCTCCAATTCCCGCACAATATGCAGATTTAATGTAGTTAATGTCACTGAAATCAACAGATATGAGCTGCATTTTATTAATCATCAGCTAATTTCACAATCAAAGACCGCAATATGAGCGAGTGCGGCAACAGCGCTGGTGAGATCATTCGGTTTCTTTACTTTTAATGAATATGATTGTATGTTGTTGAGCACCTGCGACTTGCTTTCGGTTTTATTTGCGGTAGTGTGTGCACTGGCTTGATAAAGAGATACTCAGCTGCTCGTCTGCTGCGATGTGTGCTTTAGTAGCGCTGTCATATCTGGCTATAACATATAGCCCATAACACGCTCTCACACGTTTATTTTTTAACATTGTTGGGAGGAGTAAATTGTTTCCACAACCAGATGCATTTATACTTTAGCTTTCACTGTAATGCGGCCCAGACCTCCTCCTGAAGTGGCTTTTAGTTTTGTGTATTTGTTCTAAACGCTCCTGTTGTCTTCTGTGCCCAGACTTGAGTTTTGTTTGATACATTCAAGAAGCATGTTTTCTTTGAGCAGGTAAAATTAAAGGTTCAGTTCATTTAACTGACTGACAAAATTATATACATGAGGATAAAGTGCAACGTCAATGCATTGTGAGGCATCGTGATATTGAACCGAACCGAATCGATGGCATGATAATCGTAACTGAACCGTGAGACCAGTGTAGGTTCACACCCTTAATGCCTAGCCTCGCCAGAGTCGAGGAAAGATCAAAACCCTGAAATAACACTGAGCAATGAAGCCAGAGATGAACAGTATTTTTAAATGCATTAAATGCCATATCTGTGTCCTCTTATGTCAGATCAAAATTTTACATCTTTTGTTAAAATGTAATGTAACCTTCACCCTTTAAACACTTTGGTCAGTTCAATAATAATTTATGCAGTTTTATATTATTTATTTGGTAGAATTAAAAGAGCAGTATCATGTCTATATTTATATTGTTCAACTGGTCGAGGTTGATATGGGCTTTAGAAAGTTGGCTACTTAGTAATAACAAGTAATGGAATGGTTTTTAGAAAGAGAGTAAATGGTAAAGTAATCTAATTACACGTTTGAAGATGTAGCCTGATTAGTCTAGCTAATAATTAATTAAATAATAGGCTACTTTTTAAATCTGAAATTAAAATGGCCATCATGGTGCTGTATTGAGTGAGTTGAATCCTTCATTCAACCGATTTGTTCAAATTGCAAACTTTATTTATGAATGGGTAGCTTAAATAAATAATTTTACTCATCTGATTCGTTCAAATACGTTGATTCTTTGAGAAATAAAACAGTGTTGCTCGGAGACACAGCGGTTCAAGAACTCATTAAATAGATTGTTTTTCACACATTCTGGTGACATTTCTGCCACACTATGGCCATGAGATGGGAGAGAGCACTGGGCCTGCTGAATCATATTTTATCTTTAATTTAATAGTGAATATGTAGAGCTGTCTTTTGTTGTTAGATTACCATTGATTAGATTACCAGCAGGTTTATTAGGCTGCTATCACTTTAAGAGCTGCACATATCCAACATGCTGTTACACACGTGTTTTTCTTTCGGTTGTTTACGTTCACTTAAGATATAACCGACTAGGTTTTATTTTGACAATTTTGTTTGAATAATTTGGTCTGTTCAAGTGCAAGAAGATATGAAAGACATTTGCGCAGTGTCTAAGAGGCAGCTTTTTGGGCGCGTGCTTTGGATGTTTGCCCACTGAAAACTTCTTGAAAACTTTGTGATAACTGTACCGCCTTCCTGTAATAACACAAAGAACCACTAATTATACAAAAATCATGTAATAGTTAAAGTTTTTACTTGCATATACAGTGTATTTTTAATCCAAATGTGTGCTGGTGAGTGGTCAGCAGTCAAGAGCATGCAACAGAAGTCTGTATAATTATGGGCCATAATTTCCAGCGATAATTTCGTGCACAGCAGCTATAGTATGGATATTTCATTTGTTTAATATTCTGTTTATTAGATACATTTTCTTCATCTTTCTCTGATATTCACATTGTGCTCTGTGTTTGCTCTGTTGTCTGTGTTTCTTTGTCTGGACGCAAACACTACACACGAATATCAATACTGGTATCGGAGCATCTCTTGTTTCCACATTAGGTCAGTCGGCGGAGAGCAGGCGGTCTTTTGTGACTGTTCGAACACATTCTACCACAGACGTTTACACTACGAAAGCAATCCGGTTGAATGCATTTTCCAACTCCTGGAAGTGGTTGAAAGTTGACGAGCTCAAAATGTTTTAGACTCCATTTACACCTGTATTTAGCATCATCCACTTGTGATCCGATCGACCAAAACACATCTTAATACCAAAAGCTATTAAACTATTAAATAATTGGTGATCACAAAGAATATATTTGAATATTTGTTATTAGATTTTCAGCTCTAATATTGTCTTTTTTGTGTGTCTAACAGGAATAAGAATTCTTAATTGAAAGTTGAATTGTCATTTATTTAGTGTCAATCAGCCGAGATGGCGGTTCCCTTGGATGATCTCTGACCATATGAACCCAAACAGCTGGATGAAGACGATCCGTGTGGATAGGAAAAACTTCACCTATGCTTATTTGCTGTAAGGAGCATCTGTCCTGATGAAGAGATCACATATAATTACAGTGATTCTGAGTGGCCAAGGAAATGCACGGTACGGAAAACTTTACATAACCTATTTAGCATTTGTTAGATTATTTTAACGGTTTATGTTATCCAAGGTAATGTTCCTGTCTTTTTATGCATCACAGTATGTCAGGTGTGTGTGGCTTACACATGTTTTATGAGGACATCATCATAAGATGTTCCTGATGTTTGACTTGACTGAAGAATCTCAGTGTTGTGTGTGTGTGTGTGTGTGTGTGTCTTACACCAGGTTTATGAGGACACATGTTATTACAAGGACACTGGTGCACTGATAAGGAATATTAGAATTGATACTGATAACCCATAATTCTCAGCTCACTGTGGCCATTACCGATATAGAAGACTCATATTTGAGCTGGGGAAATAAATACAGTAATAATCAGTCCACAAAAGTGTTGGAAATTATGTACATATGACAAAGCGTAACTGGTGGCGTTGCATTCCCAAATGCACATTAAACTCACAGCACATGCAGAGATGGAGTTCACTGCACTTACTGTGAACTGATACGCTGAAAACACCAGAAAAATATGTTTGGTTCATTATGAAACTGGTGGGCCGCCAGACTATAGGTTTACTATATCGTTTACTAGGGTTAGAGTTTTTTAGGGTTAGCTTATAACCAGGTATAACTTATCTACTGTATTGTTTGTATTGTCTTTCTATTATGTTTGACTTCACGTGTATTGTACAGCACTTTGAGTCAACCATGAGTTGTGTTAAAGTGTGTTATTCCATATCCCTGTAACGTGTCCTCATAAACCAGGTGTAAGCCACACACACACACACACTGAGATTCTTCAGTCAAGTCAAACATCAGGAACATCTTCTTATGATGTCCTCATAAAACACGTGTCCTCATAAAACACATGTCCTCATAAACCAGGTGTAAGCCACACACACACACACACACACACTGAGATTCTTCAGTCAAGTCAAACATCAGGAACATCTTATGATGTCCTCATAAAACACATGTCCTCATAAAACACATGTCCTCATAAACCAGGTGTAAGCCACACACACACACACACACACACACTGAGATTCTTCAGTCAAGTAAAACATCAGGAACATCTTATGATGTCCTCATAAAACATGTGTCCTCATAAACCAGGTGTAAGCCACACACACCTGACATACTATAATGCATAAAAGAACAGGAACATTACCTTGGATAACATTTAAATTGGGGCTGAACGAGTTTGGAAAATAATCTAATCGGATTTTTCTTCCAATATTGCAATTTAATATGTGATTCTTTTTAAAGCTCCTTATTTCCTCTTTTGTAGTGATTGTTGAATCTTCTGAAAGGGGCGAGGTGAGAAGAAAACCACAGATATGATCTCCAGGAGAATCTCTGCAGAACTGAGCACATTTCAGTGGGTTAACTGCGGAGCAGGAGTCCTGCTTTAGCTTCTCACACTCCGCAAAACAGACCAGACTTTGGCAGGAATCGGGGATTAGCACTAAAGAGGAAATTGTTGCAAAATGTTTGGGTAACACTTTATAATAATGTTCAGTTATAAGTTATTAGATAATGATGATCTAATCATTTACAAAACATGACATTCATAAATGACTAAGTAATATGCTAACATTTTGTGAATGTTTTGTTAATTCAGTTATCAGTCATTTAGAAGTTATTGGTTAATACATTCATAAATGATTAGTGGTATGCTATAGCATGTATTCATATATAAGTGTAGTGTAGACTTTAGGGGATGCAGAAAGTGTTGTAAATGAGTTGCACAGGTGTTGAACACTAGTGTAAGTGTTGAGCGCTGAGGGTTAGAACACTGTCTCCTCTTTAACCGCTCTACAGCACCTGATCAAACCGCTTCACAGGCATTTACACATGATTATCAGCTTCAAAACTAATCATCTTCTCAATCATCCTGAATGTGTGTGTGCTTTTGAACACAGAACAGCTGAAAACTTAAAGATGCATCGATAAATTACTGATCATTGACTAATGGTCTGTTCATCATTTGTTCAAGATTACCCATTGTTTATTGAGACGACACTAAAAGAAGTTTGACATAAATACTCCATTAATTTATAAGTGATAAATAGTGCATCAACTAATAACTCAAACATCTACTATTGATCTGTTTTGATTTATTTCATGATTTACAATTGTTCGATAATAAACAGCACATTTGTAAATGGTTAGCATATCACTTAATAATCATGTATGAATGTCATGTTTTGTAAATGATTAGTTCATTATCTAATAACTTATAACTGAACGTTATTATAAAGTGTTACCCATGTTTTGTTTTGTTTTGCTGCTGCTGGTCATTTAGTTTTGATATAATGTATGGAATGTCTTAAACTTGTGTTGAAAGCTTTAAAGGGATATTTAAATTGTCCTCATTTACTCATAACCTGTGATTCTCTTTCATCTTTTTGACAGAGCAGAAGATATTTTGAAGAATGTAAGTGTTTTTTCTGTGCTGTGGAACTCGTCTGATCACCAACATTCTTCAAACTATCTTCCTTTGGGTTCAGCAGAACAAAGAAACTCATAAAGGTTTAGAAAAACTTTACGGTATGACAATTATTTTTCATT
>CM042247.1:3921150-4013650 GCA_023566225.1 Romanogobio albipinnatus | reverse complement strand
GGGTAGGTTTAGGGGCAGGGGCAGTGTAGGGGGATAGAAAATACGGTTTGTACGGTATAAAAACCATTACGCCTATGGAATGTCCCCACATTTCACAAAAACACCCCTGTGTGTGTGTGTGTGTGTGTGTGTGTGTGTGACTGTGTGTGTGACTGTGTGTGTGACTGTGTGTGTGTGACTGTGTGTGTGTGTGTGTGTGTGTGTGTGTGTGTGTGTGTGTGTGTGTGTGTGTGTGTGTGTGTGTGTGTGTGTGTGTGTGTGTGTAATGTAATTAATGTCCAATAAAGGCTGTATTAAAGCACTTAATGACATTTTTCTATTTTCCGTGAGCTAATCTAAAGTGAGAACTATTTATGGTTCATAAGTTGTTGAAGCATCATCTAACTCTTTACATATGAGCTCATTAAACAATAACACTTTGTAGGCTAATTAGGAAAGGTGTTTAATAGTCCAGTGGTTCACAAACTGTTTAAAGAGGAGTAAAAGGCATTTCCCCCTCTCTTCCACTCTCACCTTTTCCATTAAAGGACAATATTTGCCCCTAAATTGACTTTCCAGTGCATTTTTTATTTTTATATAGGACAATAAATTAAATAAATAAATATAAAACATTAAAGGACAATATTTATACTTTCAATACTTTCACTCTCTTACTTTAGTCCGATGCAATCTCCAGTCTTAGATCAGATGAAGTTGTTTAAATGAAGGAATTCTCCCAGAGTTGATCATACAGAAATAACAGGGGCTGATCATGAGAAACAAGTCACACCATCCGGGTTTAAGTTTATAGCGTGCAGGGATTTGCTTGTCAAAACTGCGTCTGTCCATTATTTTCTGAGGGATTTATATGACGCCGCCTCTGAGTGTAGATCCGATGCTGGATTGAGTTTACATTACACTGAGATCCGATCACAATGTGTCCTCGACTACCTCTGGACCAGGACACGCTAATCGGATAACATGTGGACAACATCCGGATATAGGTCACATGTTAATGCCAAGTGTAACCGCAGCCTTAGATTGCCATAAACACAGAGGGAGAACTAGAACAAGCCATCTCTCCCAACCTTGCACCCTGAACACAGATTTGCTTTCTTTCATACGGGCTCATCTGCTTTCATGCACAATATCTACATATTAATCCTTATTCACTACGAGTCTTTATGGTAGAGATGATCTTACCTCAGTGTCTCCAGTTTACAGTGAGGATTCTCCAGTACAGCAGAGAGCAGCTTCACTCCTGAGTCTCCTAGATTATTCCCAGACAGATACAGTTCTCTCAGGTGTGAGGGGTTTGATCTCATGGCTGAAGCAACAACAGCAAAACCTTCTTCTGTGACACCACATCTCCACAACCTGTAGAGAACAATGACACACTCTTCACTCTCTCAGATCAGATCAACAGAGACTTCATTATTATAAAGCACAGATCACCATGTTTGATGTAAGTGAGATTTACAGTGTTATTTGTGTGTGTGTGTGTGTGTGTGTGTGTGTGTGTGTGTGTGTGTGTGTGTGTGTGTGTGTGTGTGTGTGTGTGTGTGTGTGTGTGTGAGAGAGAGAGAGAGAGAGAGAGAGAGAGAGAGAGAGAGAGAGAGAGGGAAAGCTTATATAAAAACTGATATAACAAATTATTTATCACATTAAAAATATGTAAAGATGATCACAGAAATGGATGTGATGGTCATTAAGGATGAATTCATCTTGTTCACCATGTGTTGAAGTCCTGACTGTGCTGAGATTGAGTGTGTTTAAAGTAAAGAGTGTTAAATGTTGATCGTATCACTTTACTGAGGAGCAGCTCATGTGTTCAATCATTTACAGATCAATCACTCAATCACCTCAACTCAAGAAAGAGAGACTGAACACTTGAACACAGAAAAATATTATTTCTTACACTTCATTTAAACAGATGTGATATTACAATTAATGAATGGTAATCAAGTCGACTCACAATTGCAGAGAACGCAGCACACACACACACACACACACACAAATAAAACTCCATAGTAACCATCTGTGACAAATAAAAACTGCCTTGCAACACCTTAGCAACCACCCAGAATATCTTAGCAAACCACATAGCAACCCCCTAGCAACCACCCAGAATTCCTTAGCAACCACCAAGAATACCCTACCAACTGCATAGCAACGCCCTAGCAACCACCCATAATACCTTAACAACCACCTAGAAGACCTTAGCAACCGCCTCAACAGACCCTAGCAACCAAGTGGCGAATTTTGCCTAGGCAAGCACCACTCACATTTTCTTCAGGAAATGTACATTTTATGGTAATCAGGTCGACTAATTTTAATGAAATCACAAAGAGCAGAGAACGCAGCACACAAACACACACAGAACAGAGAACGCAGCGCAGCGCACGCACACACAGAGAGAGAGAGAGAGAGAGAGAGAGAGAGAGAGAGAGAGAGAGAGAGAGAGAGAGAGAGAGAGAGAGAGAGAGAGAGAGAGAGAGAGAGAGAGAGAGAGAGAGAGAGAGAGAGAGAGAGAGAGAGAGAGAGAGCAGAGAACGCAGCACACACACACACACACACACAGAACAGAGAACGCAGCGCACACACACACACACAGCAGAGAACGCAGCACACACACACACAGCAGAGAACACAACACACACACACACACACACACACACAGTGGAGAACAAAGCACGCACACACAAACACACACACAGCAGAGAACGCAGCACACACACACAGCAGGGAACGCAGCACACACACACACACACACACACACCGAGCAGAGAACACAGCACACACACACACACAGAGCAGAGAACGCAGCACACACACACACACACCGAGCAGAGAACACAGCACACACACACAGAGCAGAGAACGCAGCACACACACACACACACACCGAGCAGAGAACGCAGCACACACACAGCAGAGAACGCAGCACACACACACAGCAGAGAACGCAGCACAAACACACACACCGAGCAGAGAACACAGCACACACACACAGAGCAGAGAACGCAGCACACACATACACACACACACACAGAGCAGAGAACGCAGAACACACACCCACACACACACACACAGTGGAGAACGCAGCACACACACACAAACACACACAGCAGAGAACGCAGCACACACACACACACAGAGCAGAGAACGTAGCAGACAAACACAGAGCGGAGAATAGCACACACACACAGAGCAGAGAACGCAGCACACACACACACACAGAGCGGACACGCAGCACACACACACACAGAGAGCGGAGACGGCAGCACACACACACACACATACAAACACAGAGCAGAGAATGCAGCACCCACACACAGAGTGGAGACCGCAGCACACACACACACACACACACACACACACAGCAGAGAACGCAGCGCGCACACACACACACACACAGCGAAAACGCAGCACACACACACACACACAGCAGAGAACGCAGCACACACACACACACACAGCAGAGAACGCAGCACACACACACACACACAGCAGAGAACACAGCACACACACACACACACACACATACACAGCAGAGAACAGCACACACAAACACACACACACAGCAGAGAACGCAGCACACACACACACAGCAGAGAACGCAGCACACACACACAGCAGAGAACGCAGCACACACACACACACACACCGAGCAGAGAACGCAGCACACACACACACACAGAGCAGAGAACGCAGCACACACACACACACACACACACACCGAGCAGAGAACGCAGCACACACACACACACACACACACACACAGAGCGGAGAACACAGCACATACCCACACAGAGCGGAGAATGCAGCACACACACACACACACACACAGACAGAGCAGAGAACGCAGCACACACACACACAGAGCGGAGAATGCAGCACACACACACAGAGCAGAGATTGCAGCAAACCACACAGAATGGAGAACGTAGCACACACACACAGAGCAGAGATTGCAGCAAAAACACACAGAATGGAGAATGCAGCACACACACACACACACACACACACACACACACACACACACACACACAGACAGAGCAGAGAACGCAGCACACCCACACACACACATACATACACACAGAGAGCAGAGAACGCAGCACACACACACAGAGCAGAGAACGCAGCACACACATACACACACACACACACACACAGTGGAGAACGCAGCACACACACACACACACACACACACATACACACACACACACAAACACACATAGCAGAGAACAGCACACACACACACACACACAGCAGAGAACGCAGCACACACACACACAGCAGAAAACGCAGCACACACACGTGGAGCAGAGAACGCAGCACACACACACGTGGAGCAGAGAACGCAGCACACACACACACACACTGAGCAGAGAACGCAGCACACACACACACACACACACACACAGAGCAGAGAACGCGGCACACACACACACACACACACACTGAGCAGAGAACGCAGCACACACACACACACACAGAGCAGAGAACGCAGCACACACACACACACACAGAGCGGAGAACACAGCACACACACACACACAGAGCGGAGAACGCAGCACACACACACACACACACACACAGAGCAGAGAACGTAGTACACACACACACACAGCGGAGAACGCAGCACACACACACAGAGCGGAGAACGCAGCGCACACACACACTCACAGAGCGGAGAATGCAGCAAACACACACACACAGGCAGAGCAGAGAACGCAGCACACACACACACACACACACAGAGCAGAGAACGCACACACACACACACACACACACACAGAGCAGGGAACACAGCACACACACACACAGAGTAGAGAATGCAGCACATACACAGATTGGAGAACGCAGCACACACTCACACACACACACAGAGCAGGGAACACAGCACACACACACACAGAGTAGAGAATGCAGCACATACACACACAGAGTGGAGAACGCAGCACACACACACACAGAGAGAGCAGGGAACGCAGCACACACACACACGCGTTTGTGTGTATAGTGTGGTTTATTCTCGCGTTTACACTGTTTTGACATGTGGGAAGTCTTCAGAAGTTTTTGTGAATGAACATGGGTTGCGTAATACGGTGACATAGTTCATTTTTGAAGCAGTGGCTTATAGGAGTTGTATTTCGGGTAAACAGTGTCTCACGTGTAGTAGTTTCGTTTGTGTTATATGTGCGTATACATATATGAACAAAATGTCTTCGGTGGTCGAAGATTTCTTTGCGTGTCCGTGTCGAACGCTTCAGTGTCGATCTTACTTCTCAAGAGAAGAGGCTGAAGGAAACTATCGTGACTACTTTGAAGCGATCACTTGTTGATAGGGGAGTTATAGAGGTAAGCACTGAGTTAATTACTCCTAGTGAATCGTTTGTGTCTACTCCTGCTGAGGTTTATAGTGAAAGTGTGACAAAATTTCCAGAATTATCTTTGCAAGAGAAGCAATTGTGTTTAGAGGCCGCGAAAGTTCGTGCTGAACGTGACGATCACGCTATGAAAGAGCGAGCGGTAGAAAGAGAATTTGAAGGGAGAAAATTCATCAGATCATCAGTTAGCTATGCAAAGAATGGAGCTTGAGATAGAGAGGGATCGTGACGAGAAAGCATTTCAGATAGAGAAGGATCGAGAAGAGAGAGCATTTCAGATAGAGAAGGATCGAGAAGAGAGAGCATTTCAGATAGAGAAGGATCGAGAAGAGAGAGCGTTTCAGATAGAGAAGGATCGAGAAGAGAGAGCGTTTCAAATAGAGAAGGATCGAGAAGAGAGAGCGTTTCAGATAGAGAAGGATCGAGAAGAGAGAGCGTTTCAGATAGAGAAGGATCGAGAAGAGAGAGCGTTTCAAATAGAGAAGGATCGAGAAGAGAGAGCGTTTCAGATAGAGAAGGATCGAGAAGAGAGAGCATTTCAGATAGAGAAGGATCGAGAAGAGAGTGCGTTTCAGATAGAGAAGGATCGAGAAGAGAGAGCATTTCAGATAGAGAAGGATCGAGAAGAGAGTGCATTTCAGATAGAGAAGGATCGAGAAGAGAGAGCATTTCAGATAGAGAAGGATCAAGAAGAGAGAGCGTTTCAGATAGAGAAGGATCGAGAAGAGAGAGCATTTCAGATAGAGAAGGATCGAGAAGAGAGAGCATTTCAGAAAAAGAAGGATTAAGAAGAGAGAGTGTTTCAGATAGAGAAGGATTGAGAAGAGAGAGCGTTTCAGAAAGAGAAGGATCAAGAAGAGAGAGCGTTTCAGATAGAGAAGGATCGAGAAGAGAGGGCATTTCAGAAAAAGAAGGATTAAGAAGAGAGAGTGTTTCAGATAGAGAAGGATCGAGAAGAGAGAGCGTTTCAGAAAGAGAAGGATCAAGAAGAGAGAGCGTTTCAGAAAAAGAAGGATCAAGAAGAGAGAGCGTTTCAGAAAGAGAAGGATCGAGAAGAGAGAGCATTTCAGAAAAAGAAGGATTAAGAAGAGAGAGTGTTTCAGATAGAGAAGGATCGAGAAGAGAGAGCGTTTCAGAAAGAGAAGGATCAAGAAGAGAGAGCGTTTCAGAAAGAGAAGGATCGAGAAGAGAGAGCATTTCAGAAAAAGAAGGATTAAGAAGAGAGAGTGTTTCAGATAGAGAAGGATCGAGAAGAGAGAGCGTTTCAGAAAGAGAAGGATCAAGAAGAGAGAGCGTTTCAGATAGAGAAGGATCG
Source organism: Romanogobio albipinnatus (assembly GCA_023566225.1). Lineage (NCBI taxonomy): Eukaryota > Metazoa > Chordata > Actinopteri > Cypriniformes > Gobionidae > Romanogobio > Romanogobio albipinnatus. The sequence goes on along the minus strand of CM042247.1, from coordinate 4,006,963 downwards.
AGAAGAGAGAGCATTTCAGAAAAAGAAGGATTAAGAAGAGAGAGTGTTTCAGATAGAGAAGGATCGAGAAGAGAGAGCGTTTCAGAAAGAGAAGGATCGAGAAGAGAGAGCGTTTCAGATAGAGAAGGATCAAGAAGAGAGAGCGTTTCAGATAGAGAAGGATCGAGAAGAGAGAGCATTTCAGATAGAGAAGGATCGAGAAGAGAGAGCATTTCAGATAGAGAAGGATCGAGAAGAGAGAGCATTTCAGATAGGGAAGGATCGAGAAGAGAGAGCATTTCAGATAGAGAAGGATCGAGAAGAGAGAGCATTTCAGATGAAAAAGTTGGAGTTGGAATTAGCAGCAAAGACAGCACAAGCGAATGTGCCTCCTGTTCCACAACTGTGTGCGAATGCAGGTGAACCTGTGTTTGATGTTCACAGAAATATGAGATTAGTTCGGCCATTTTCTGAAAAGGAAGTGGATAAATATTTCTATCACTTTGAACGTGTTGCTTTATCCATGAAATGGCCGAAAAGCTTCTGGACTTTATTGTTACAGTGTGTGTTCACAGGTAAAGCTCAGGAAGTTTATTCTGCACTCTCACTGGAACAGAGTGGTGAGTATAATGTGTTGAAATCTGCTGTGTTACATGCATATGAAATCGTGCCTGAGGCATATCGACAAAAATTTAGGAGTTTGAGTAAAACAGATGAATGTACTCATGTTGAATTTGCAAGAGAAAAAGAGAACTTATTTGATCGTTGGTGCACTTCAATGAAAGTTACAACTAAAGAGCAGTTAAGAGAATTAGTGCTCTTAGAGGAGTTTAAACATTGTGTTCCTCATGCTGTAGCTACGCATCTCACTGAACACAAGGTGAATACACTTTCTGAAGTGGTTATCATGGCTGATGAATTTGTGTTAACCCATCGTGGGTCATTCAGTTCAGTCGGTCTTAAAACCAACGATATGAGTAGGTCTAAGTTTTGCTTTCAGCCTAGGACAAAGTCTCCTGTGATGAGTAGGAATATTAAGGCAACAGTTGCTGAACATGTTAGTAAGCCTGTATTCTCACGAGGCATGGTTTGCTTTTATTGTAAAAAGCCTGGTCATAAAATATCTGACTGTCTAATTCTCAAGAAGAAAGAGAGATTGTCGAAACCTGTTGCTTTAGTTTCTACTTCACCATTTATTGTTGACACTCGTGATGAGAAAGATTGTCATTTATCTAGTGCTGGTGATAAATCTGTTGATCAGTGTATAGCTTCCTCCGTTGATTATACACCTTTTATCACTGAGGGAAATGTGTCATTGCCTGGTTCAAACGAAACGGTGCCAGTGCGTCTTCTTCGAGATACGGGAGCCGCACAGTCATTTCTCCTAGAAGGAATTTTGCCTTTAACTTCTGAAACCGCTACTGGAACTCATGTACTAGTGCGAGGTTTTGAGATGGGGTTTGTTGAAGTGCCTTTGCATCAAATCCATCTTTCCTCTGCCATTGTCTCGGGTGATGTAGTAGTTGGTGTTCGTTCTGCACTTCCAGTCCCTGGGATTACATTTATTCTAGGAAATGATTTAGCTGGTGGGAATGTTTGGGGACGGAGTGGTGTGGCAGCTCCGCCCATAATAGCATCTACACCTAGGAAATCTGATGTTGACAATTGTAGAGAATTTCCTGATTTGTTTCCAGCTTGTGCAGTTACTCGATCAATGGCTAAATCCCTGTCTGAAAATCAAGTTGAAGTTCCACTGCAAGGCAAAAGACTTTCTTTTACACTGTTAATACAGGTAAGCCAGGATCTGATGTGTATATATGTCCTAAGCAAAGAGACCTGAAGTCCTGCTCTTCGTTGTCTTCTGACCAGAAAGATTCAACAGTGCTGCAAAATGAATCTGCTGATACGTCTGAGGTTCCGTCCACTCCTGAGAAAACCAATGTTGATCTCTCTGATGTTGATGACTGTTCTCTAACTTCTTTGTTACAGATCTCTCGAGAGGATTTAATTAGAGCTCAACAGAGCGATGACACTCTTAAACCTTTATTTTCTGCAGCCGGGTCTAAGAAGTGTTCTGATCCTCTGTCCTCTTTGTACTTTCTTGATGATGGCCTGCTTTGTCGGACAGTGGTCCTGCATAAAGATGTTTCTCTGGAACCCAAAACTCAGATCGTGCTTCCTTTTACAGTGAGAGACTCTGTGTTGCATTTGGCTCATCAAGGACTTGCTGGTCATACCGGAGTTCGTAAAACGTATGATCGGGTTTTGCGACAGTTCTATTGGCCTAAGGTAAAACGAGATGTGGCAAAACATATTCGATCTTGTCATACATGCCAGATCACCGGTAAGCCAAATCAAAAAGTACCTGTTGCTCCGTTGCAGCCTATTTCCGTCGTCTCCACACCTTTCGAGCATTTGATAGTTGACTGTGTTGGTCCTTTGCCCCGGTCTAAGACTGGTCACCAATACCTTTTAACCGTCATTTGCCAGACTACTCGTTATCCTTCTGCTTATCCGCTAAGGTCCATCACTACTAAATCTGTCTTGAAGGCCCTCACTAATTTCATGTCGACTTTTGGAATTCCCAAAGTTATTCAGTCCGATCAGGGTTCGAACTTCATGTCAAAACAGTTCTCAAAAGCCCTGCGTCAACTTCGAGTAAACCACAATATTTCTAGTGCCTATCATCCGCAGAGTCAGGGAGTTCTTGAGAGGTGTCATCAAACCCTGAAGTCCCTTTTGAGGTCATATTGTGTGGAACTCGATGCGGATTGGGAAGAAGGTCTGCCGTGGATGTTATTAGCGATACGTGAGGTAATCCAAGAAAGCCTTTGGTTTAGCCCAAATGAATTAGTGTTCGGACATGTAGTGCGAGGACCTACGGCTGTGTTAGCTGATGAGTGGTGAACGTCTAAACCTTCTGAAAACATTTCAGATTATGTGAGTGGATTCCGGCGTAGATTGTATGAGGCACGAGCTCTCGCTAAAAAGAAGTTTAAACAGAACGCCTATCGAGTCAATCCTTTCAAAAGAGATTTGCTGAAACAAGAGGTGAACAATCTGCTTGCTCATAATCTGGCTGAATCTAGTTTCAGTTCATGGAGTTCCCCTTGTGTTTTAGTAAATAAACCTGATGGCTCATATCGATTCTGCACAGATTATCGAAAACTTAACTCTGTGACAAAGCCGGACTGTTTCCCTTTACCTCGAGTTGATGACTGTGTCGATCATGTTGGCTCTGCCCGATACGTCAGTAAATTCGACCTCTTAAAGGGGTATTGGCAGGTGCCCTTGACTAGTCGGGCGAAGGAATTATCTGCCTTTGTTACGCCTGATGCCTTCCTGCAGTATACGGTGATTACAGACTCGTAAACCATATACTGTATGGAATGTCAGGATGTGAGGCATATCTTGATGACGTCGTGCTGTATAGTTCTTCCTGGTTTGAGCATTTTAACCAGATTAAGGAACTCTTTTCTCGTTTAGAAAAGGCTAATCTCACAGTTAATCTCGCTAAATCTGAGTTTGCGAAGGCAACCGTTACCTATTTGGGCAATGTAGTGGGAAATGGTTGTGTAAAGCCCATTGAGACCAAGGTAGAAGCCATTTGTAACTTTCCCGCGCCCACCACTCGTCGTGAATTGCGACGATTCCTCGGCATGGTGGGATATTATCGGAGCTTTTGCAAAAATTTTGCCAGTGTAGTCTCGCCTCTCACCGATTTATTGAGTCCGAAGTTATCTTTTCAGTGGTCTGAGACATGTCAGCAGGCTTTCGAAAATTGTAAGGCTTTGCTGGCATTTGCCCCTGTTTTAACAGCTCCAAATTTTGAGAAGTCTTTTAGTCTTGCAATTGATGCGAGTGCTTGCGGTGCGGGCGCTGTTCTCTTGCAGGAGGATTTGAACCGGGTTCAACATCCCGTAAGTTACTTTTCAAAGAAATTTGATCGTCATCAACAGGTTTATTCCACTATTGAGAAGGAAGCTCTTGCCCTAGTGTTGGCCGTACAACATTTTGAGGTATATCTAGGGTCAATTGCTGCACCGATTATCATTTATACGGATCACAATCCTTTGGTCTTCTTAAATCGGATGAGGAATCGAAATCAGCGACTTATGCGATGGAGTCTCATTTTACAACCTTTCCATCTTGAGATTAAATACATCCGAGGGAAAGATAATGTTATAGCTGACACACTTTCTAGAGCGTAACATTTCTGCTATGCCTCTTCCTTCTTCTTTGCATCTCTAGGGCCCAGAGGTGTTGAAGATTGAAGAGACGATGTTTCTCTGGATCCCCAGAATTTTTTTTGTATTTGTTCTGGGAAGTGTTTAACTGTCTTTTCTTTGTTTGTTTTTTTTTAGATTCGTGGCCGAATCTTTTTTTGAGGAGGGAGGTGTTACGACCCTGCGTTCCACTTGCTCGCCCACTGGGGGCGCTGTGTTTTTTTTTGAGAGTGCAGGAGATTGTACACCTGTTCCCTATTTTCCACCTAATCAAGGAGAGGATAAAACCTTGGCCTCCACCACTCTACTTCACTTCGTCCAGGGGATTGACACCCTCTGGAGAAGTCATTTTTTTTGGCATACTTTTATTTGTTCACAACCCATACCCAGCTTTTCTCTTCCCATTTGGATTATGATTTTTCCCCTTTGATTTTGAACCCTAGACTTTGTTATATTAATTTATCTGTATTTTGAAGAATAATAAAAACTTGCAAGTCATTCAGTGTACTTGTATCCTTTATGTACGGTCGAAACGAGCTGGCCGTAACAACACACACACCGAGTGGAGAACGCAGCACACACACACACACACAGAGTGGAGAACGCAGCACACACACACACACACACACACACACACATATTCACAGAGAGCAGAGAACGCAGCACACACAAACACAGAGCAGAGAACGCAGCACACACACACACAAACACACACAGCAGAGAACGCAGCGCACACACACACACAGAGCAGAGAATGCAGCACACACACACACAAACACACAGCAGAGAACGCAGCGCACACACAAACACACACACAGAGCAGAGAATGCAGCACACACACACACCGAGTGGAGAACGCAGCACACACACACACACACACACAGACAGAGCAGAGAATGCAGCACACACACACACACAGCGGAGACCGCAGCACACACACAGAGCGGAGAACGCAGCACACACATACAGAGCAGAGAATGCAGCACACACACACACAGAGTGGAGAACGCAGCGCACACACACACACACACACACACAAACAGCAGAGAACGCAGCACACACACACACACACACAGCAGAGAACGCAGTACACACACACACACACACACACACACACACACACAGAGTGGAGAACACAACACACACACACAGAGCAGAGAACGCAGCACACACACACACACACACACACACAGTGGAGAACACAGCAAACACACACACCCACTGCGCAGTCATTTTGTTACTTTATGAATAAATTACGTTATTAAATTCTCTGAAACACTGATTTGGTTCCACTAATGTATTAACATTTATAATAAATTAATCAGTCAAATATAAATCTTTACACACATAACTCATATCTGTTATTAAAGCATTAACTTCTCAAGTTTCAGTGAGAATTGTTATAATGTTTTAGCAGTGATGATTGTTCTCAGTGTGACTTACACAACTGATCTAGTTGCTGTAACCACAGGCAGCAGCTTCTGAAGAACTTCATCTGCTGTGTTTACTCTGCCACTGTTTAAACATAAAACATAAGTTCATTATTAATGATAATAATAATAACATCAGAAGTAAATAATACATTAAATACTCAAATATAGTTTTAATTAAACTGGTTTATAACGGACACAGATCTGTTGTTTCTTTCTCTGGTCAGTGTTTGTGTGTCCGGTCTATTAGTCTGCATTTACACACAACACTCAGTGCACAGATCTATGATGACATCAGATTTACTGTCCCGTCCGTTGCTATGGTGATCACGGTGTCAATCATCACAATCTCAGGAGTGACTCAGATCAATAGTTTAGCGGATTCACTCCCATAATCAGACATCCCAGCTCTCCGGGAAGTTCCAGGAGTCTCCCTGATATTGATATTGGGAGCGTCTCAAACGGACGGCTGCATCCTAGTGAGGGCGTGTCTTTCCTAGTCCAGTCCTTCTGAGGCTTGTAGACTCCAGTCCTCCTCAGCATTAAACACTAGGAGACGCTCTAGTAAGTGCTCATGGCTACGCCACACGTGTTCCCGCCCACACGGTCACGCCACCAAAATACTGTTCAAACTTCACTTTGGAGAAACACTTTGTATTAAAGATCTTTATATTAACTGGCTCTTCTATGAATGAATGCAGTGAATGCCAGCCGTCTGTGTCTACAGTGGCTCACATTATTGGCCGTTTAGTGTTGAGGGATTCATTTACACCAAAACTAAAGATAACGTGTGCCTTCATCTCTGAAAACATCATTTGTGTCTCACATTTCATAATGAACTCAGATCAGCTCAGCTCGTTCTCCAGCAGGTCTTTATCATGAATGTGAATGTGTGCAAAGGATTGTGGGTGATTGAGCTGAATTAAAGATGCGAAACGAAGGCTGGCGTCAAAGGATCCTTCAAACTGAGACGGCCTTCAGAGGCGCTTGATGACGTGGCCGTCGAGATATGCAGCCTTACTAGGACACAGCCTCCGTTTGAGAAACACCCGCAAATTATGTTCAATATCCCAGAAATCAATCTGTGCCCCGTGATTTAAACACCTCTGACCTCTGTGTGTCTCTGTTCATAATGTTTTAGTCTGTAATGATTGAACTCAGTGTTACTTACGGTTCATTTTCGGCTCCAATTAATCTGTTCAGGTCAAACTCCTGCATCGTCCGCTCTGAGGACAACAACACAAAAACTAAAGCTGCCCACTGAGATGAGGAGAGTTTCAAAGCACGTAATCCACGGCTCATTTGAGGTTGAGCTTCGTTCACTAGTGAAAGATCACCCAGTTCATTCAGACAGTGAAACAGATTGATGTATTTATCTGGAGAGGGATTCTCACTAATCTTTTCTTTAATATAGTTGACTGTTTCCTCATTGTTGTGAGAGCCGTTTCCTGTCTGTGTCTTTAGTTCTTGTAAGAGACTCTGATTAGACTTCACTGACAGACCCAGAAGGAAACGAAGGAAAAGGTCCAGATGCCCATTTTTACTGTCTAAAGCCTCATCCACAGCTCTCTGATGGAGATCAGACAGTGAAGCTGTGTCTCCATTAGTTGGTTTGTTAATCTGGTCAAACACATTGATGTTCTTGTTTATAAAGGAGAGATGCACATATAGAGCCGCTAGATGTTCCTGAATGCTCAGATGAACAAAGCAGAAGACTTTCCCCTGATACAAGCCCAACTCCTCTCTGAAGATCTGAGTGCACAATCCTGAGTACACTGATGCTTCTGTCACATCAATGCCACACTCTCTCAGGTCTTCCTCATAGAAGATCAGGTTTCCTTTCACAAGCTGCTGATACGCCAGTTTCCCCAGTTTGACAATCATGTCTTCATCTCTCACTTTCTTCTCATAGTCCTTCTCATGTTTGATGTTGGTCTGGAGGATCAGGAAGTGTGTGTACATTTGAGTGAGAGTCTTGGGAATCTCTCCAGTCTCTGCTCCACTCAACATCTTCTCCAGAACAGTGGCTGAGATCCAGCAGAAAACTGGGATGTGACACATAATAAAGAGGCTCCTTGATGACTTCAGGTGTGAGATGATCCTGTGGGCCAGACTCTGATCACTGATTCTCTTCCTGAAGTATTCCTCCTTCTGTGGGTCACTGAAGCCTCGTACCTCTGTCACTCGATGGACACACTCAGAGGGGACGAGATCAGCTGCTGCGGGTCTGGAGGTGATCCAGATGAGAGCAGAGGGAAGCAGATTCCCCGCAATGAGGTTCGTCAGCAGCTCGTCCACTGAGGCTGATTCAGTCACATCACACAACCTCACATCGCTCTGAAAATCCAGAGACAGACGACACTCATCCAGACCATCAAAGATGAAGGACACTTTATACTGATCACTGGATATTTCCATTTCTTTGGTTTCAGGGAAAAAGAAATGAAGAAGATCTGAAAGACTGAGTGTTTTGTCCTTCATCAAGTTGAGCTCTCTGAAAGGAAGTGGAAATATGAGCTGGACGTCCTGATTCTGTTTCCCTTCAGCCCAGTCCAGGATGAACTTCTGCACAGAGACTGTTTTTCCAATGCCAGCGACTCCCTTTGTCAGCACAGTTCTGATGGGTTTGTCTTGTCCAGGTAAAGGTCTAAAGATGTCACTGCATTTGATCGGTGTGTCCTCTGGTTCTGCTCTCCTGGACTGTGTCTCAATCTGTCTCACCTCATGCTCATTATTGATCTCTCCACTTTCACTCTCTGTGATGTAGAGCTCTGTGTAGATCTCATTCAGGAGTGTTGGGTTTCCCTGCTTTGATATTCCCTCACACACACACTCAAACTTCTTCCTCAGATTTGATCTCAATGTGTGGAGGACTTCAGCAGGTTTAGAGTCACGGCTGTAAGATTAAAATACCACATTATTACACAAGTTAGAGAAGTAAATAGCCATAGATCACAAAATGGATGATTTGTTTGCTGTATTATGGGACACAGAACATCATACGGTTTCTGAAATGTTTCAATCATTAATCGTGTGTTTGAGTGATGTGTGATGTCATTGCAGCTCCTAAAATTAAACAACAACAAAAGTCCCACATTTTACCTGAAACCAGGACACATGCTTTCATTAAAGTCTTGTGGTTGAATCACAGGCGTGAACACAGTTTTGTTTTTAACTGGTCTGGATTGAAGATTTGACCTTAAATCAGAATGAAGAGGGTAAAGAATCAGACACACTGATATTGATGTAATTGTGTCATTAACTGAGTAACAGACCAACAGCTTTTACAGTGTGTGAATGTGTTAACAATACAATACATAGAGCTTTACACAAGAGCACAATGATCATCATTAATAGACTGAAACTTACAGGATCTGAACTCATTACACTGCTGTATATCAATAACAACTTCATAAAAACCAAATACTATAAGCATAACTACATTTACATTTAGTCAGTTAGCAGACACTTATCCAAAGCGACTAACAAATGAGAGCGATAAAAGCAACTAGAACAGTCAAGGGTAAAAGTATGCAGGCGCTGTAACAAGTCTCAGTTAATAGCACAGAACACAGGACTGCTTTTTTTTTTTTTTTTTTAAGGGTCTAATCTTCCTAATGTTGTATAATGCAAACCTGCAGGACCGGGTTGTTGCAGTAATGTGGTCAATTAATTTTAGCTGATCATCAATCACAACTCCAAGGTAACTTTTATAGAGATGATATACCTGAGATCAGGCCGTTTGTCTCCACTCTTAAACACTGGTGGCTTCTCCATAGACCAGTCACTCTTCATAGACACACAGCTGGACTCTGGTCTTGATCTCTTCTGCTGGACTGAACTGGTTTTAAAACTAAGTAAAATAGAAAGCATACAGACTCATACATGTTGTGCACTTTTACTGGAAACTTCTGTCTTAGGAAAGATCAGCGAGTGTTGTAACACTTTTGCTGTAACTTCTGGTTTGCAAATGTTAAACATGATTCCAAAAATCAAAGCGACTGAGAAAACTGTAATATTAGGGATTCAAAACAAACAAATTGAAAACAACAATAGAATTATAGAACGATTCAACTCAAGTGAAAATCAACCACGATTAAAAAATGTCATACTATAAGCATAACTTATAGAGATGATATACCTGAGATCAGGTCGTTTGTCTCCACTCTTAAAATGTATTGGCGGATCCATAGACCGGTCACTCTTCATAGACACACAGCTGGACTCTGGGTTTGAGCTCTTCTGCTGGACTGAACTGGAACAGAGAACAGATTCAGTTTAATCCTGTCAAATTATCAACAGCCTAAACCAATCTGTTGAATAAATCACTCTTTCTGTAGAACCTTAAACAAGTTCAGGCGTTTAGACGCCATTTGCAAATCTCATGCACTCTTTTTGCAAAACTCAAAACACAATTCCCACTGTGATGCACTTGTGTTGCAAAACGCTAAACACAGACAGGTAAAAGTTAAACAACTAAAACACAGTTTACACACAACAACTCTAAATTGTTCACATTTATTCCTAATGATGTGATCAAACCAACTGTACAAAATAAGCCAGTTCAGTAAAGTTGCACTGAATTTTGATACAAACAATGGGCCTCATTCATGAAACTTTCCTAAATATATGAGCAAATTCTGAGTAATTGAGTAAAACGCTGTGGAATCTTCTGGAATTTGTTCTCAGGTTTGGCTCCAGTATTTTGCATAAATGCCCCTTACAAAAAAATACTGCAGTTTTTTTGAAGTAATACTGCAGTTTTTGTTCATGTAGAAAAACGCAGTTTTTTGGACACGAAAAAACTGCAGTAATACTGCAATAAAACTGCAGTAATACTGCAATATAACTGCAGTAATACTGCAATAATACTGCAATATAACTGCAGTAATACTGCAATAATACTGCAATATAACTGCAGTAATACTGCAATAATACTGCAATATAACTGCAATAATACTGCAATATAACTGCAATATAACTGCAGTAATACTGCAATATAACTGCAGTAATACTGCAATAATACTGCAATATAACTGCAGTAATACTGCAATAATACTGCAATAATACTGCAATATAACTGCAATATAACTGCAATATAACTGCAGTAATACTGCAATATAACTGCAGTAATACTGCAATATAACTGCAATAATACTGCAATATAACTGCAATAATACTGCAATATAACTGCAGTAATACTGCAATATAACTGCAATAATACTGCAATAATACTGCAATATAACTGCAATAATACTGCAATATAACTGCAGTAATACTGCAATATAACTGCAATAATACTGCAGTAATACTGCAATAATACTGCAGTAATACTGCAATAATACTGCAATATAACTGCAGTAATACTGCAATATAACTGCAATAATACTGCAATAATACTGCAATATAACTGCAGTAATACTGCAATAATACTGCAATATAACTGCAGTAATACTGCAATAATACTGCAATAATACTGCAATATAACTGCGGTAGTACTGCAATACATAACATAACTAAAGCACAATTACAAAACTACCAAAGTGCAATACAAATAAAATGCTGTACCATTACCATTAAAATACAACCAGAATAAGTTTTATTTTCACACATCTGCAATAGAAAAAACATTACGGTACAAAACAGTGAATGTCTCAAACAGCAATGCAAAAATAAATGTGATTTATACTTTTTTTTATTTTTAAACTTCAAATAACAGACTTAGAGTTAGACATTGTATTTAAAGTGTTTATTTACAAATCATACGATCATGCATACATCTTATATTATTCAGGGAGCGTGCTTTTTTAATAGTTTATCCTCATCATTATCCCACATGGTTCTTATAACTGCCTGCATCTCAGATGTGGAAACACTATTTAGGATGTAGTCTGGAAAAATAAAGAAACAAATTTATTAGATAAACTCAAGTTTCAGTTACACTTCACCACAGGCATATAGTGTGTTTAATATTAATCTTGAATTGTGCAAAGTATTCATAATATTTCCAATGAATTTCTAACGCTATATTGGTGAGCATTATCAAATCACAAATATGCTTTGAACACTCCAGGCAAAGAAGTTAAAGGGTTAGTTCAGCCCAAAAAATAGAATTCAGTCATCAATTCCTCACCCTTGTGTCGTTCCAAACCCGTAAGACTTTCGTTCATCTTTGGAACATAAATGAAGATCTATTTGATGAAATCTGAGCGTTTCTGTCACTCCACTGACAGTCTGTGTAATTTGCACAATGACACGCATTTCTGAAAAATAAAAAGCAGAGAGACACAATCATGTTTAGATACTGTACAGCGCCCTCCACAAATATTGGCTGTTTTTATCCTCTCGGACTTTTAATTCACAAATCTAACCTTAAATAAAAATGTAATATTATTGGAATAAAGTATATGGAATATGTTCCACAGTTATTGTGCCCCTTCATTTATTACTTTGTGTAACTTATAACCTTTCACATAAGTAAGGGCTAATCCATGGCTAGGTGTGCATTACATTTATTGAACAAGATGGAGGTAAAGAACCACCTGACATGAAGTGGGTTGCCTCTGTGAAGTGCACTAAAACTGTGCAATAGACACCCAGCTGTTAAAGATAGATAAAAAAAGTTAAATTAAAGCTGTCCTTAATGTTTGTGGAGCACAATTTGACTGGAAGGGTAAAACTAACAGTTAATTTTCTTTGTTTGGCTATTGGGCCATTAGATCTAGCATTCTGCACACTTTAAATCAGGCACAGAGATAAATTAGGTTCATGGTTGGATTACATTTATTTGAATGAATAAACGAAGGAGAAAGAGATAGTGCATATGTGAATTATCTGCATCTGTGCAGCAGCACTCTGGTGAAGCTGAATTTACAGTTGAATCACTTCAGAAACAGCAAAAAAGGAATAGTTCACCCAAAAATAAAATTACCCCATGATTTACTCTTCCTCAACTCATCCTAGGTGTATGACATTCTTCTTTCAGACGAATAATCAGTTATATTAAAACATGTCCTGGCTCTTCCCAGCTTTATAATGGCATTGACTTTTTAGACGTCCATAAAAGTGCATCTATCCATCATAAAAGTGCATCTATCCATCATAAAACTGCTCCACATGGCTCAGGGGGGTAATAAAGGCCTTTTGAAGAAAAATGGCGTGTTTTTGTAAGAAAAAAAAAAAATCTCCATATTTAAAACTTTTTAGACTAAAATAACTAACTTTCAGCGGTACGCAAGTGGACTTGCGCTAAAAGAGTGACCCCTGACGCGATTTACAGGAGCATCGCAAGCTATTACGCCTCTCACGGATAGTACTGGGCAACAAACTTAAAATCCCTCTTCTCTTATATCCAAATCCTCCACCATTTCCCTTTAAAATTCTTGTTTTAGACTAATGCCGCATTCACGTGCTATCGGAAATTTGATAATTCACACTTCTGAAGTCGTGATTACGAGCTCATCTCATTCAAATTTTGAAATGGGAGGGTGTTCATGTGCAATTTTTACATAGGAAACTCGTATTTACGATAATTCCAAGAGCACGTGAAGGCAGCATAATTCATGACCTGTGTTTTGATTTGCTCTATCCTTTGCGTGTGTTCATCAATACGCATGCGTCAAGGATTACTCTTTCGCTGTAAGTTGACTTGCGTACCGCTGACCGCCGCAAGCTTGTTATGTTAGTCTATAAAGTTTTAAATATGGATATTTTTCTTACACAAACCACTTTGCTTCAGAAGGCCTTTGTTAACCCCCTGAGCCGTGTGGAGCAGTTATATGAAGGATATATGCACTTATGCCAATGCCATTATAAAGCTTGGAAGAGCCAGGACTTTTTTTAATATAACTCTGATTGTATTCGTCTGAAAGAAGAATGTCATACACACCTAGGATGAGCTAAGGAAATCATGGGCTAATTTAATTTTTTGGGTAAACTAACCCTTTGTTGCTTAGAAATATGTTTGTGTGTGTGTGTGTGTGTGTGTGTGTGTGTGTTACAGGAAAGGCAGCACATTGATTTAGAATGGAGATTAAACTGACTGTAACTATTTGTGCATTCATTGTTTTAATGCACACCTTTCAGTCAATCAGAATCCAGTATACAAACAGACTATGGTATAATATACCCATGAAGAAGAGAGTCCACGAGCAAACTGTTGAGAACTGATGTCAAGTACTGAGAATAATTGTTGTGGTATAACTAGATTTCTTTACCTTTCCAGCAGCGCTAATATTGTAAATCTTCTTTTAGCTCTTTGATTTCATTTTTTAAATCCTCCATCTCTTCTAACATGGCTGAGGAGACAGAAGACTTTGTACACTTGATTCCTCCAGCATTCCCACAGGTCTTGGTTCCTGAAGTACAATATTAGTTATTATGCATTCTAAACTATAAAGATAATAGTTTATAAAAGATAAAATAAATGAAGTTGCCTACAGCTCTCACCATTATTTGAGTGCAGCTTTGTTTCACTGCAGCCATGATCTTCTGTTGAACTACATTTGGTCTTCTTTTTGTTGTTGTTGTTGTTGTTGTTGTTACCAGTGCATTTTTCTGAAAATAGCAATCACACAATAAATAGTATTCCTGTAAAACATCCTTTTCTGCACATTAATGTCAAACTATTGAACATAAATGCTTGTGTACAGTGCTGCGAAAAGAAGTCCTAATTTAGTCTATTTTTGTGTATATACAATATTATCAGATATTACAAAGATATTTAACATAAAAGGCAACCCTTACGAAAATGAACCAAATAGGAAAAAAAAAAAAACACCCAAAAAAACATGGTTATAATAGTTAAACCATGGTAACCACAAATTAACCTTGGCTTTACTACTCCAACCATAGAATTTGCGGTAAAACTGTGGTATAAATGGTAATCAATTAGCCCAAAAACCATGGTTACTACACTTTTACTATAATAAAACCAAGATAAATTTTTCCGTGTTTAAGTCAGGTCCCCGGTGAATCTACCAACCCAGAGACTTTTAAAGGACAACGCCAGTAACTTTGTTTTGGTAAGTCTCTACAGTGACACATTAGCCTCTCTCTTCTGACTTAGGAAGAGGATCTTATATTACCGCCCTCTGCACAGTTTTTCAGAAAACAAGAACCTTGTGTGTATTTGACAGTTAAAACACAGCAAAAAATGTAAAAGAGAAGTTACTCACGAGACTTGTTATCTGACAACAAGTTCTTGTGCTCAGAGACCGGTCCATTATCCGTGAGAGTGATCGCTAATGATGATAATCACGAGCAGGTGGGGCCGCGTGCACGCAGCAGTTCATTTGCATTTAAAGGCACATGCCCGAAAACAGCCTGTTCTTCACTGTAGTCTGAAATGAGTATGACATGGATTTATAAATGATCTGTGAGGTCTTTTAAGCTGAAACTTCACAGACACATTCTGGGGACACCTGTAACTTAAATTACATCTTGTAAAAATAAGCAATAGGTCCCTTTTAAGTCAAGTCACTATTATTTATAGCACATTAAACAATACATATTGTTACTTTACAGTGATAAAAATGAGAATAATGATGCCAACAGAATTGTTGTGAAGCAGCTCCAACTTGCCTGATGAACGTTTCTTCCAGAAAACGTTTCTCCGTCCTGCTTGCGAATCAGGGTTGGCAGGTTACAAAACTCGTCCAATTGATACTCAAAACTAGCCCAATTGTGTTTTGCGTTCCGGGAGATAAATTTTTAAAAAATAAAAGTATTTTTTGGTGGGGAAGATCCAGTCACGTGAGGGCTATTTATCTATGTGGTTGAAATGTCCCATAGGTGACAAAAGTGGCTACATGTTGCACAATACAGCATAACTGCAGTACAGCGTAGTATGAGTGGAAGGCCTATGAAGACTTCAGATGCAAAAACCGTCTGATATTTTTCTTTTAAAATTAACCTTTTTATAAGGCTCCTATAGGTAAAAAAAAAATAATTTAATGACAACTAAAAGTAAATTGCCATTTAAGTGATATTACTGAACATAAACATAGGAGCCCAATAAAAAAAACTTTTAAAAATAAAACGGACATTTGCATCGAAGTCTTCGTATACATTACAGTGTATCACTGTACTGCAGTTATATTGCATCTAAACTTAATTATACTGCAAATCTACAGTTACTTCATTGTACTGCAGTTTTACTGCTGCTGAACTTCAATACTGCAGTTTTACTTCAATGTACTGCAGTTTTACTTCAATGTACTGCAGTTATACTACTTTGTACTGCAGTTGTACTTCAATGTACTGCAGTTATACTACTTTGTACTGCAGTTTTACTTCAATGTACTGCAGTTATACTACTTTGTACTGCAGTTGTACTTCAATGTACTGCAGTTATACTATTTTGTACTGCAGTTTTACTGCAGTTGTACTTCATTGTACTGCAGTTACTACTTTGTACTGCAATATTACTGCAGTTTTACTTCAATATACTGCAGTTTTACTTCAATATACTGCAGTTTTACTTCAATGTACTGCAGTTATTTTTTGTAAGGGGCTAAATGATGTTTTATAAACAAAGTTTGGGAGGAGCACGTTCAGATAATTGACACAGGTGGAGAGCAATCAGCTAATCATCAATAAGAGGTATATATACACGCAGCAGTCTTACCTCTGTTCATTGACAGTTTTCCAGCAACCCTCCACCACCCCTTTTTCACCACTTTTATTCATCAACCACTTACATACCCGGGGGGTACTTTGGGTTCGGGCCATATTCCGAGCTCAAAGCCCTCCCCCCGGACAGCACGCCAAATACGCATTTAAATTACTCTCCATAAATTATATGTAAGTGTGAACTCGTGAAAGAGACTATTGGCCATATGCCTAGCAATAAATAATACATTATCATGTGTAATTTGCATTTTATCCAGCAATTTATCATCAAAGCATTTTATCCAGCTAAAAATGCCTGGTGCTCTTCTGAAAACGGCCAGCTGGTGGAGCTTAAGAGCGCTTCGCAAGGGCAGCGTTTTTCCAGCTGAGATACTTTGATTGCTATGAATATGATACAGAATATTCATGGCAGTAATGTGTTACTAATATCTTTTTTTGAAGAGTATTACTGAATATAAAAAATGCAGTAAAAAGCAGTATTAAAGGTGAACTATGTAAGATTTTTGCATTAAAATATCCCAAAATCACTAGGCCAGTGTTATATACACTCACCTAAAGGATTATTAGGAACACCATACTAATACTGTGTTTGACCCCCTTTGGCCTTCAGAACTGCCTTAATTCTACGTGGCATTGATTCAACAAGGAGCTGAAAGCATTCTTTAGAAATGTTGGCCCATATTGATAGGATAGCATCTTGCAGTTGATGGAGATTTGTGGGATGCACATCCAGGGCACGAAGCTCCCGTTCCACCACATCCCAAAGATGCTCTATTGGGTTGAGATCTGGGGACTGTGGGGGCCATTTTAGTACAGTGAACTCATTGTCATGTTCAAGAAACCAATTTGAAATGATTGGAGCTTTGTGACATGGGGCATTATCCTGCTGGAAGTAGCCATCAGAGGATGGGTACATGGTGCTCATAAAGGGATGGACATGGTCAGAAACAATGCTCAGGTAGGCCGTGGCATTTAAACCATGCCCAATTGGCACTAAGGGGCCTAAAGTGTGCCAAGAAAACATCCCCCACACCATTACACCACCACCACCAGCCTGCACAGTGGTAACAAGGCATGATGGATCCATGTTCAAATTCTGTTTATGCCAAATTCTGACTCTACCATCCGAATGTCTCAACAGAAATCCAGACTCATCAGACCAGGCAACATTTTTCCAGTCTTCAACGGTCCAATTTTGGTGAGCTTGTGCAAATTGTAGCCTCTTTTTCCTATGTGTAGTGGAGATGAGTGGTACCCGGTGGGGTCTTCTGCTGTTGTAGCCCATCCGCCTCAAGGTTGTGCGTGTTGTGGCTTCACAAATGCTTTGCTGCATACCTCGGTTGTAACGAGTGGTTATTTCAGTCAAAGTTGCTCTTCTATCAGCTTGAATCAGTCGGCCCATTCTCCTCTGACCTCTAGCATCAACAAGGCATTTTCGCCCACAGGACTGCCGCATACTGGATGTTTTTCCCTTTTCACACCATTCTTTGTAAACCCTAGAAATGGTCGTGCGTGAAAATCCCAGTAACTGAGCAGATTGTGAAATACTCAGACCGGCCCGTCTGGCACCAACAACCATACCACGCTCAAAATTGCTTAAATCACCTTTCTTTGCCATTCCGACATTCAGTTTGGAGTTAAGGAGTTTGTCTTGACCAGGACCACACCCCTAAATGCATTGAAGCAACTGCCATGTGATTGGTTGATTAGATAATTGCATTAATGAGAAATTGAACAGGTGTTCCTAATAATCCTTTAGGTGAGTGTATTTTGTTCAGTTGAGTACTTACAATATCCCAAATGTTTCCAACTATTTGTAAATCGTGAGAAATTTCTATTTTAATCAAGGAACCGCAACATGTAGCTATGCGTGTGAGGGAGTCGCCTGTCGATTGCTTCATATCTGCATTTCCCCCGTTTTCCATTTTTATTTAGCAGAAACGCTTCACTCTCACTGCAGTGTGAACAAGTGTCATAGCAGCCGCCGAGCGAACACTCAGATATATCTAATATGATAAACAGAGTTGTGTTACCTCATACTCATCACTGGAAAAGCGGAAGTGGCGCTGGCGACCGTGTCATAATAAAAGTCCCGCGGCGACTATGCCATAATAACAGTCCCGCTCTTCAATCGCTCCTGCGGCCTTGCTCAGCTCCACAACACTCAGTCCTGCTCTGCCTCATACTACGGTAATGTTAATAATCGCATCCATGAACATGATTTCTGCCTGAACATGAACATGAGCATGATTTCTGAACATGAGTCCTATCCTGACTCTTTTCCACCGGCTTTGAGGTAAAGACCACATGTCCCAACATTCTGCGCTCAAACCTGGCATCATCACACTACACCTTTGTTTTGAACAGGCGACCTATAGTTGACGGAAAAGTTACATAGTGTAGCTTTAACTTCTCCATTATTGTTGTTCAGTCTGTGTACAGGTGGGATGATTGGTCTGTGTAGTTGTCCCGCCCCTCCTCCACTGTGATTGGACGACCGGGTAAAAAGTGACAGTGACGAGCGCTGCCTATTACCCAATGTTGAACAGTAAAAAAATTAAATAAAAAAAGACAGGGAAAATCAACTCTTGAAATATTATTATGGTACATAGTGCATCAAAATGCATTGTCGTCAGTTTGCCTAAATTAGAACCCAGAACGTTCAAATATTTTACGCACCATTTACACGGGGTAGGGAGCAGGTGTAAATTTCTTTCATACCAACAAAAATTTTGAAAATATGAACATTTTCGTGAATCCGAAAATTTACGTCAGAGCGGCTTTACGAACGATTTACACACAAATTCGTTCTGTTCGTGTTTCATGAATGAGGCCCAATAGATCTGAAAAAGAGAGGAGTATGTAGAGTATAAGAGGTGGTGGACGAGGAGGAAGAGGATGAGGATGAGAAAGAGCAGGACAGTGTTGTAAAGGCTGGATCCGGCACACCAGAGGGTTTTTCCCTTTGCCTGACAAGAGACGACATTTACTGTGATGTGGACAAAGTGACTTTGACTATTGACTTTAAGATTTTTTTAAGACTTTAACATTATGCAAGTGCTGAACATAAAGACATTCAGTACAATACTACACTTATAATGCATACAGAATCCAATTTATTTGCCTCACTACTGTACTACCATGGTCACTATACTTTCTACGTAATTGCATGCTTTGGATGCTGTGTTTACAATATTGACTCACTGGGTCTACATTCTGAAAGCATTATTTGATTTTAAGCACCGATAAAATGGTTTTGAGGTAATTGTTTGATTTTGCTGTTAGAGTCAGAGGTTCTCTGAATTAGGGACATGACGATATAAATCAGTTGGACGAAATAAAAAGTCTCTCTTTTCAAAATATGCTCTATCGTTTATTTCCTGGTGTCGCAAAATCATTGTGTACGGTGTGGGATTACAAATGTAAGAAATCTGTTTACAATTAAGGGAAGTACATTGTATTTAGCATTTAAGGTAAAGATGACGACATCGGTTATGCAAAGTTTCCAGGCCAGTTCCTGTTCTCTTTATTGTAAGTCAAATGGGCCAGATTACTGAGATTCTCACCATTCATCTTTAATGGCTCTTGGAGCCCCTGCAATTGTTATGCTGATTGGATTAGGACTGTGAGTCTATGCGCTGCTATGAGCAAATATCCGATCACTATGCACTAAAGTTAGGGGTGTTTAGCCACGCTTGCAATGCTGTTCACACTTTAACAGAACGGTGAAGTGAGGAATCACGAAAGTTCATTTTTGCATGCGTTTTAAAGTCTTGCCAGTTAAACATTTCATTTGCGTGCTTATGCACTGTTTTAAGCGCGTGCACTGAAAGCCTGTCAAACACGTGATTACGGTCTTACTGCGCTAATACTGTCAAATACACACAAGGTTTACACAAACACAGTCGGTTATGTCTAAAGAGAAAGTAAAATCGCATGTGTCTGTATATTAGATACACACAGGTCTTAAATTGACAGCAGCGCAGCCTAGGGAACATGTTGCCGCTTGTCCTTAAAGGGACAGTTCAACTCTAAAATGATGTTTTATTTTATTTTTAGATGTTGCTTGAATATCTCCTCATTTGTAAGTCGCTTTGGATAAAAGCGTCTGCTAAATGACTAAATGTAAATGTAAATGTAATGATGTCATTATTTACTTACTCTAATATTGTTCCAAACCTGTATTCGTTTCTCCTGTTGAACACAGACAGTTGAATACCAAACAGTTGATGGTGGCCATTTGACATCCATATTATTATTTCCTACAATGGGGACCAGCAACTGTTTGGTTTCCAACATTCATCAAAATATATTTTCCAACAGAAGAAAGAACTTTATTCAGGTTAAAAACAACTTTAGCGCGAGTAATCAATGATAGAATCTTCATTTTCGAGTGAACTATCCCTTTAAATGTTAATAAAACAACAAAAGACAAAGAGAAAAATCACTCACTGAAAAACTTTAATACAGTAGCTTAATAAGAATCAATGTAGATTTTATAGTGAAGTCTATGTAGTGTGTTATTTTTACATTATTCATTCAATCTCATACTTAAATACTGCTATACAGCTCTGAGCTGCCAGTGTAAATATTTATTTACATTTATTTTATATTATACAATACACTAGGAATGTGTACAAGTGTTTTTGAAGTAAAGTTTAAAGTGTTTAGTCTGTTAAGTTAAATAAAGAAAGAGTAACAACAAAAATAGTATTTTTTCTCCTTAACCGGTTGCTGTTCCTGTTGGCTAAGAATAGAATAGTAAAAAACTGATGTGACAACCCATCAGAACCAAACCGAAAACCGTGGTTAAAAAAACAGAGGTATGTATTGAACCGTGGACTAACTGTACTGTTGCATCCCTAATATATAAACTATTCATTGATTTAATTTACAGAAAAAGTACTATATCGTGATATGAGATGTTGGTCATATCGCCCAGCCCTACTCTGAACGTAGTTTGAAGATTTGGTTGTGTGTTTAAGATTTTGAGAAAGTGGGTGATGGTTTCGAGAAATGTGTTTTTAGCAATTCAGAAAAACTGCAATATATAAACATTCATATTTCTTCAAAAACACTTTATGATATTTTATTTAATATTTCATGTAACAAAAACACAAATAATATTTGTTCTGTAAACTGGTTAGGGTGTGATCTTTTTATGTAAAGTAACACAATATTGAACAGTGTGTGTTGAAAGTACCTGCATCCTGGAGAGAAATCTTCATCTGTGGATCCTTGTGGATCAGCCATGATGAAGCTGCAGGAGAATCTGATGAGTTTGATCTCCTCCACTGACTCTGAATGAACAAACATCACACACTAAATTAAATGATTACATTAAACATCCTTCATAATTTATCTGAACACATCTGGAGTGTGTGAGGAAAGGATCACGTGACTCAGTCAAAGGGCCTATTCACGAACAAACGGCAACAAAACAATTGGCCATTGGATTATTAGAATTTAATGCAAAATAACTGCCATGTACACACTGACCAACAGACGCAGATTGAACACGTTCACACTGACCAACAGACACAGATTGAACACGTTCACACTGACCAACAGACACAGATTGAACACGTTCACACTGACCAACAGACGCAGATTGAACACGTTCACACTGACCAACAGACGCAGATTGAACATGTTCACACTGACCAGCAGACACAGATTGAACATGTTCACACTGACCAACAGACGCAGATTGAACATGTTCACACTGACCAACAGACGCAGATTGAACACGTTCACACTGACCAACAGACACAGATTGAACACGTTCACACTGACCAGCAGACACAGATTGAACACGTTCACACTGACCAACAGACGCAGATTGAACACGTTCACACTGACCAACAGACGCAGATTGAACACGTTCACACTGACCAACAGACGCAGATTGAACACGTTCACACTGACCAACAGACGCAGATTGAACACGTTCACACTGACCAACAGACGCAGATTGAACACGTTCACACTGACCAACAGACGCAGATTGAACACGTTCACACTGACCAACAGACGCAGATTGAACACGTTCACACTGACCAACAGACGCAGATTGAACACGTTCACACTGACCAACAGACGCAGATTGAACACGTTCACACTGACCAGCAGACACAGATTGAACACGTTCACACTGACCAACAGACACAGATTGAACACGTTCACACTGACCAACAGACGCAGATTGAACACGTTCACACTGACCAGCAGACACAGATTGAACACGTTCACACTGACCAGCAGACACAGATTGAACACGTTCACACTGACCAGCAGACACAGATTGAACACGTTCACACTGACCAACAGACGCAGATTGAACACGTTCACACTGACCAGCAGACGCAGATTGAACACGTTCACACTGACCAGCAGACGCAGATTGAACACGTTCACACTGACCAGCAGACGCAGATTGAACACGTTCACACTGACCAACAGACACAGATTGAACACGTTCACACTGACCAGCAGACACAGATTGAACACGTTCACACTGACCAACAGACACAGATTGAACACGTTCACACTGACCAACAGACGCAGATTGAACACGTTCACACTGACCAACAGACGCAGATTGAACACGTTCACACTGACCAACAGACGCAGATTGAACACGTTCACACTGACCAGCAGACACAGATTGAACATGTTCACACTGACCAGCAGACGCAGATTGAACATGTTCACACTGACCAGCAGACACAGATTGAACACGTTCACACTGACCAGCAGACACAGATTGAACACGTTCACACTGACCAGCAGACACAGATTGAACACGTTCACACTGACCAACAGACGCAGATTGAACACGTTCACACTGACCAGCAGACACAGATTGAACACGTTCACACTGACCAACAGACGCAGATTGAACACGTTCACATTGACCAGCAGACGCAGATTGAACACGTTCACACTGACCAGCAGACGCAGATTGAACATGTTCACACTGACCAGCAGACGCAGATTGAACACGTTCACACTGACCAGCAGACACAGATTGAACACGTTCACACTGACCAACAGACACAGATTGAACACGTTCACACTGACCAGCAGACACAGATTGAACACGTTCACACTGACCAACAGACACAGATTGAACATGTTCACACTGACCAACAGACGCAGATTGAACATGTTCACACTGACCAACAGACGCAGATTGAACATGTTCACACTGACCAACAGACGCAGATTGAACACGTTCACACTGACCAACAGACGCAGATTGAACATGTTCACACTGACCAACAGACACAGATTGAACATGTTCACACTGACCAACAGACGCAGATTGAACACGTTCGGACGGGCGAAAACAAACCCGAGCAACACCAACAGACGCAGATCCGACAAAACACAACAAACGCGTGAAATGACCAATACAACACATCTGATGATAAACCTCTGAAGAACCACAGACATCACCAAACACTACAGAAACCCTTCATTAAAGATTTCATATCAAACAATCACTCAAAATGTCCTCCAGAGATTCATATTAATGTGAGGAAGACACATGAACACTCACCTCGATCAAACTTTCACAAGATACAGCTTCTCAAATCCTCCAACATCATAAACATACACGGACATTCCTGATTAAACTCTGATAAACGTTTCTATTAAACACTTTAAAGCTCTGTTTTCCGTGTCGTGTTCGTGTTTACCTGCTTAAAATGGCGGCAGTCGACAGGTGAACTCCAGCTTACTTTCACTTTCACGAGAGCACCACTGCGCATGCGTGTTGTTGACGCGTTGGTGATTCATATTTTGTGAATAAATTGGTCAATTAGTTTTTTTCGTGTCGCTTTGTTTGTTTTTCGTCTTTTACTCATTATTTTTTCTTTCGTTCATATAGTTTTGTTCTTTTGTTTGTTCCTCATTTTGTTCACTCGTTTGTTCATTCTTGGTCTTTTTTCTGTTTTGTTATTTGACTATTGTCACATTTATTCTGCTCTTTTTCAGTTTGTTTTTATCTGTGTAGTTTATTATGTTTTATTGCCTAATCTTTGATTAATTTAATCATTTAAGCATGAATTATGATAACCTCAGTCAGATTTATTTCCTGTGTTTTATTGCTCTTAGGGAATGAAAAACAAGTTTTTTTTACACATTTTTCAAAGAGATTTTCAGATCCTCTAGAGTTTATGGTTTAAACTGAAGAGATGCTGTATTAAACATAATACCGTAATAACACAGCAATATTGTGTGTATTTAAAAAAAAAACAAGCAATACAATTGTATAAATCATGTGAAAACGATCAAATATATTCAAAAATATAGATTGATAGACGCAGGTGTTGAGCTTTGCGTATGTTTGATATCAGAGCATGAGGACGTCTCTCACCGGTCAGCTGTGGAAACCCAACTCAGATGCTCGTCCAGTGCCAGAGTATGTCCACTTCCCCTCATTAGTGCTCATTCTGATTCTGCTCAAGATGGACACATCTCTAGCACAGCTCTCCTCTGAGCAGAGCCAGCGATCAGGTGTTTCAATCTCATCTGAAATGAGCAGTGTTGGGGAAACGCAGTACAAGTATCATTACGTCATCAGATGATGTTCATGCAAATGACATTCTAATAACACCAATACATTTATTTACAGTCAAAGTGACTGCAGATGAGACACATCAGTCACAGTAATAGTGTGAGTTCAACAGCTCTTGATGCGTGATGTCCACTATAGTGGACAGACCATTCATCAGAAGTTTCTCAGATCAACACTTGGCAAATGTAACTGTGATGTGACTCATTAGATATTGTTTGATGCTACAACATTTTTCCCTGCAAGAGTCTCCAAGGACAGAAGGAATGGACGGATATTCTGGAGCAGCTGGGCATTTCTGGCTGGCCATTGGTCATCTTGGTTTGGAGGGGAAATGGATGCGCAGCGGCTTTGCTCTTGGTGTAAATGTGTAGATGATGCCCGAGGGTCCACTGTAGAGCTGATGAGCAACTGCCATCAAAACCCATCAATGCAAGAACATGCTTTATGACCAGCCGTCCACTGGAGTGACCGCAATGATGAGAGGCTCATTGAGTTTCTCTCTCTCTCTCTTCAGTTTGCTCATTTATTCTTCCTGTCATTCGCTTCTCTTCATTATTTCTGTTTTGTTCTCTTTGGCTCGTTTTTGATTTGTTCATCCTCTCCTTCATTTGTTCAGTTTTGTCTCTCATTTCTCTTTCTGCAGAGTTCCTGATAATAAATCATAAAGAGGACTTTGTCTGATCACATCTGTATGATATGAAATAAGTTTGTCCTCATCCGATCATGTTTATAATCACATTTATTCATTTATCAGAGGATTTTTCCACATGTGGATCAATGCAATGTGACATAAAGCTGAAAGAATCAGAGAAATGAAAAGCATACTGTAAAAACACGGTCAACTCTTGAACACTTTTCATTTATTTCTCCTGCACTGAGAACTTTATTGCACTTTTAATTGAATTCCTGAAATGGTCAAAACTCCTGGAGAGGAAAGGACAGAAATGATTGCGACACATGAAATAATGAATAAATCCTGATGTTTTAAAGTCCTCTCTTCTGTTCTCTCTCATCACACTCTTTTAGTCTCGTTTAGCTCTGTTTGATTGTGTTTCTGTGCTATTATGAGTCTCTATTCACTGGAGGAGGAGATCACAGATGATTGTTTTCTGTCATATTTTGCAATGAAACAATCTGTAGTGCAGTAATAACATGTGTCTCTTTATTTCTATCTGCTCAGTTTCTTCTGTTTGTGCCATTCTGTGTCACAACACCATCACATGACCACACAGTGACCTCTAGCGGTGACCTCAGGTGACATCATCATCTGATCTCATCACATCCCCCTTTCTTTAAAGGAAATCTTCAACAGTGAGCGTAATGTTATTCTGTGATGTGTCTAAATGTGCATTCAGTGTAACATCTGAACTCAACTGTTCAACTCAAACACATGCACTTTCTCATTGCTCTGACTTTAAGCGATGTCTCACACATTGAGTCTCTCAGGATCACTTCAGGAGAATCTCATCCTCAACTCTTACATCCCATATTTTGGAGAGGATCCTGTCGGCCTTCCATTATTCATGTTCTCAATGTCAACTTGCAATCCAGTGTGTGTTTTGGTTTCCTCTTTGCTTTGGCTTTGCATCTGCCACAGGAAGCGCACACACAGCATGTTCACATGTGTCTCCACATCTGCTTCTGTTGTGCTCGCTCTACTTCTTGTGCTGCTCGTGAGAGGGCGTCTGCAGCACTAAGGCCCAATCCCAGCTCTACTTTATACCCCTTGGCCTAAAATAGACTGGTGGAGCCGCTTCTCCATCGGGCCTGTTCTCTTTGTTTATTAACCGTTCAGAGCCGATCCGAGCCGGCCGGTGCGGGGATGCTTTAGTTTTCTACTGTGGCGCTGCGATAACCAAATGGAATACAAACGAGTCAGTCGTTGCCTTGGTAACGCAAGAGTTTACAATAGTTTAAATAGTGACAGTGTTATGAAGGATGACCAGATATAAAAAAAATGAAAATTTTTTGAAAAGCTTAAAGTTTGAAGATTTTCAGTTTAAAGTTAATACAGTCAATCAGAAAACAGTTATGTGGTTGCTAGGGTATTCAGGTGGTTGCTAGGGTACTGAGGTGGTTGCTAGGGTGGTTGCTATGGGGTTACTAAGGTATTCTGGGTGGTTGCTAGGGTACTCTGGGTGGTTGCAAAGCAGTTGCTAAAGTACTCGTGGTGGTTGCTAGGGTGTTGCTATGCGGTTGCTAAGGTACTCTGAGTGGATGCTAAGTTCTTGCTACGTGGTTGCTAGGGTACTCAGGTGGTTGCTAGGGTACTCAGGTGGTTGCTAGGGTCTTGCTATGTGGTTGCTAGGGTACTCAGGTGGTTGCTAGGGTACTGAGGTGGTTGCTATGGTGGTTGCTATGCGGTTACTAAGGTATTCAGGGTGGTTGCTAGGGTACTCTGTGTGGTTGCAAAGCAGTTGCTAAAGTACTCGTGGTGGTTGCTAGGGTGTTGCTATGCGGTTGCTAAGGTACTCTGAGTGGTTGCTAAGTTCTTGCTACGTGGTTGCTAGGGTACTCAGGTGGTTGCTAGGGTGGTTGCTATGCGGTTACTAAGGTATTCTGGGTGGTTGCAAAGCAGTTGCTAAAGTACTCGTGGTGGTTGCTAGGATCTTGCTATGTGGTTTCTAGGGTACTCAGGTGGTTGCTATGCAGTTGCTATGGTACTTGGGGTGGTTGCTAAGTTGTTGCTATGCGGTTGCTAAGGTACTCTGAGTGGTTGCTAAGTTCTTGCTACGTGGTTGCTAGGGTACTCAGGTGGTTGCTAGGGTACTCAGGGTGGTTGCTAGGGTACTCAGGTGGTTGCTATGGTACTTGGGGTGGTTGCTAGGGTGTTGCTATGCGGTTGCTAAGGTACTCTGAGTGGTTGCTAAGTTCTTGCTATGTGGTTGCTAGGGTACTCAAGTGGTTGCTAGGATGTTGCTACGCGGTTGCTAAGGTACTCTGAGTGGTTGCTAAGTTCTTGCTACGTGGTTGCTAGGGTACTCAGGGTGGTTGCTAGGGTACTCGGGTGGTTGCTAGGGTGGTTGCTATGCGGTCACTAAGGTATTCTGGGTGGTTGTTAGGGTACTCTGGGTGGTTTCAATGCAGTTGCTAAAGTACTCATGGTGGTTGCTAGGGTGTTGCTATGTGGTTGCTAAGGTACTCTGAGTGGTTGCTAGGGTCTTGCTATGTGGTTGCTAGGGTACTCAGGTGGTTGCTATGCGGTTGATATGGTACTTGGGGTGGTTGCTATCATACTCAGTGTGGTTACTAGGGTGTTGCTATGCAGTTGCTAGGGTACCCAGGTGGATGCTAGAGTGGTTGCTAGGGTACTTGGGGTGGTTACTTAAATCTTCCTACGTGGTTCAAACTAGAGGTCTTCACGGGTCCAAAAATTCATACCCGAACCCGAAGAGACCCATAATGTGCTAAACGGAACCGACCCGGACCCGTCTATTATTTCAAAAGCTGGAACCGAACCCGGCGCGAAGACACAGACCCGATTGTCACATATTCCACAATAAACTGATATTAACAAGTCAATAAACAAGTTGAGAAAAATATAACTTTGTGTCTTTCCTATAGCCGTCGTCTCCCTTCCTTGTAACGTTACTTGATTGTGCTGCATTACATCCTTGCCAAAAAGTTAAATCCATGTTATTCCTCTCTTGTTATTCCAAGCATGCTTAATTCTCTCAGCATTTCAGCTTTAAAGTCCACTTTATGTCACGTGACGGATGACAAATGCGTCATCAAGTTAACTCGCATAATAACTTTGACTGTTTGCCTTTTTGAACTATAATAACGATTGCTGGTTCGGTGGCCGCTGACGTCCTCATTATTTATTTGCTATCATCTCTGTGAGCCGAGTCTGTTCACCAAAACTTTAAGATTAAACAAGACGGTTCATTCATATTATTATTAAAGTCAGTGACGGAGGAAGCTCGGGTTGCCATAGAAACATGACACGCGCTTGAGACTGCACATGCGCGTTAGCTGGAGCTTTTTTACGCAATTTGAGCATCATAGAAAACATTTGTGACAGTTCACCTGAGATTTTGTTGCGCACACAAAGCATTCATGTATATATATATCGCAAAAGAAAATTACAAATGCATGGTGATATATATTTAGGTTAAAATTAATTAGCTTACTTCCAAACAAAACTATCAAAATATCTCATCTACACATAAGATGTGATTTTAAAAGCCCCAACTTCCATAAACAAGAGCTCAAGTCTATAGTTAACCTGTCTATAGTTAACCTGTCTATAGTTAACCTGTCTATAGTTAAAGCTGCACTGTGCAACTTTTTTAGTTTATTCTTAGCTAAAAACACTTAGTTCTTTCAAAAATATATGTGCTCATTAATGTATATTTACTTCTTTCAAGTAATAAAGTATTCTCGTAAGTTTATAATATGCCATTGAAAATACATACGGGTGAGGGGTTCGAATGGGGGTCGCCATGTTGCCCCTCCATCTTGAAAGTACATTAGCCAAAGAGGGACATACCCGTAAATTCAAGCTTGGCCTTTGGCGTTTTAACACTCGATGGCACCGTGTCGAATGTGAAGAGGGGGATTGCTTGAGACTGCTGTATGAAAACCTGAAAGCCTTTTTGAAAGTCTGTTGCTGATGGAGGATCACTCTTATTCTCCAGGAGATGTCACAGAGTCGCCAAGGAAGCCAAAAAGAGAATTAAGACGCAGAGGTGGACAGTAACGAAGTACATTTACTTGAGTACTGTACTTAAGTACACTTTGTGAGTATCTGTACTTTACTGAAGTATTATTTTTTATGGAAACTTTTACTTTAACTTAACTACATTTGAAAGACAAATATCGTACTTTTTACTCCACTACATTTCTATAAAGGTCCTCGAAGTCAAAAGTCGTTTCTGTAGCAGCTTTGCAAGTCAGTGGATTAATTTTTTTCTTCTTTAAAAGTTTTTTTTTTTTTTTTTGCAAAATGTAAATGTCTGGGAGAAAGAGAAGCATAGACATATGGATGAATCTGAAAAAGAATGATGAAAGAGTTCAGTTCAGTCTGTTTTTTTTGTGCCTCTGAGACTGAATAGAGCTTTCTTTTGTGTTTTTTTTTTGCACTTAAACAGACCAATACACACAAAATGTCAAATTTTTCATTTTGGAAAGTATTCACGTAAACAAAGTTGATTATGTCTTAAGTGAACGTAAACAGTTGGGGGATGTGTATCAGTGTGTAGGATTTGTGCATTCTGCCTTAAAGTGACAGCAGCTTTGTAAAAAGCTTTGTAACTTTTAAGTATTTAAATTAGTTTAAGGTGGTCGTATGCTATGGCGGGCGGGAAGGTCCAAAATTAAGACAAATGATTTGTCTTGGGAAATCACTATGCTATAGCCAGCAGCTACTGACTTACCCACTGATAGGCCGGCGGTGGATCTGTATAAGCACTTATCTCACACGGCAGACGACTGACTCTCCTCACCAAGCGACTGACTCTCCTCACACAGCGGGCGACTCACTTTCCTCACGCAGCGGGCGACTCACTTTCCTCACGCAGCGGGCGACTCACTTTCCTCACCAAGCGACTCACTTTCCTCACACAGCGGGCGACTCACTTTCCTCACCAAGCGACTGACTCTCCTCACGCAGCGGGCGACTCACTTTCCTCACGCAGCGGGCGACTGACTCTCCTCACCAAGCGACTGACTCTCCTCACACAGCGGGCGACTCACTTTCCTCACGCAGCGGGCGACTCACTTTCCTCACCAAGCGACTCACTTTCCTCACACAGCGGGCGACTCACTTTCCTCACCAAGCGACTCACTTTCCTCACACAGCGGGCGACTCACTTTCCTCACCAAGCGACTGACTCTCCTCACGCAGCGGGCGACTCACTTTCCTCACGCAGCGGGCGACTGACTCTCCTCACCAAGCGACTGACTCTCCTCACACAGCGGGCGACTCACTTTCCTCACGCAGCGGGCGACTCACTTTCCTCACCAAGCGACTCACTTTCCTCACACAGCGGGCGACTCACTTTCCTCACCAAGCGACTCACTTTCCTCACACAGCGGGCGACTCACTTTCCTCACCAAGCGACTCACTTTCCTCACACAGCGGGCGACTCACTTTCCTCACCAAGCGACTGACTCTCCTCACACAGCGGGCGACTCACTTTCCTCACCAAGCGACTGACTCTCCTCACGCAGCGGGCGACTCACTTTCCTCACACAGCGGGCGACTCACTTTCCTAATTCATGTAGGCCTACAATATTTTAATAAAATGTATACCCTTTTCAAACACTGTGATGGTGCAATAACAAACTACATTCAGTAAACTTTATCAATTTTATGTCGGAAATGTAATTTGTTCTGAATCTGAAATATTCCCATCAGTGTTCTGTAATTGAGTCTCATGGATTTTTTTTTTTACCTTTATAAACGTACCAAATTCTTACATTTTACCAATGCATTCAATTAGAATAAGTAACTTTAGGGCTTTTACCAATCAAATTGAACTCTGTATCAGCAAAATATGTTTTTACTACTGCAGAGAAAACAGAATCTGCACCAGAGGTGGCATTTAGATAAGCTGTATAAAATTAAATATACAAAACAAACATGAAAAACATTGTTTAACCACTTTACACGAAAGACCTGTAAAGCTTTTGTGGAAGTTTTTACGCATTTAAAATACAAGATTCTGAAAAAGTGACATTCTATTTTTGCTAAGTTCACATTGGTGGCAAAATAGGTAACTTTAAAACTTTTGTCAGCCAAAGCCAAACCCCTTTGACCAAATAATTTACTTGCAGTAGACTACTCCTTGAGATTTTAAGTATATTTCAATAATTTAATGACAAATTTGCATGCTTACTTAACAAAAAATAATGTTATTATATGACATGGAGATTAAAGAAACACATTTTATTTAGTATGATTTAATTAATTGCTTGGCATCAACTTACGAAGTCCCTGCAATTCCCTTGTGAACCCATTTGGGAATCCCTGCTTTAACAAAAGACACTTTTTGACTTTAAAACACAGGTTGTGCAGATTTATGACACATTTCAAAGTTAATTAGTTCACTTTGCAATCAGCCCATCAACAGGTAGCCCTTTTACAGGCAAAGGAGGAGGCATGTGGAGATATTGACCAGGCATCATGTCAGGCCTGGATACAGCATTCAAGGAAATATTTTCACCGGTGCCTTGGACTGGAGGATATCACATGCGATGTGGACGAAATTTTGTGGCCGGACCCAGAAAGACGACATGATGTAGGCTGATTGTTTTTTTGTTGTTGGTTTTTTTTTGTGAAATTACTATTTTGTGTTCTGACTTTGTCTTGGTTTTGATGATTGTGAATAAACTGCAATACTTGAAGTTTGGATCCTTGTATGTTTACATGACACTATGACAAAAGTATGTCCTCAAATTGACATCTGTACACAGAGAAAGCAAAAGCCAGATGTGTTTTGTATTCATACCATCAGTGTGTAGTTGGCACATTGTGTGCTTAGTAGATGATGGCTTGTGTTTACTGTTTGATACGAAAACACCATTTTTACGAAGGTGTGAAGAGTTAATCTAGCTGTGTTTGCTTTTGCAAGAGAACTACAATGTTTTGATAATTGGGTGAAAGGTTTTCTTATTTGTGTGTAGAGTTTTGCAAAAATAGCCAATAGTTACAAAAAAATTGCTTAAGCATTTAGAAAAAACTGTAAACAATATTTAAAACAATATCATAACATGTTTCAGTGTAAATTATTTAATTTAATTGGCTACAGCCCTACAGTGTCTTATTCTAATTTAATTAAAATTTAAGAATATAAGATGAAAGCTGAAGCATAGCCTATATTTAATAAGATTATGGCAAAATGCCCTTCATAAAAGGTAAACATATCAAATATATACAGATTTAAATATCTCAACGCTGATTGAACACTGGTGAGACTATTGCTTCAGAATAAATTAGGCTATATTTAGCCTACAACACAGTAAATTCTGAAAAAAATATATATATTCCAAATTATTATGGATTATTAATTTGCCTCTTCCCTGACATCTTTGAAATAGAGAAATGCAAGAATTTATATGCACACACACACACACACACAGAAATGTTGAATTAAAAAAAATATATATATATATATTTTTATTATTATTATTTATACAAATTAGTGTCATTTTTCAGATGAGAACCTCGTCCCCACCCAAACCCCTGTGCCAGTCGCCAAAATCTCACTGAACTCAGTTCAAAACTTGAGAGCCCTTAATTATTATTGTACATGACTGAGGAAAGTGAGTCGCCCGCTGCGTGAGGAAAGTGAGTCGCCCGCTGTGTGAGGAGAGTCAGTCGCTTGGTGAGGAAAGTGAGTCGCCCGCTGTGTGAGGAGAGTCAGTCGCTTGGTGAGGAAAGTGAGTCGCCCGCTGTGTGAGGAGAGTCAGTCGCTTGGTGAGGAAAGTGAGTCGCCCGCTGTGTGAGGAGAGTCAGTCGCTTGGTGAGGAAAGTGAGTCGCCCGCTGTGTGAGGAGAGTCAGTCGCTTGGTGAGGAAAGTGAGTCGCCCGCTGTGTGAGGAGAGTCAGTCGCTTGGTGAGGAAAGTGAGTCGCCCGCTGTGTGAGGAGAGTCAGTCGCTTGGTGAGGAAAGTGAGTCGCCCGCTGTGTGAGGAGAGTCAGTCGCTTGGTGAGGAAAGTGAGTCGCCCGCTGTGTGAGGAGAGTCAGTCGCTGGGTGAGGAAAGTGAGTCGCCCGCTGTGTGAGGAGAGTCAGTCGCTTGGTGAGGAAAGTGAGTCGCCCGCTGTGTGAGGAGAGTCAGTCGCTGGGTGAGGAAAGTGAGTCGCCCGCTGTGTGAGGAGAGTCAGTCGCTTGGTGAGGAAAGTGAGTCGCCCGCTGTGTGAGGAAAGTGAGTCGCTTGGTGAGGAAAGTGAGTCGCCCGCTGCGTGAGGAAAGTGAGTCGCCCGCTGCGTGAGGAGAGTCAGTCGCTTGGTGAGGAAAGTGAGTCGCCCGCTGTGTGAGGAAAGTGAGTCGCTTGGTGAGGAAAGTGAGTCGCCCGCTGCGTGAGGAAAGTGAGTCGCCCGCTGCGTGAGGAAAGTGAGTCGCCCGCTGTGTGAGGAGAGTCAGTCGCTTGGTGAGGAGAGTCAGTCGTCTGCCGTGTGAGATAAGTGCTTATACAGATCCACCGCCGGCCTATCAGTGGGTAAGTCAGTAGCTGCTGGCTATAGCATAGTGATTTCCCAAGACAAATCATTTGTCTTAATTTTGGACCTTCCCGCCCGCCATAGTATGCTAGCATGTCGGATGGAGCATCACTGACTGGCTTAAACCACCATGGCATAGTGTGCATTTATACAACAATGCAACAATAATAAAATAATGCATTGACATAAAAAAGGAAATTTACTTTTGATACTTAAGTACTTTTAAAAGCAAGTACTTCTGTACTTTTACTTAAGTAAAAATAGTTTTTAACAACTTTGACTTGTAACTGAGTAATATTTGACCAGTAGTACTTTTACTTTCACTCGAGTAATGGAGTTGTGTACTTTGTCCACCTCTGTTAAGACGGCAACACAACAGGCAAATCAACACTAATGGACGAGGTCGAACTGGAAGCCATGTTAATCTTGGACTAAATCGGCCACCGTAGGAGTTAAAACCAAATCGGAATTGGGAGGAACAGAAACTAATATTTACTGTATGGTCATTTACCTTTTCACCGCTAGATGGGGGAAAATATCACACAGTGTAGCTTTAACGTTAGCATAACGGTTGCAACAGTAGATGCTAAAGGACTTTTTCCGAAGACACTAAACCATTTCTATAAAGTAATATTCAACGCAAGCGTGTCATTTACATGAAAGAAAGTGTCAGTAACATTTGTATGGACTATTTGTGTAATTGTAGGCACTAAACTAACCTGAAATTATGAAAATAACAATGAGAGACGGAGTTTTGCAGCTTGTCTCTTGTCAGTTGAGTTGAGTTGACCCTCCGTTTCCATGGTAACGCCCTCTGAGCCAGTTCAAATGTTCAGTGCGCGCGCCCATTAAAACACGTATAAGTCACGTAGCATTTACATAAATGCCAAATTGATGGAATGAATTATTTGATAATCAGATCAAATGTCCTGAAACTTGATACACTGAGTGGATAGCAGGCCTGTGAACCTAGCCTACATCAAACTGTAAACTGAATGAGAATAAAGCAGTATTAAGAATGTAAAACTATTTTGAAGTCAGATATAGGTTATAATAGGCTATACATAAGGCATTAATTTATTTTTTCTCATACTGTATATGTACAATTACAGATGTAACATGAAGCTTATGTTCTATGTATTTTTTGTACATATCTTTTTTTTAAAAGCATTTCAATATATTTAACAGTGCACTTCACATATAGCTAAATGTGAATATATTACATATGGGTGCAATTAAAATGAATTTATTAATAGGCTATATAAGTGCTCCGGTTTATTATGGTCTAATGGTGTTTAAAATACTGTGATATTTTATGGATGGCATATTACTGAATGTGATTGTTAAATGTTCAGAAATAGATGTACTAATACACAGCACAAGCGTTTTCAACGAGATATGGCCCACTAGGGGCGATTCTTGCTGGATTTCTGCCAGATCATCCAGTAGGCGATATGTTTATATATGGTTTGTGAACGTACTGCTTATACACACATCATTTATCTGCTGGTTGTGCGATGACACGCACGTAACTTGAAACCATTTCTACAACAATCTATTTCTTCACTTGCTTTAATAGACGGACTAATTATGTTTATGGCTATATTAGGACTATGTGGTCCGAAACAGACGCGCGTCTTGGGCTAAATTTGGACCAAATGTGATGGACCAAACAGAGCCCAGTGTAGTAACGTCAGTTCGTGTGGGAAGAAGGAGGCGGGAACCGGCGAACATTTAAAACGTTTAATCAAAAATAAACAGAAAATAAAATGGCGGCGGCAGCCCCTCGCGGCCGACTGCCGCCTACACACAAACAAACACAAAATGAAAATAAAAAGCTGCAGCCCCTCGCGGTCGACTGCAGCATACACATAACAAAACATAAATAAAACACAACACAAAATCCAGGCCTGGTCCTCTCTCGTCCCTCACTGTCGTCGCTCCTCCTTTATACTCCCTCACTCCTCCGCGAGAGCCGAGATCATCCTCCCTGATGAGCGCCGCCTCGTCCCGCCCTCACGGCCCCTCGGCCTCGCTGCTCGCCACACCCAGTTTTCAACGTCTTTTTTTAAGCTAAATTTTGACCAAATCTGACGGACTAAACAGAGCCCAGTTTTCAACGTCTTTTTTTGGGCTAAATGAAGGCTATGACGGGCCGACTTGATTTAGCCCAAAAAACAACGTCCAAAAGACGTCTGGTGCTGGGTGGGATGGTTTTACTACAAATAAAACCAAAAAAACATGGTTATTGTAGTAAAACCATGGTAACCGCAAATTAACCATGGTTTTGCTTCTCTAACCATAGTTTAACCATGATATTTGTGGTAAAACTGTAGTTATATAAATGGTATTCAATTAGCCAAAAAACCATGGTTACTACATTTTTACTACAATAAAACCATGGTTAAATTTCGTAAGGGACGTACGTCTGCAAGATGTCTGTTAAAGATCTGGAAAGCATCTGCTGTTTACAAACATCTGCTAGACGTCTTTAAGATGCCAGTTTTTCATACATTCTAAATCATAAACATCTTAAAGACATTGTTTAAACGTCTATTTGACATCTGACAGGAAACAACGTGTTGCAGATGAGCAAACACTCTAAAAAATACGTCTTCCAGATGTAAACACACATCAAATCGCCGTCTCCGAGATGTATGTGTGCTATCTGGGTAATGACAAAAATATAATTTTTGGCTGAACTAACCCTTTAAACTAATAAACTTTGTCAGAACTTTGAGAAAACCTTAAAGCTAAAGTTAAATAATTTTCTTTTGCTCTTTTTGTGTTATCATATATTATTGTTCTTTTGTTTATTCTTCAGTTTGTTCACTCTATCATTCGGTCTCTTGCACTTCATACTTTTTCTGTTTTGTTTTTTTAGATCCACAGCTCTCACACAGTGACGTGTATTTACAATGTACGTATTACTAAATTAATGTCCATTATTATTTTTATTTTATATTGTATTTTCTCGAAATCATGACACTAAACATGCAAAAGGATAGACACTCTCAGAGAATGATGTTAAGTCTATGTTAAATATATAATGTAATAATCTATAAGCCAAGGCATATTCAACTTCACTCATTCCCTTCACCTTGAAAGCAAATATGATCCATGAGTCCCAGTGCACCGAAATATTTCATGAAAGTACTTACTATTTTGACGTTTGTTCTTTGTTAATATATTGTGTTTTCTCCTTTATGTCGCAGCCTGAAAAACACTTACAGCTGAACTTTGTGTAAAGAAAAGAGTGTGTGTCGTCTAACAAGTTTTTCTGGATTCGGCCCATGACCGACTCTGACTGGATAGAGAAAATAAATCACAGAACAGCAAAATCATATGAATCCAATGTGCACATATGTTCTCAAACACACACACATACTGTGTGAAATGTACAGGGTAAGATTGAGTGAGATGAAGCTACTTTTAAATGATCCTCTTGGGCATTAGGGGTGTGACGAGTCTCGAGCCACGAGATCTCGCGATATTAAAACATGACAATATTTCTCCTCGAGGTGAAAAGCTGTCTCGTGACATCAGCATGAGGGAGTTGGGTTTGTCCTTTTACAGCGCTTGCATTATATTGTGCTGTCTTTACTGCATATGATAATTCATACTCAGAAAGTAGAACTGAAGTGACATTCATTACAAGATGATTAGAGGTTAAAACATTACAACATGGACCGATGTTGTTGTTGTTATTATGTTAGTCACTTTAATAAACGTCATCAGCATGAGCTAGTGCTGAACAAATAGAGCGAGATGAACCGCACTTTGGTCATTGTGGTTTTTATAGGCTACACTAAAGAGAAAGGAAAGCACGCGTCACATGACCCCTTTAATACATTAATACAAATGTAATACAACTATTATTATAAACATGATTATACACTCAAGCTTCCAGTGTTTGTAAATTAATCTTTCATTAGTCTTTGTCTCCCTCTGCTGGTCCAACACAAACACATTCAGGCTCTATTATTCTCTCTGTAACAAAACACACACCTTTTGAGTTTATTCTGTGTGTTTATAGAAATAAAATGGTTCATCTGTGAATGAGAAACTGTGATTGGCTGCTGTGAAATAAAAGGTGTTTCACTGCCGCCTCATCAGGTCTGTCAGAGGATCGTTGAAATCTAAATGAAGTCTTAAATTATAACAGTGAAGTCACTGCATCTTCAGTCTCTGTTGATTCTGTTGACTGTGAGTCTCTGTAGTGGATCCTTATTCACCATCAGATGATCAGCACAACATCAGACTCTCCTCGGATCAATCCTAAAATAAAACACACACACAGTCACATATGCAGTATGAGACATTATGTCTGCCACATCTTTTCATAAGAAAACTGAGCACTAACTAGATAAGCTTTATTAATTAATTCTCAAACATGATAATATAGCTTCTATCTGATGCTCAAAGTCACTTTACAAAATCAAAAGGTCATGAAAGGTCACTCACACAACGGCCAGCTGATACAGAACCAGCAGAAATGATCATTACACTCCACTACACATTTACTTTTATTTCTAGTGAGTAAAACAGCCATTTGAACTTTAAATGAAAATATGATGATGGAAACTGTTAAAAACTATTGTTACCCTAGATCCTCCAGTTTATAATGTGGATCATCCCTCAGATCAGAGAGCAGCTTCACTCCGGAGTCTCCTAGATTATTCCTGGACAGATGCAGATCTCTCAGGTGTGAGGGGTTTGATCTCAGAGCTGAAGCCAGAGCAGCACAACCTTCATCTGTGACACCACAACCACTCAACCTGTAGAGAACAATGACACACATTAAGTCTTTCTCCAAAGCTAAACATGACCACTTAAACAAAATAAATAAATAACAATGCTGTCAATGTGAAATATATATAAATACTCATTAGTTCACGGGTTTCAGTCATGTGACTTTTTTGTCGCGGCCGCCATCTTTAGGACCTTTGCGTAGCCTCTGCTTGATGAGCGGAAAGATGTCACACACCAAAATAGCGCACCTCACCACAGACGAAAAGCAACGATATGTAAATAAAATAGATACTTTAGGATTAGATCCTTATTTACTGCCAAGTGAACTGCTGACTCCACTGAAGTCTAGTAAAACCTTGCCAAATTTGGCGTTTGCTGATATTTATATCTACCTCGTCCACAATCCCTCTCCCCACACACACACACACACACACACACACACACACACACACACACACACACACACACACA
Organism: Romanogobio albipinnatus; assembly: GCA_023566225.1. Lineage (NCBI taxonomy): Eukaryota > Metazoa > Chordata > Actinopteri > Cypriniformes > Gobionidae > Romanogobio > Romanogobio albipinnatus. The sequence goes on along the minus strand of CM042247.1, from coordinate 3,967,724 downwards.
CACACACACAGGGGTGTTTTTGTGAAATGTGGGGACATTCCATAGGCGTAATGGTTTTTATACCGTACAAACCGTATTTTCTATCCCCCTACACTGCCCCTATCCCTAAACTTAACCGTCACAGGAGACTGTGCAGTTTACTTTCTGTGAAAAAAACCTCATTCTGTGTGAAATAAGCATTTTGAAAAGTGAGGACATGGGGAACGTCCTCATATTTCACCGATGTCATACCCATGTCATTATACACATTTGTGTCCTGATATTTAGGGATAGGGGCAGTGTAGGGGGATAGAAAATACGGTTTGTACGGTATAAAAACCATTACGCCTATGGAATGTCCCCACATTTCACAAAAACACCCCTGAGTGTGTGTGTGTGTGTGTGTGTGTGTGTGTGTGTGTGTGTGTGTGTGTGTGTGTGTGTGTGTGTGAGTGAGAGAGAGAGTGACTGTGTGTGACTGTGTGTGAGTGACTGTGTGTGACTGTGGGAGTGTGTCTGTGTCTGACTGTGTGTGTGTGTGAGTGAGTCTGACTATGTGTGTGTGTGTGTGTATATGAGTGAGTGTGTGTGTGTGTGTGTGTGTATATGAGTGAGTGTGTGTGTGTGTGTGTGTGTGTGTGTGTGAGAGAGTGAGTGTGTGAGTGAGAGAGAGAGTGTTTCTCATTTCTCATCAAGTTTCAGTTTTTCATTGAGTGTGTGTGTGTGTGACTGTTTGTGTTTGTGTATCTGTGTGCGTGTGTGTGTGTATGTGACTGTGTATGTGACTGTGTGTGTGTGTGTGTTTATGTGCGCGCGTTTATGTGCGCGTGTGTGTGTATACACATTTCTACCAATACATTTCTTTGTGTGTGTGTGTATACACATTTCTACCAATACATTTCTTTTTGTGTGTGTGTGTGTGTGTGTATGTGTGTGCGTCATTTTCATGACTTTTAGGCAAATATTCATGACCTTCCATGAAACGTCTGTGTGTGTAAAATAAGAATAAAATCCATGTTCAAATGTCAAATCACAGCATATCTGAACTAATTAACGACAAGCTCTGTGGTTTAATACACAATAAACGCTGACACACCAGTGAGACGGTCAGATAAAACACTGACCCTAGCAATGGATGCACACACATCAATGGGAGGCAACAATGATAAATAATTGAATAAAAGTGTCCAGTAACACTGACAGGAATTTTTCCCGTTCTCGGTCGCACGCCACCGGTTTAAAAGAGCTCTTCTGATTGGCCAAAATTCTCTGCTCTCTGAACCGCTGCCTCACAGATGCTCAAATCTCTTTTGCTCCACATTTGGCGCAGTATATGGAGCAGAAGTGAGAGCGCGCGGAACGTGTCACTTGAAGATGAAAAAACTGCGTTTGAGACTCGCAGCAGCAGATCCAGCAGCTGTAGTGATTGGACTTGTGTTTGTGTTAGAAAAATACCCAGGAAAAGAAATACATTTGTGTACAAATATTCTACAAGTGTGCAACTCTCATTGCATGGATTCACATATTCATTTGCGGATGTGCAAAATTTGTCTGTGACTTCACATTTTTGATACGGGTGTGTGAAGTGTTACTGCATTACTGCAGCAACTGGAGCAGAAGTGTGTGTGTGTGTGTGTGAGTTTCTTCACGTGTGATTCGTAGAACAGGATTTGTGCGCCTGCAGTGAAGAGTGTGTGAAGGTGTAACTGTTGCGTTGTGTTTGTAGGTGAGAAAAAAAAAAGTCTACAAGTTTACAACTCCTAAAATATTTTTCTCTGTGACTTCAAATTTATTGGTACACATGTGTGGATATGATCTACAGCTACACATCCCACTCTCACGCCTGTTCAGCTGTTTTGCACCAAAAATACCTTCATACATAACTTGGGTCTAGCACGAGTGTAAGCGAACTTAAACATTTATTCTATTACATAAATATTTTGAAACACATTAATAAATTAAAACTATTGATAAAATAATTATGAAATGTATAAAATAAGTACATGCCAACACTTTTATATGACCTAATAAATAAATATAGACTGTAAGCATTGAAATAAATGATTGTGATTTTTATTATTATTATTTTGTTAATCTGTTATTTTAAATCTTCCAGAAAATAAGATTAAATATTTTTTTTTAAGTGCAAAAACATAATTCATGCATTAGAGGGTTAAGAATAAATTAAATTATAAAATTCACAGTGTGACGTGTAGGTGACGTTCATTTGCAATCACGCCACCGGCCTCGCACCGTTCTCTCACGGCTCTCGCCCGCCCTGCTCGTCACACACAGAGACTCAGTTTCATGTCAGAGTCACGTATGATCTTACCCCAGTGTCTCCAGTTTACAGTGAGGATTCTCCAGTACAGCAGAGAGCAGCTTCACTCCTGAGTCTCCTAGATTATTCTCAGACAGATACAGATCTCTCAGGTGTGAGGGGTTTGATCTCAGAGCTGAAGCCAGAGCAGCACAACCTTCATCTGTGACACCACACTTAATCAACCTGTAGAGAACAATGACACACATTAAGTCTATCTCCAAAGCTAAACATGACCACTTAAACAAAATGAATAAATAACAATGCTGTCAATAGGAAATATATATAAATACTCATTAGTTCATGTTGTTAAGATTAGGGATGCACCGAATCCAGATTTTTGGGGTTTGGCCGAATACCCAATCCACTGGTTAAGATTCGGCCGAATCCGAATACCGAATCCTACTCCCATCCTCAGTCCATTATCACAGTAAACACATTAAAAAAGTAAACAACGTCCACAGCAGTGTAGGGATGCTATTGACCATTTAACCGTTAACCGAAAGTAAGAACTTTGACCGATTAATACTATCAGTTAAACGGTTTAAATGTTTTTAACGTTTTTTGTTGTTGTTGATGCATCTGTATGCGTGAGTGTGTGTCTGTGTGTGTGCGCCTGTCTGTCTGTGTGTGTGTTCGTGAGTGCGTGTGTGTGTGACTCTGTGTGTGTGTGTGCGCATGTGTGACTGTGTGTGTGTATGTGTGTGAGTATGTGACTGTGTGTGTGTGTGTGTGTGTGTGTGTGAGCGTGTGTCCGTGAGTGCGTATTTGTTTGTGAGTGTTTGTGTGTGTGTGAGTGTGTGTGTGTGAGAGAGTGTGTGTCCGTGAGTGCGTATGTGCGTGTTTGTTTGTCAGTGTGTGTGTGTGTCCGTGAGTGTGTGTGTGTGTCTGACTGTTGGTGAGTTTGTGTGTGTGTGTGTGTGTGTGTGTGAGTGTGTCCGTACACATTTCCATTTTCATTTTAGGCAAATATTCATGACCTAACGTGTTGTAAAACAATAGTCTACCACTGAGTCACATACAACACTTGTGTGTGTTTACTCATGGTTTATGAGGACATGATTTGGTTTAATGAGGACTATGAATAATCTTGAATTATTCATGAAGAATGTTATGAATATATTCGTTCCAGTGAAATCAAAAACAAAATGCAACGTGTCCATGCTCTTAATATACAATCATTGATGAACATCTTTGATTTTAATGAGGAAGAAGAAAACGATATGAGAGCGGATTAGAACGCTTGAGCCGGTTTACTAAAACTCTGCCATCAGACCACCTGGGAACTCACACGTTTATAGCGGATCTATGCATTTAATCACTCATGCCAAGAATCTGAGACTAATAATATATTTGACACAAATTAATGCAAATATTGTTTGCAAATAATAGATTATTTCCCAACTAGACCTAGAGTTTCGTTCACGGTTCTGTTTGACCTGTTACGGCCTTGCTTTGAATTAGTCTATTATTTTAAATAAAATTTAAATTAATTTCTATAGGCTATATTTAAAAAACTAGAGTAGGCCTAAGAGAAGCCCATGTTCAGAAGAAGCGTTCATGTTGAAGAACTGTTAATAATAAAGATTGAGAAGATTGGATCAGTTTTGTGGAACACTTGATGCGGCCCAGCCTGACCCAGAGTCTGCCTCCAGCGGCCCTCAGGTAAATCCAGTTTGAGACCCTGCTTTATGACCAAGGTCATTAAATACCAGCCGCTCTTAAACACCATCTCAGAGATCGTTATCGGCTCGACTACTCGTGTTCATATTCGGCGGCTTAGGACACACACATAGGCTGGTGGTGAGAGGGCCAAACGGCTGGAGAAGTACTGTGCCCTGTGTGCTATCATAGACAGCCGCCATCTATGAGGAGACGCTGCTACTGATACCCATAACACCTGAGAGGTGTGTGTGTGTGTGTGTGTGTGAGTGACAGTGTGTGTGTGTGTGTAGATCTGTGTGTGCCACTGGGCCATGATTGTGTACATGTATTTAACTGCACCTATAATGTTTATGCCCCTGTAAATCATTTCTTTTAAGTGGACTTAAATAAATTGTTAAAATGTGTGACTGTGTGTATGTGTGTGTGTGTGTGTGTGTGTGACTGTGTGTGTGTGATTATGTGTGTGTGACCACTTGTGTTTGTGAGTGTGTGTGACTGTGTGTGAGTGTGTGAGAGAGTGTGTGACTGTGTCTATGTGTGTGATTGTTTGTTTGCGTGTCTGTGTGTATGTGTGATTATGTGTGTGTGACCATTTGTGTTTGTGTATGCGTGTGTGTGAGAGAGAGAGAGAGAGAGAGAGTCTGTTTTTTTGTCTGTGTCAGTGTGTGTTTGTTCGTGAGTGTGTGTGTGTGTGTGTGTGAGTGTGTGTGTGTGTGTGTGTGTGACTCTGAGTTTGTATGCGTGTGTGACTGAGTGTGTATGCGCGTGTGTGTGTGTGTGTGTGCGCGCGTGTGCGTGTGCGAGAGAGAGAGAGAAAAAAGTTTCTCATTTCTCATCAAGTTTCAGTTTTTCATTCATCTCACTGGAAAACCATCAGTCATTAACAAGATAACGGCCCTATTTGAGTTCCCCAAAAACAGCCGAGTTTATGTTTTAATTTCTGCAGTTTACACCGATACAAACTGCGACTGCCAGACGTTCCCCAATGCCAGGGGCAGAAATGAACTTTTCCATTACGGGGCTCCTTGCGATTGATTTCCAGGAGCATTTTATTCATTTATAAGTGCAGTTTTGAATGATTACCTGTGTTGGCGTTTGTCAAATACTTCAATGTAACCAATGACTTAAATCAATCAGAATACTATATAGACTGTTAACAATAACTAAAGCCATCTTTACACTGCAAAGGTGGAACAGAAGCTGCATCTGAAATAGCAGAAATGTTCATTTACAGACGGTTTAATGTTACTCAAATTATAAAATGAACATTTATGCTATTTCAGATGCAGCTTCTGCTCCACCTTTGCAGTGTAAAGATGGCTTTTAAAGACGTCATATTCTGACCACACAGATAAAACAATCATACAACCATTTATTTTAATTATTTTAAAGGTGTCATGAATTTTATACTGTTGTCTGAGGTCAACTTATGACGTTTGCGTGGTTTTTACATTCAGAAACATCATAATGAATAAGTAATAGGCTATTTTCTAATAGGCTCTCTGAAGAAACAGTCGGTTTTGATGGGCGTGCCGCACTGAAGACTTGGAAGTAAACGCCCACGGCTAGGATTGGATAAGATTTGCATATTTAATGAGCTTCAGCTCCTCTCAGTACATGTGGGGATTGTTTTGAAAGCGTCTGGAGAAACGCTCACAGGACTTGCAAAATATTTCAAACCATCTGTAACAATGCAAATCCAGTCTCGACCTGTATCTTGTTTACAATCGATTCTGTGGTGAAATGAAGCGAACAAACGCGCAATGTCTTAGGCACGTGAGCTGGAGCCGGCATGTTTATTGCTCGGTAGTGCGACCCGTTTAGCTCCACGAGTCGGTGGGCGGGGCTTGAGGCGGTGCTTCTGCATCCTATTACGTCAGTGATCGACATATTCAGAGATCTCTCGTTTTCTGAGCCTGGTGACAATAAAAGCTTTTCTTTGACTATCAAGGACGTTTTCAGCTCTGAAACTTACAGGATATTCTTATATCACGATTAACTTTTATATAATATTTTGAAACACATTAATAAATTAAAACTATTAATAAAATAATTATGAAATGTATAAAATAAGTATATGCCAACACTTTTATATGACCTAATAAATAAATATAGACTGTAAGCATTGAAAAAAAATATTGTGATTTTTTAAAATTATTTTGTTAATCTGTTATTTTAAATCTTCCAGAAAATAAGATTAAATATTTTTTTAAAGTGCAAAAACATAATTCATGCATTAGAGGGTTAAGAATAAATTAAATTATAAAATTCACAGTGTGACGTGTAAGTGACGCTCATTTGCAATCACGCCACCGGCCTCGCACCGTTCTCTCACGGCTCTCGCCCGCCCTGCTTGTCACACACAGAGACTCAGTTTCATGTCAGAGTCACGTATGATCTTACCACAGTTTCTCCAGTTTACAGTGAGGATTCTCCAGTCCAGCAGAGAGCAGCTTCACTCCTGAGTCTCCTAGATTATTCTCATCCAGATCCAGATCTCTCAGGTGTGAGGGGTTTGATCTCAGAGCTGAAGCCAGAGCAGCACAACCTTCATCTGTGACACCACAATAACTCAACCTGTAGAGAACAATGACACACATTAAGTCTATCTCCAAAGCTAAACATGACCACTTAAACAAAATGAATAAATAACATAATGCTGTCAATATGAAATATATATAAATACTCATTAGTTCATGTTGTTAAAATTAGGGATGCACCGAATCCAGATTTTTGGGGTTTGGCCGAATACCGAATCCACTGGTTAAGGTTCGGCCGAATCCGAATCCGAATCCGAATCTGAATACCGAATCCTACTCCCATCCTCAGTCCATTATCACAGTAAACACATTAAAAAAGTAAACAACGTCCACAGCAGTGTAGGGATGCTATTGACCATTTAACCGTTAACCGAAAGTAAGAACTTTGACCGATTAATACTATCAGTTAAACGGTTTAAATGTTTTTAACGCTTTTTTTTGTTGATGCATCTGTATGCGTGAGTGTGTGTCTGTGTGCGTGCGCCTGTCTGTCTGTCTGTGTGTGTTCGTGAGTTCGCATGTGTGTGTGACTGTGTGTGTGTGTGCGCATGTGTGACTGTGTGTGTGTGCGCGCGCATGTGTGACTCTGTGTGTGTGCGTATGTGCGTGTTTGAGAACGAATGACACACATTAAGTCCATCTCCAAAGCTAAACATGACCACTTAAACAAAATAAATAAATAACAATGCTGTCAATATGAAATATATATAAATACTCATTAGTTCATGTTGTTAAAATACATCAGATAGGATTAGAGGAGAAAATATACAGTTTGTACAGTATAAAAACATTATTTCTGTGGAAAGTCCCATAAAACATGGAAACCCAATGTGTGTGTGTGTGTGTGTGAGAGAGAGAGAGACTGTGTGTGTGTGTGTGTGTGTGTGTGTGTGAGAGTGTGTGTGTGTGTGTGTGTGTGTGTGTGTGTGTGTGTGAGAGACTGTGTGTGTGTGTGTGTGTGTGACTGTGTGTGTGTGTGTGTGTGTGTGTGTGTGTGTGTGTGTGTGTGTGTGTGTGTGTGTGTGTGTGTGAGAGAGACTGTGTGTGTGTGACTGTGTGTGTGTGAGAGACTGTATGTGTGTGACGTGTGTGACTGTGTGTGTGTGTGTCTGTTCCAATTTAAAGTTCACATCTAGCCAAGTACAGTTCAAATCCCCGGATGTCATCTCGCACCAACAAGCAAAGGTCAATAGCGGATGAGAAACCCCTCGTCATTTAAAAAACTACTGTTAATGTTTTTCAGGCGAGAATGTACTTGTTTAAAGCTCAGATCTGTGGTTTATTTATAAAGAGAGCGCCTTTTTGAAAATGTGATCTGGCGTTTTCGGAGTTGTGAGCTCCAGTGGATCAGCGGCGCTCAGCGGGCGCTCTCCCCGCCGAGAGCAGCCTTAACACGGCTAGTCCTTCTGACGCTGCCACTGGCTCTGATGTCTTCAGATATAATTCGTCTTCTAACGGCTGATCTTTGGTCTCATGAATCTATCATTTGTTCCCTGGCAATTCGTTTTGACTGAGGGCAAAGTGAAGTTTCATAACTTTATATTTTTAGGCTATTAAACACATAAACTGACATTTAACAAAAATACACTGGGTTGTGTTTTATGTCATAATTAAGTTTATTACAGTGATAATCACACTTGTCTGAACCACATATTAATGTTTTTTTTTATGTAAATGAAAAGAGGCAGGGTTTTTAATATTTCGTTTTGTTATAAATATACATGCAATAACATTGCCTGCACTACATTTGTGTGGCTATAATATGTTTAATATTTTTTTAATGAAAATGAAAAGAGGCAGAGTGGTGTTTTATCATATATTTTGTTTTATTGTAGCCTAAAATATCCAAGTATACACTGAATAACACTATCAAGAGCGCTGCTGTTCCATTAGCAGAGTACCGGACTATTGTCCTCCGTCCTCGGGAGTTCGTTCTCCGGAGTTGAACTTGGCGAGCCTGAATTAACTCCACGGACGCAAGTCAGAAGTTTGTGAAGGCCTACTTGGTATAGAGAAACGTATATTTTAGGCTACAATAAAACGAAATATGTCATAAAACACCACTGCCTCTTTTCATTTTTTTTTACAAAAAAATCTTAAACATATTAGCCACACAAATGTCGTTCAGGCAGCTACATTGATTATCTTACATATTTATAACAAAACAAAGTATAAAACACAACCCTGCCTCTTTTTGTTTAGATTAAAAAAACAATAGGCCTATATTAAACATTAATATGTGGTTTAGGGTGACCAGAATTCTGAAATGGAAACCGGGGACATTTCCTATTTGAGTGGCCAAAATATCACTAAAATCTCATTTGTTATTATCTTTTCATTAAAAAACGGGACAATTTTTTTTTTAATGTTTTTGTTTGTTTATTTGTTGTTGTTGTGGGCTCTCTATATTATTATTAACATTAATAATTATTCTGATTTAGTTTGATTATTAGGATTTTTACATGGTTTTAATACAATTCAAATTAAAACAGTTAATAGTTGCCATTGTAAATAACAAGCAGTTCAAAACAATATTATAACATTACTTAACAAAAACACATTACAAAAATAAAACATAAATATGATAAATAAAACTATTTAACAAATATTTTAACATTTTATAATTGAATTGAATTGAATATTTTAATTTTCACAAGTTTATACTACTATATAAGTAATAAATAAAATTAAAAAAACTTTTTTTACTTCAAATGTTTTATTAGGCTTGTGCTTCTTGTTTTGCATTTTAGGCTTATTTTAAGCAGAAATGATGTGTATTCTGGATGTGTTGCAAGTGACAAAACAATGCCGCACCCGTGATGATAATGCCGCTCTGCTCTCGGTTACGTTAGTAGTAGAGGCTCACGCACAACCAACTTCAACTGATCATGCGGGGGTGTTGGGGGGCATGGCATTACTGATCGTTGCGTCCGTTGGTCTGAGATGCATTCTGGGATACCGGTCTGTCTGAAGTCTCCTCTCGATGCATCCTCGATAAAAGGGGCGGATCAAGGACACATCCAGGGATTTGAACTGTACTTGTCTACGGCTAGATGTGAACTTTGAACTGGAACAGTACTTGGGCAGCGACTGATGACGTTTCACAAGTCCATGAGAACACAAGTACAGACAAGAACGCATATTGAGAAACGGCCCGTGACATTGGCGATCCGAACCGCTGAATCGACTCACTGATTCATAACGCTTCAAACCGCTGAATCGACTCACTTATTCATAACGGTCTGAACTGCTGAATCGACTCACTGATTCATAACGGTCTGAACTGCTGAATCGACTCACTGATTCATAACGCTCTGAAACGCTGAATCTACTCACTGATTCATAACGGTCTGAACTGCTGAATCTACTCACTGATTCATAACGGTCTGAACTGCTGAATCGACTCACTGATTCATAACGCTCTGAACCGCTGAATCGACTCACTTATTCATAACGGTCTGAACTGCTGAATCGACTCACTGATTCATAACGCTCTGAACCGCTGAATCGACTGACTTATTCATAACGCTTCAAACCGCTGAATCGACTCACTGATTCATAATGCTCTGAACCGCTCAATCAACTCACAGATTCATATCGCTCTGAACCGCTGAATCGACTCACTGATTCATAACGCTCTGAACTGCTGAATCGACTCACTGATTCATAACGCTCTGAACCGCTGAATCTACTCACTGATTCATAACGGTCTGAACTGCTGAATCGACTCAATGATTCATAACGGTCTGAACTACTGAATCGAGTCACTGATTCATAACGCTCTGAACCGCTGAATCGACTCACTGATTCATAATGCTCTGAACCGCTCAATCGACTCACTGATTCATAACGCTCTGAACTGCTGAATCGACTCACTGATTCATAACGCTCTGAACCGCTGAATCGACTCACTGATTCATAATGCTCTGAACCGCTGAATCGACTCACTGATTCATAACGCTCTGAACCGCTGAATCGACTCACTGATTCATAACGCTCTGAACCGCTCAATCGACTCACTGATTCATAATGCTCTGGGCTGCATTTCCCGAAACCTTCTTAACACTACGTCGTTCTTAAGTTATACCTTAAGGTGTACCTTAACGTTAATACGTGTTTCCCGAAACTATCTTAGTTAAGAATACCTTCTGTAAGTATTACTTTCGTAAGGTTGGTCTGGACCACTCTTAGCCATACCTTATCACTATTGACAGTTCATTCCACTAGTGGCCACCACTGTGCAAAAAGCGTCTTTACATGTCAGTCTATACGAATATAATTCTGAAGTTGTAATATACACCCAATGTTCAATCAGGCTATTTTTTTTAATGAAAGGATTACAATTGTCATTACACTAATGGTTGTTAGATTTTTAATTATATTATCCAAAGGTACATCAGCTGGCAAACCATTAGACAGGAAAAGCTTAGGAGCCTATTTAAAGGGAATGATTGTGGAGGGGAGTTTGGTCAAACTATGGCAGCGAGACAGCGAATAGTTGTGCTAAATCAAAGACGGCGCCGTCCGCGGAGCCATTTAGTGTATATGTGCACTATTTCATTCGTGAAAACTTTAGTCCCCTGGCTACCATGTCAGAAGCCACTATTCAAAATAAATTACACGACAGCAATTGAGCAGCTTTTAGATCTTGTTGGTCCAACTTTGTCGAGACAAACTGGACGGAGCTACCCTCTCAGCCCTGAAATCCAGCTGCTGGCGGCTCTCCGTTTTTATGCCGTGGGGAGTTTTCTGGAGGTGCGGAAAATGAGGAGTATATCCGCATGCCTTCCGCCAGGCACAAAGTGATGGAGGTGCACCAAGGCTTCCATGCCATTGATGGTATCCCGCAAATAACAGTCCTTGTCGACGGGACACTTATACCCATCACCATCCTTCTGCACTAGACCAGGCCTTCATTTGCTGTAAGGGCTTTGCGGTCATCAATGTCCAGGTGGTGGTGGACCACAGGGGGAGGTTCGTGGACGTGATGGCAAAGTGCCCTGGTAGCACACACGGATTTTTTAGGAGACAGTGGCTACCCTCTCAGAACCTATCTTTTAAATCCAGTCACCAACCCCACCACACAAGCCGAGCACGATTACAACATCGCACACATCCGTACCCGCAACTTGGTGGAGCGCTCAATCGGGCGTTGGAAGATGCGTTTTCGGTGCCTGCATAAATAAGCTGGAGGGTTGCGTCTGAAGCCAGAAAGATGCTGTGCAGTAGCAGTAGTTACAGCCATGCTACACAACATTGCAGTCAGTGGAGGTGCAGCCTTGCCAGAAGAGGAGGAGGAGGAGGAGGAGGAAGAAGAAGTCCACAACCCACTTCAACTAAGTGATGCCCTACACGCTGCTGGTGTACAAACAAGGCAGCAAATCATTCACACTGTTTTTGGATAATGTATTTTTTTCACCCTATATTTCGTTTTATGCAACCACACAACATTCATTTTTTTTGTGGACATACACACTTTCTCCCTGCCATTTTTTGTTCGCAATTGTGCACAACCGAGTTAATTCACTATAATGTGCCATTGATCATTGTGCACTGAATTCATTACAATAAAAATGCTCACAGACCCAACATTGATGACAGGAAGTGTTTGTGTAATCAAGTGTTTAATGAAACAAAATCCACACTATTGATCATATATGCATGGAAAGAGTGCTTGCGTCTGCAGTCACTGGGTTGTTGATTGTTCATCTGTAATGTAATGAAATAATTTGAGTAAATTAACACACTATGGAAAATATATTGTAATAATATAAATGACTCTTTCAAATGCCAGTGAAGGCATACTGCCAGTTAGTGTAGCGGGTTGACGCATGATGCGGTTGAGCATGAGATTGCTGGTTTGCGTACTCATGTCAGAATTATATAAAATTTAGTTTGCAAGTTCAACTATTTCTGAAGTGCTTCTTTTATAAAGAATCCCCCCCCCCCCCCCCTGCATAAAGCAGTGAACTAGCCCCTGCATAGAGTAAATAATCGATTCTTGAGCTATCGATATAAGCCACTTCAGCACCGCCGCCACGGACAGCACCTGCTAACGTCGCACTTAAGAAGGTTTACCTTAAGCAACCTCCTAAGGTATAGTTCGAGGAACACACCTAGAAATGGTATACCTTTAGTTAAGTTATACCTTTAGAGTCTTCGTAGCACGCTAAGAGACAACGTTATCGGGAAATGCAGCCCTGAACCGCTCAATCGACTCACTGATTCATAACACTCTGAACCGCTGAATCGACTCACTTATTCATAACGCTTCAAACCGCTGAATCGGCTCACTGATTCATAATGCTCTGAACCGCTCAATCGACTCACTGATTCATATCGCTCTGAACCGCTGAATCGACTCACTGATTCATAACGCTCTGAACCGCTGAATCGACTCACTGACTCATAACGCTCTGAAGCTTCATGATGCTGTGTTCTGAAACTGCTTTGCTCTTTTGCTGTTATTTTTGTTGGCCAATGGGAGTTTGCGCTTCATCATGGTTTCACCGATATCTATGGTTTCTCCGCGGGGTTTGCAGCTTTTCGATGACGTTCACGTCGGGTAATTACGTCACTTCAAAACGTTCCCATGGCAACCGGGGGAAATGGCGGCTCTTGTGTGAAGTAAACAAACTTTTTCCAACTTTCTGCTAATATATGTGACTTTTTTGCAACGAAAATGTGGGGATTATGAAATCATGCTAGCCTCATGCTAAATAGGCAATTTATGCGGCGAAAGTGCGGCGTATTTGAAAAAATGCGGCCCCCGCATAAATATGAGGACTTTGGCTAATTATGCATTAAATCATGCGATCGCATAATCACGTTTTTCTAGAGGGACTGTCTTATAAGCGTTAAACAATGACAATCACACACACACTCTCGCACACTCAAACACTCACACACACACACACACACACACACACACACACACACACACACACACACACACACACACACACACACACACACACACACACACACACACACACGGCAGTTAATGGAGTCTAATGAGCCTCTCCAACTGTCAGCATTTGAATTTTGTCAGTTAGAGTTTGAACTGTCTTGGCTCATCTGAACATTCCATCAGTGAAAGTCTATGGGATTTCTCAGAGTTTTGATCGGCATTTTTAGGAAAACCGTAAGTCGGATCAGTCTGAAAAGATATAGCAACTGACCTCAGAACAGTCTTTTAGCTTTCACTCTCTTACTTTAGTCCGATGCAATCTCCAGTCTTATGGTGCGTTCACACCGGACGCGATTCGCGCGAATAATTCGCGCTTATCGCGCGAAGGTGGACGCTTGAACATTTTGAGTTTATTCGCTTCATTCGCGCGACTCGCGCGTGAAATTCGCGTGTGACAACTACACAACAGACGCGAATTCGCGTCAAGTGAGGGGCTTCTGCCCTATATGAGCCAGCTCGTCTTTTTTGTAAAAAATACTACTATTAATGTGTGACAAAACGTAGTTTCAAGACTTTTTCAGGCGATAATATAGTTGTTTAAAGCTCAAATCTGTGGTTAATTTATAAAAAGAGTGCCTATTTGAGCATTTTATCTGGCGTTTTCGGAGTTAGGGCGCTCGTTTACCCGGCGAGACCCGCCTTTCCTCGGCTAGTCCTTCTCACATTTGCCACTGGCTCTGGCTCTTTTTTTCTGCTCCTGACTCGTTGTGAAATGGCTCACTTGGCTCACAATGGCTCACAATAACTCACTTTCTTCCAAGCAAGATCCTTTTTATTCCTTTATTCCTTTTATTCCTGTTCCTGTAGTGATAGGATGATGTATCACAGCTCCGGGTATCCACATACGGCCACGATTATCTTGTCCTCCATTGATGTTCAGATTTCTGCCTCCGCTTGTAAATGCGTCACTACTAGAGCAAGCTCGTGATTGGTTAACGCGGCGCGAAATATCCGCCAGAGTTCAGATTTTTCAACTTGAGCGATTCGCGCGAATCGCACGTTCAAAACGCTCAAGTCGCGTCATTCGCGCCGCCTCAATCGCGCGAATCGCTCGAATCTCGCCGCCTCATTCGCGCGAATCGCGCCGCAGAATGCCATTTCGCGTCTCTGCATTGACTTAACATGTAAATCACTCGCGCGAATCGCGTCCGGTGTGAACGCACCATTAGATCAGATGAAGTTGTTTAAATGAAGGAATTCTCCCAGAGTTGATCATACAGAAATAACAGGGGCTGATCATGAGAAACAAGTCACACCATCCTGGTTTAAGTTTATAGCGTGCAGGGACTAGGCTATATTGGCAGAAATGGGAGATTAATAAACATGCAGAAACAATAAAAACATACAGCGAGCAGCTCTTCATTAAGATCTCATGACTGTACAGGCGATCGCATCGCTCAGATAATGTTGCACAATTAAAATAAAACATGACACACATGTTGTCTAAATAATAATGTGTCTAAATAAACTGTTATAAAGATTGACGTTTATTGTAAAGCTCAAATAAGTTTAATTGCTTGTCAAAACTGCGTCTGTCCATTATTTTCTGAGGGATTTATATGACGCCGCCTCTGAGTGTAGATCCGATGCTGGATTGAGTTTACATTACACTGAGATCCGATCACAATGTGTCCTCGACTACCTCTGGACCAGGACACGCTAATCGGATAACATGTGGACAACATCCGGATATAGGTCACATGTTAATGCCAAGTGTAACAGCAGCCTTAGATTGCCATAAACACAGAGGGAGAACTAGAACAAGCCATCTCTCCCAACCTTGCACCCTGAACACAGATTTGCTATCTTTCATACGGGCTCATCTGCTTTCATGCAAAATATCTACATATTAATCCTTATTCACTCCGAGTCTTTATGGTAGAGATGATCTTACCTCAGTGTCTCCAGTTTACAGTGAGGATTCTCCAGTACAGCAGAGAGCAGCTTCACTCCTGAGTCTCCTAGATTATTCTCAGACAGATCCAGATCTCTCAGGTGTGAGGGGTTTGATCTCAGAGCTGAAGCCAGAGCAGCACAACCTTCATCTGTGACACCACACCTCCACAACCTGTAAAGAACAATGACACACTCTTCACTCTCTCAGATCAGATCAACAGAGACTTCATTATTATAAAGCACAGATCACCATGTTTGATGTTAGTGAGATTTACGGTGTTATTTGTGTGTGTGTGTGTGTGTGTGTGTGTGTGTGTGTGTGTGTGTGTGTGTGTACTTGTCTACCTATCTAACAGGGGACCTTGGTGTCGTAACACACTCACTAACAGGGGACCTCTGAGCCAATAGGGGACATTTTTCAGGTCCCCGGTTGGTCATGCTTTAAATCATGTTAAAATCAAGTAAAAACACTAAAAAAACGCTCTGGTGATTTTTTTTACTTTTGACCAAGTGGGGACCTACAAGTGTGTGTGTTTAAATCATGTGAAAATTAAGTAAAAACACTCTGGTAATTTTTTTAAAACTTATGACCAAGTGGGGACCTAAGTGTGTGTGTGTGTTTAAGGTCATACTCAGCAGCTCCCCTGTAGGCTGGAGCAGGAACTGTAAGGGCTCTTAAACACACGTCGTTCACACACACTCCTCTATTGTTTGAATGGCCTGCTGGCCCAGAGAGACTCTGCTGTTTAACAGGCTGCTTACTAAAGGAACAGCATTACATCGCTTTACTAGATACCCTGACTAGTTTCAAACTTTGCATTACATTACAATTAAATTCTACACAGAATCCAAGAGAAAAGGATTTAAAAATCTAAACAACCAGAATGTAATTAGAAGTTTTGTTTTTGTATTTTTTATTTTAACATATTTTAATGACAGTAGCCTATATTCATTGAACATTAATGCACTATATAATTTATCAAAATAAACAGAAAATAGTACAAACTTTACTATTCTTTTAAACAAATGTTAAGACATTATTAAAAAAGTACAGTTGTATTTGTATAAATAATGTGTGACTTTTGCCCCATGTAAAATGGGGTGCAAAAGGGCCACCTTACCACCGTATACATTTATGAGTTTTTTAAACAAACCACTTTTGATTTATTTATGATTTACAAAATGACTCGGTCCCCTGTTAGATAGTAAATCACGACACCAGTGTGTTTACTTTGTCATTTCTTGCCATAAACACACTGTAGAGATTTTTCACAAAAACATGCCCACACACACACACACACACCATATTACAGCACAGTAGAGCTACACACACACAGAGCAGAGAACGCAGCGCACACACAAACACACACACACACACAAAGAGCAGAGAACGCAGCGCACACACACACACACACACACACACACACACACACACACACCACACCACACCACACCATTTTACAGCACAGTAGAGCTACACACACACCAACCCACACCACACCATATTACAGCACAGTAGAGCCACACACACACACACACACACACACACACACACACACACACACACACACACACACACACACACCGTATTATAGCACAGTAGAGCTACACACACACAGAGCAGAGAACGCAGCGCACACACACACCGAGCGGAGAACGCAGCACACACACACACAGAGCGGAGAACGCAGCACACACACAAACAAACAAACACACACACACACACACACACACACACACACACACCATATTACAGCACAGTAGAGCTACACACACACACACACCATATTACAGCACAGTAGAGCTACACACACAGAGCAGAGAACGCAGCACACACACACAGAGCAGAGAACGCAGCGCACACACACACACACACACACACATACACACAGAGCGGAGAATGCAGCACACACACACAGAGCGGAGAACGCAGCGCACACACACACACACACACACAGAGAGAGATGAGAAAGCAATGCGCACACACACACACACAAACACACACACAAACAAACACCACATTAAAGCACAGTAGAGCTACACACACACACCACACCAAATTACAGCACAGTAGAGCTACACACACAGAGCGGAGAACGCAGTACACACACACAGAGCGGAGAACGCAGCACACACACACACACACAGAGCGGAGAACGCAGCACACACACACACAGAGCGGAGAACGCAGCACACACACACACACACACACAGAGCGGAGAACGCAGCACACACACACAGAGCGGAGAACGCAGCACACACACACAGAGCGGAGAACGCAGCACATACACACACACACATACACACAGCGGAGAACGCAGCACACACACAAACACACACACAGAGCGGAGAACGCAGCACACACACACAGAGCGGAGAACGCAGCACATACACACACACACACAAAGCGGAGAACGCAGCACACACACACACACAGAGCGGAGAACGCAGCACACACACACACAGAGCGGAGAACGCAGCACACACACACACACACACACACACACAGAGAGCAGAGAACGCAGCGCGCACACACACACACACACAGAGAGCAGAGAACGCAGCACGCACACACACACACACAGAGCAGAGCAGAGAACGCAGCGCACACACACACACACACACACACAGAGAGCAGAGAACACAGCGCACACACACACACACAGAGCAGAGAACGCAGCGCACACACACACACACAGAGAGCAGAGAACGCAGCGCACACACACACAGCAGAGAACGCAGCGCACACAGACACACACACACACACACACACACAGAGAGAGCAGAGAACGCAGTGCGCACACACACACACACACACAAACACCACATTAAAGCACAGTAGAGCTACACACACACACACCACACCATATTACAGCACAGTAGAGCTACACACACACAGAGCGGAGAACGCAGTACACACACACAGAGCGGAGAACACAGCGCACACACACCCACACACACACAGAGCGGAGAACACAGCGCACACACACAGAGCGGAGAACGCAGCACACACACACAGAGCGGAGAACGCAGCACACACACACACACACAGAGTGGAGAACGCAGCACACACACACAGAGCGGAGAACGCAGCACATACACACACACACAGAGCGGAGAACGCAGCGCACACACACACACACAGAGCGGAGAACGCAGCACACACACACAGAGCGGAGAACGCAGCACACACACACACAGAGCGGAGAACGCAGCACGCACACACACACACACACAGAGCAGAGAACGCAGCGCGCACACACACACACACACACACACACACTATTAAATTCTCTGAAACACTGATTTGGTCCCACTAATGTATTAACATTTATATTAAATTAAACAGTCAAATATAAATCTTTACACACATAACTCATATCTGTTATGAGCATTAATTAAAGCATTAATTTCTGGTGTTTCAGTGAGAATTGTTATAATGTTATAACGCAGCACACACACACAGAGCAGAGAACGCAGCGCACACACACACACACACACACACACACACAGAGAGCAGAGAACGCAGTGCGCACACACACACACACACACACACAAACACCACATTAAAGCACAGTAGAGCTACACACACACACCACACCATATTACAGCACAGTAGAGCTACACACACAGCGGAGAACGCAGCGCACACACACACACACACACACACACACACCACACCACACCACACCATATTACAGCACAGTAGAGCCACACACACACACACACACACACACACACACACACACACCGTATTATAGCACAGTAGAGCTACACACACACAGAGCAGAGAACGCAGCGCACACACACACCGAGCGGAGAACGCAGCACACACACACACAGAGCGGAGAACGCAGCACACACACAAACAAACAAACACACACACACACACACACACACACACACACACACACACACACACACACCATATTACAGCACAGTAGAGCTACACACACACACACATACACCATATTACAGCACAGTAGAGCTACACACACAGAGCAGAGAACGCAGCACACACACACAGAGCAGAGAACGCAGCGCACACACACACACACACACACACATACACACAGAGCGGAGAATGCAGCACACACACACAGAGCGGAGAACGCAGCGCACACACACACACACACACACAGAGAGAGATGAGAAAGCAATGCGCACACACACACACACAAACACACACACAAACAAACACCACATTAAAGCACAGTAGAGCTACACACACACACCACACCAAATTACAGCACAGTAGAGCTACACACACAGAGCGGAGAACGCAGTACACACACACAGAGCGGAGAACGCAGCACACACACACACACACACACAGAGCGGAGAACGCAGCACACACACACACAGAGCGGAGAACGCAGCACACACACACACACACACACAGAGCGGAGAACGCAGCACACACACACAGAGCGGAGAACGCAGCACACACACACAGAGCGGAGAACGCAGCACATACACACACACACATACACACAGCGGAGAACGCAGCACACACACACACACACACACAGAGCGGAGAACGCAGCACACACACACAGAGCGGAGAACGCAGCACATACACACACACACACAAAGCGGAGAACGCAGCACACACACACACACAGAGCGGAGAACGCAGCACACACACACACAGAGCGGAGAACGCAGCACACACACACACACACACACACACACAGAGAGCAGAGAACGCAGCGCGCACACACACACACACACACACACAGAGAGCAGAGAACGCAGCACGCACACACACACACACAGAGCAGAGCAGAGAACGCAGCGCACACACACACACACACACACACACAGAGAGCAGAGAACACAGCGCACACACACACACACAGAGCAGAGAACGCAGCGCACACACACACACACAGAGAGCAGAGAACGCAGCGCACACACACACAGCAGAGAACGCAGCGCACACAGACACACACACACACACACACACACACAGAGAGAGCAGAGAACGCAGTGCGCACACACACACACACACACAAACACCACATTAAAGCACAGTAGAGCTACACACACACACACCACACCATATTACAGCACAGTAGAGCTACACACACACAGAGCGGAGAACGCAGTACACACACACAGAGCGGAGAACACAGCGCACACACACCCACACACACACAGAGCGGAGAACACAGCGCACACACACAGAGCGGAGAACGCAGCACACACACACAGAGCGGAGAACGCAGCACACACACACACACACAGAGTGGAGAACGCAGCACACACACACAGAGCGGAGAACGCAGCACATACACACACACACAGAGCGGAGAACGCAGCGCACACACACACACAGAGCGGAGAACGCAGCACACACACACAGAGCGGAGAACGCAGCACACACACACACAGAGCGGAGAACGCAGCACGCACACACACACACACACAGAGCAGAGAACGCAGCGCGCACACACACACACACACACACACACACACACACACACTATTAAATTCTCTGAAACACTGATTTGGTCCCACTAATGTATTAACATTTATATTAAATTAAACAGTCAAATATAAATCTTTACACACATAACTCATATCTGTTATGAGCATTAATTAAAGCATTAATTTCTGGTGTTTCAGTGAGAATTGTTATAATGTTATAACGCAGCACACACACACAGAGCAGAGAACGCAGCACACACACACACACACACACACACACACACAGAGAGCAGAGAACGCAGTGCGCACACACACACACACACACACACAAACACCACATTAAAGCACAGTAGAGCTACACACACACACCACACCATATTACAGCACAGTAGAGCTACACACACAGCGGAGAACGCAGTACACACACACAGAGCGGAGAACGCAGTACACACACACAGAGCGGAGAACGCAGCACACACACACAGAGCGTAGAACGCAGCACACACACACAGAGCGGAGAACGCAGCACATACACACACACAGCGGAGAACGCAGCACACACACACACACACAGAGCGGAGAACGCAGCACACACACACACAGAGCGGAGAACGCAGCACACACACACAGAGCGGAGAACGCAGCACATACACACACACACACACACACAAAGCGGAGAACGCAGCACACACACACACACAGAGCGGAGAACGCAGCACACACACACACAGAGCGGAGAACGCAGCACACACACACACAAACACACAGAGAGCAGAGAACGCAGCGCACACACACACACACACACACACAGAGAGCAGAGAACGCAGCACGCACACACACACACACAGAGCAGAGAACGCAGCGCACACACACACACACACACACACACACACACACAGAGAGCAGAGAACACAGCGCACACACACACACACACACACACAGAGCAGAGAACGCAGCGCACACACACACACACACACACACACACAGAGAGCAGAGAACGCAGCGCACACACACACACACAGCAGAGAACGCAGCGCACACAGACACACACACACACACACACACACACACAGAGAGAGCAGAGAACGCAGTGCGCACACACACACACACACCACATTAAAGCACAGTAGAGCTACACACACACACACACACACACACACCACACCATATTACAGCACAGTAGAGCTACACACACACAGAGCGGAGAACGCAGTACACACACACAGAGCGGAGAACGCAGCACACACACACAGAGCGGAGAACACAGCGCACACACACCCACAGAGCGGAGAACACAGCGCACACACACACACACACACACACACACAGAGCGGAGAACGCAGCACACACACACAGAGCGGAGAACGCAGCACACACACACACACACACACACACACACAGAGTGGAGAACGCAGCACACACACACAGAGCGGAGAACGCAGCACGCACACACACACACACACACACACACACACACACACACAGAGCAGAGAACGCAGCGCGCACACACACACACACACACACACACACACTATTAAATTCTCTGAAACGCTGATTTGGTCCCACTAATGTATTAACATTTATATTAAATTAAACAGTCAAATATAAATCTTTACACACATAACTCATATCTGTTATTAAAGCATTAATTTCTGGTGTTTCAGTGAGAATTGTTATAATGTTTTAGCAGTGATGATTGTTCTCAGTGTGACTTACTGAGCTGATCTAGTTGCTGTAACCACAGGCAGCATCTTCTGAAGAAGTTCATCTCCTGTGTTTACTGAGACACTGTTTGAACATAAAACAATAAGTTCATTATTAATGATAATAATAATATCAGAAGTAAATAATACATTAAATACTCAAATATAGTTTTAATTAAACTGGTTTATAACGGACACAGATCTGTTGTTTCTTTCTCTGGTCAGTGTTTATGTGTCCGGTCTATTAGTCTGCATTTACACACAACACTCAGTGCACAGATCTATGATGACATCAGATTTACTGTCCCGTCCGTTGCTATGGTGATCACGGTGTCAATCATCACAATCTCAGGAGTGACTCAGATCAATAGTTTAGCGGATTCACTCCCATAATCAGACATCCCAGCTCTCCGGGAAGTTCCAGGAGTCTCCCTCATATTGATATTGGGAGCGTCTCAAACGGACGGCTGCATCCTAGTGAGGGCGTGTCTTTCCTAGTCCAGTCCTTCTGAGGCTTGTAGACTCCAGTCCTCCTCAGCATTAAACACTAGGAGACGCTCTAGTAAGTGCTCATGGCTACGCCACACGTGTTCCCGCCCCCACGGTCACGCCACCAAAATACTGTTCAAACTTCACTTTGGAGAAACACTTTGTATTAAAGATCTTTATATTAACTGGCTCTTCTATGAATGAATGCAGTGAATGCCAGCCGTCTGTGTCTCCAGTGGCTCACATTATTGGCAGTTTAGTGTTGAGGGATTCATTTACACCAAAACTAAAGATAACGTGTGCCTTCATCTCTGAAAACATTATTTGTGTCTCACATTTCATAATGAACTCAGATCAGCTCAGCTCGTTCTCCAGCAGGTCTTTATCATGAATGTGAATGTCAAGTCAAGTCAAGTCAACTTTATTTATATAGCGCTTTTAAACAATGTAGGTTGTTTCAAAGCAGCTTTACAGTGTTAAACAGCAAAATAATGCAGCCTAATTTTATTCAGCTGTATAGTCATTTGATGTCATCAGTTCATTTCAATTTCCATACGGTGACAGTGTGGGCTTTAGATCAATAATTAGATCAGTAATTTAGTTTACATGGTTAATTTAGTTTATTAATTAGATTTATTTCGATGTTTAGTTGAAAAATATAGTGTCCCCAACTGAGCACGCCAAGCCAGAGGCAACAGTGGCAAGGAAAGCAAAACCCCATCAGGTGACCTAATGGAGAAAAATAAACCTTGGGAGAAACCAGGCTCAGTCGGGGTGCCAGTTCTCCTCTGGCCAATTTACAAACAACGTATTATTATTATTATTATTATTATTATTATTATTATTATTATTATTCTGGCTGCTTTACAGGTCAGAGGTCATAATAGATCGGAATATTCAAAGGACCGGAGGCAACACGCTGGAGACGGGTTTATTGAGGATGATGTTGATTAAATAATTATTAAAGTGCAATATTCAAATGATCGGAGGCAACACGCTGGAGACGGGTTTATTGCGGATGACATATCGATTTAAGTATCATTTAATGGTAATATTCGAACAATCGGAGTCATCACACTGGTGACGGGTTTATTTAGATGCCGTGTCGATGAGGCAGTTGCAGGGGGAGGATAATTGACACGGTCTCTGCAGACACTTCGGGGTCCTGTGTTGGTCTTCTCTGGTCCACCATCTGATCTGGATACGGCCCGGATCTGGCTGACTGCAGTAAACCTCGGGATAAAACAGAGAGAATATCATTAGCGTAGATGCCATTCTTCTGATGATGTAACGAGTACATCAGGTGTTATGGGAAGTGTTCCCGGTTCCGGGTGACCTAGTTAATGCAGCCTAACAATAATTTCAAAGAAAAAGTGTTTTATGTGTATGCCACAGTAAAGAGATGTGTTTTTAGTCTAGATTTAAACTGACAGAGTGTGTCTGCTTCCCGAACAATGCTAGGAAGACTGTTCCAGAGTTTAGGAGCTAAATAGGAAAAGGATCGACCGCCTGCAGTTGATTTGGATATTCTCGGTATTAACAACTGGCCAGAATTTAGAGATCGCAGTAGACGTAGTAGACGAAATGAATGTGAATGTGTGCAAAGGATTGTGGGTGATTGAGCTGAATTAAAGATGCGAAACGAAGGTTGGCGTCAAAGGATCCTTCAAACTGAGACGGCCTTCAGAGGCGCTTGATGACGTGGCCGTCGAGATATGCAGCCTTACCAGGACACAGCCTCCGTTTGAGAAACACCCGCAAATTATGTTCAATATCCCAGAATTCAATCTGTGCCCCGTGATTTAAACACCTCTGACCTCTGTGTGTCTCTGTTCATAATGTTTTAGACTGTAATGATTGAACTCAGTGTTACTTACTCATTATATCTGCCTCCAATTAAGCTGTTCAAGTCAAAATTCTGCATCGTCTTCTCCGAGGACAACAACACAAAAACTAAAGCTGACCACTGAGATGAGGAGAGTTTCACAGCACGTAATCCTCTACGGCTCATACGAGGTTGAGCTTCGTTCACTAGTGAAAGATCCCCCAGTTCATTCAGACAGTGAAACAGATTGATGTATTTATCTGGAGAGGGATTCTCACTGATCTTTTCTTTAATATAGTCGACTGTTTCCTCATTGTTGTGAGAGCTGTTTCCTGTCTGTGTCTTTAGTTCTTGTAAGAGACTCTGATTAGACTCCACTGACAGACCCAGAAGGAAACGAAGGAAAAGGTCCAGATGCCCATTTTTACTGTCTAAAGCCTCATCCACAGCTCTCTGATGGAGATCAGACAGTGAAGCTGTGTCTCCATTAGTTGGTTTGGTAATCTGGTCAAACACATTGATGTTCTTGTTTATAAAGGAGAGATGCACATATAGAGCCGCTAGATGTTCCTGAATGCTCAGATGAACAAAGCAGAAGACTTTCCCCTGATACAAGCCCAACTCCTCTCTGAAGATCTGAGAGCACAATCCTGAGTACACTGATGCTTCTGTCACATCAATGCCACACTCTCTCAGGTCTTCCTCATAGAAGATCAGGTTTCCTTTCACAAGCTGCTGATACGCCAGTTTCCCCAGTTTGACAATCATGTCTTCATCTTTCACTTTCTTCTCATAGTCCTTCTCATGTTTGATGTTGGTCTGGAGGATCAGGAAGTGTGTGTACATTTGAGTGAGAGTCTTGGGAATCTCTCCAGTCTCTGCTTCACTCAACATCTTCTCCAGAACAGTGGCTGAGATCCAGCAGAAAACTGGGATGTGACACATAATAAAGAGGCTCCTTGATGACTTCAGGTGTGAGATGATCCTGTGGGCCAGACTCTGATCACTGATTCTCTTCCTGAAGTATTCCTCCTTCTGTGGGTCACTGAAGCCTCGTACCTCTGTCACTCGATGGACACACTCAGAGGGGACGAGATCAGCTGCTGCGGGTCTGGAGGTGATCCAGATGAGAGCAGAGGGAAGCAGATTCCCCGCAATGAGGTTCGTCAGCAGCTCGTCCACTGAGGCTGATTCAGTCACATCACACAACCTCACATCGCTCTGAAAATCCAGAGACAGACGACACTCATCCAGACCATCAAAGATGAAGGACACTTTATACTGATCACTGGATATTTCCATTTCTTTGGTTTCAGGGAAAAAGACATGAAGAAGATCTGAAAGACTGAGTGTTTTGTCCTTCATCAAGTTGAGCTCTCTGAAAGGAAGTGGAAATATGAGCTGGACGTCCTGATTCTGTTTCCCTTCAGCCCAGTCCAGGATGAACTTCTGCACAGAGACTGTTTTTCCAATGCCAGCGACTCCCTTTGTCAGCACAGTTCTGATGGGTTTGTCTTGTCCAGGAAAAGGTCTAAAGATGTCACTGCATTTGATCGGTGTGTCCTCTGTTTCTGCTCTCCTGGACTGTGTCTCAATCTGTCTCACCTCATGCTCATTATTGATCTCTCCACTTTCACTCTCTGTGATGTAGAGCTCTGTGTAGATCTCATTCAGGAGTGTTGGGTTTCCCTGCTTTGATATTCCCTCACACACACACTCAAACTTCTTCCTCAGATTTGATCTCAATGTGTCGAGGACTTCAGCAGGTTTAGAGTCATGGCTGTAAGATTAAAATACCACATTATTACACAAGTTAGAGAAGTAAATAGCCATAGATCACACAATGGATGATTTGTTTTCTGTATTATAGGACACAGAACATCATACGGTTTCTGAATTCTTTCAATCATTAATCGTGTGTTTGAGTGATGTGTGATGTCATTGCAGCTCCTAAAATTAAACAACAAAAGTCCCACATTTTACCTGAAACCAGGACACATGCTTTCATTAAAGTCTTGTGGTTGAATCTCAGGCGTGAACACAGTTTTGTTTTTAACTGGTCTGGATTGGAGATTTGACCTTAAATCAGAATGAAGAGGGTAAAGAATCAGACACACTGATATTGATGTAATTGTGTCATTAACTGAGTAACAGACCAACAGCTTTTACAGTGTGTGAATGTGTTAACAATACAATACATAGAGCTTTACACAAGAGCACAATGATCATCATTAATAGACTGAAACTTACAGGATCTGAACTCATTACACTGATGTATATTAATAACAACTTCATAAAAATCAAATACTATAAGCATAACTGTTATAGAGATGATATACCTGAGATCAGGCCGTGTGTCTCCACTCTTAAAATTTGTTGGCGGATCCATAGACCGGTCACTCTTCATAGACACACAGCTGGACTCTGGTCTTGATCTCTTCTGCTGGACTGAACTGGTTGTAAAACTAAGTAAAATAGAAAGCATACAGACTTATACATGTTGTGCACTTTTACTGGAAACTTCTGTCTTAGGAAAGATCAGTGAGTGTTGTAACACTTTTGCTGTAACGTCTGTAACTCAGAGGTGTTTCACTGTCTCTCAAACTTTGAAGACAATTATTTTGAGAAACCAAATACTATAAGCAAAACTACATTTTATTTAGTCATTTAGCAGACGCTTTTATCCAAAGCGACTAACAAATGAGAGCAATAGAAGCAACTAGGACAGTCAAGGGCAACAGTATGCAAGTGCTGTAACAAGTCTCAGTTAATAGCACAGAACACAGGACTGCTTTTTTTTTTTTTAAAGGGTCTAATCTTCCTAATGTTGTATAATGCAAACCTGCAGGACCGGGTTGTTGCAGTAATGTGGTCAATACATTTTAGCTGATCATCAATCACAACTCCAAGGTAACTTTTATAGAGATGATATACCTGAGATCAGGTCGTGTGTCTCCACTCTTAAATTTCATTGGCGGATCCATTGACCGGTCACTCTTCATAGACACACAGCTGGACTCTGGTCTTGAGCTCTTCTGCTGGACTGAACTGGAACAGAGAACAGATTCAGTTTAATCCTTTCAAATTATCAACAGCCTAAACCAATCTGTTGAATAAATCACTCTTTCTGTAGAACCTTAAGCAAGTTCAGGCGTTTAGACGCCATTTGCAAATCTCATGCACTCTTTTTGCAAAACTCAAAACACAATTCCCACTGTGATGCACTTGTGTTGCAAAACGCTAAACACAGACAGGTAGAAGTTAAACAACTAAAACACAGTTTACACACAACAACTCTAAATTGTTCACATTTATTCCTAATGATGTGATCAAACCAACAGTACAAAATAAGCCAGTTCAGTAAAGTTGCACTGAATTTTGATACAAACAATGGGCCTCATTCATGAAACTTTCCTAAATATATGAGCAAATTCTGAGTAATTTGCGAAAACATTTTATGAAAACTCTCCTCCAGATTCACAAATGCTTCGCATACTACGGATTCGGTAGTGAAACGTGTGTATATTAATGAATTACAAATATTCATAAATAGGACGTGCATGCATGCTCATTCATAATTAGCATATTCCCCGCCCATGAGTTACAACTGCAAATGACGTGGCCAGGAACGCTGTGGAATCTTCTGGAATTTGTTCTCAGGTTTGGCTCCAGTATTTTGCATGAATGCTGAAGAGACTATTGGCCATATGCCTAACAATAAATAATACATTATCATGTGTAATTTGCATTTTATCCAGCATTTTATCATCAAAGCATTTTATCCAGCTAAAAATGCCTGGTGCTCTTCTGAAAACGGCCAGCTGGTGGAGCTTGAGAGCACTTTGCAAGGGCAGCGTTTTTCCAGCTGAGATACTTTGATTGCTATGAATATGATACAGAATATTCATGGCAGTAATGTGTTACTAATATCGTTTTTTGAAGAACATTACTGAATATAAAAAATGCAGTAAAAAGCAGTATTAAAGGCGAACTATGTAAGATTTTTGGCCCATATTGATAGGAGAGCATCTTGCAGTTGATGGAGATTTGTGGGATGCACATCCAGGACACAAAGCTCCCGTTCCACCACATCCCAAAGATGCTCTATTGGGTTGAGATCTGGTGACTGTAGGGGCCATTTTAGTCCAGTGAACTCATTGTCATGTTCAAGAAACCAATTTGAAATGATTCGAGCTTTGTGACATGGAGCATTATCCTGCTGGAAGTAGCCATCAGAGGATGGGGACATGGTGGTCATAAAGGGATGGACATGGTCAGAAACAATGCTCAGGTAGGCCGTGGCATTTAAACGATGCCCAATTGGTACTAAGGGGCCTAAAGTGTGCCAAGAAAACATCCCCCACACCATTACACCACCACCACCAGCCTGCACAGTGTTAACAAGGCATGATGGATCCATGTTCTCATTCTGTTTACGCCAAATTCTGACTCTACCATCTGAATGTCTCAACAGAAATCCAGACTCATCAGACCAGGCAACATTTTTCCAGTCTTCAACTGTCCAATTTTGGTGAGCTCGTGCAAATTGTAGCCTCTTTTTCCTATTTGTAGTGGAGATGAGTGGTACCCGGTGGGGTCTTCTGCTGTTGTAGCCCATCCGCCTCAAGGTTGTGCGTGTTGTCGCACATCACAGATGCTTTGCTGCATACCTCGGTTGTAACGAGTGGTTATTTCAGTCAAAGTTGCTCTTCTATCAGCTTGAATCACTCGGCCCATTCTCCTCTGACCTCTAGCATCAACAAGGCATTTTGGCCCACAGGACTGCCGCATACTGGATGTTTTTCCCTTTTCACACCATTCTTTGTAAACCCTAGAAATGGTTGTGTGTGAAAATCCCAGTAACTGAGCAGATTGTGAAATACTTAGACCGGCTCGCCTGGCACCAACAACCATGCCACGTTCAAAATTGCTTAAAATCACCTTTCTTTCCCATTCTGACATTCAGTTTGGAGTTCAGGAGATTGTCTTGACCAGGACCACACCCCTAAATGCATTGAAGCAACTGCCATGTGATTGGTTGATTAGATAATTGCATTAATGAGAAATTGAACAGGTGTTCCTAATAATCCTTTAGGTGAGTGTATTTTGTTCAGTTGAGAACTTACAATATCCCAAATGTTTCCAACTATTTGTAAATCGTGAGAAATTTCTATTTTAATCAAGGAACCGGGACATGTAAGCTATGCGTGTGAGGGAGTCGCCTGTCGATTGCTTCATATCTGCGTTTCCCCCGTTTTCCATTTTTATTTAGCAGAAACGCTTCACTCTCACTGCAGTGTGAACAAGTGTCATAGCAGCCGCCGAGCTAATGTCTTAACTTCCTTTTCAACACACTCAGATATATGTAATATGATAAACAGAGTTGTGTTACCTCATACTCATCACTGGAAAAGCGGAAGTGGCGCTGGCGACCGTGTCATAATAAAAGTCCCGCTGGCGACTATGCCATAATAACAGTCCCGCTCTTCAATCACTCCTGCGGCCTTGCTCAGCTCCACAACACTCAGTCCTGCTCTGCCTCATACTACGGTAATGTTAATAATCGCATCCATGAACATGATTTCTGCCTGAACATGAACATGAGCATGATTTCTGAACATGAGTCCTATCCTGACTCTTTTCCACCGGCTTTGAGGTAAAGACCACATGTCCCAAGATTCTGCGCTCAAACGTGGCATCATCAAACTACGCCTTTGTTTTGAACAGGCGACCTATAGTTGACGGAAAAGTTACATAGTGTAGCTTTAACTTCTCCATTATTGTTGTTCAGTCTGTGTACAAGTGGGATGATTGGTCTGTGTAGTTGTCCCGCCCCTCCTCCACTGTGATTGGACGGCCGGGTAAAAAGTGACAGTGACGAGCGCTGCCTATTACCCAATGTTGAACAGTAAAAAAATTAAATAAAAAAAAGACAGGGAAAATCAACTCTTGAAATATTATTATGGTACATAGTGCATCAAAATGCATTGTCGTCAGTTTGCCTAAATTAGAACCCAGAACGTTCAAATATTTTACGCACCAGTTACACGTGGTAGGGAGCAGGTGTAAATTTCTTTCATACCAACAAAAATTTTGAAAATATGAACATTTTCGTGAATCCGAAAATTTACGTCAGAGCGGCTTTACGAACGATTTACACACAAATTCGTTCTGTTCGTGTTTCATGAATGAGGCCCAATAGATCTGAAAAAGAGAGGAGTATGTAGAGTATAAGAGGTGGTGGATGAGGAGGAAGAGGATGAGGATGAGAAAGAGCAGGACAGTGTTGTAAAGGCTGGATCCGGCACACCAGAGGGTTTTTCCCTTTGCCTGACAAGAGACGACATTTACTGTGATGTGGACAAAGTGACTTTGACTATTGACTTTAAGATTTTTTTAAGACTTTAACATTATGCAAGTGCTGAACATAAAGACATTCAGTACAATACTACACTTATAATGCATACAGAATCCAATTTATTTGCCTCACTACTGTACTACCATGGTCACTATACTTTCTACGTAATTGCATGCTTTGGATGCTGTGTTTACAATATTGACTCACTGGGTCTACATTCTGAAAGCATTATTTGATTTTAAGCACCGATCAAATGGTTTTGAGGTAATTGTTTGATTTTGCTGTTAGAGTCAGAGGTTCTCTGAATTAGGGACATGACGATATAAATCAGTTGGACGAAATAAAAAGTCTCTCTTTTCAAAATATGCTCTATCGTTTATTTCCTGGTGTCGCAAAATCATTGTGTACGGTGTGGGATTACAAATGTAAGAAATCTGTTTACAATTAAGGGAAGTACATTGTATTTAGCATTTAAGGTAAAGATGACGACATCGGTTATGCAAAGTTTCCAGGCCAGTTCCTGTTCTCTTTATTGTAAGTCAAATGGGCCAGATTACTGAGATTCTCACCATTCATCTTTAATGGCTCTTGGAGCCCCTGTAATCGTTATGCTGATTGGATTAGGACTGTGAGTAAACGCGCTGCTATGAGCAAATATCCGATCACTATGCACTAAAGTTAGGGGTGTTTAGCCACGCTTGCAATGCTGTTCACACTTTAACAGAACGGTGAAGTGAGGAATCACGAAAGTTCATTTTTGCATGCGTTTTAAAGTCTTGCCAGTTAAACATTTCATTTGCGTGCTTATGCACTGTTTTAAGCGCGTGCACTGAAAGCCTGTCAAACACGTGATTACGGTCTTACTGCGCTAATACTGTCAAATACACACAAGGTTTACACAAACACAGTCGGTTATGTCTAAAGAGAAAGTAAAATCGCATGTGTCTGTATATTAGATACACACAGGTCTTAAATTGACAGCAGCGCAGCCTAGGGAACATGTTGCCGCTTGTCCTTAAAGGGACAGTTCACCTCTAAAATGATGTCATTATTTACTTACTCTAATATTGTTCCAAACCTGTATTCGTTTCTCCTGTTGAACACAGACAGTTGAATACCAAACAGTTGATGGTGGCCATTTGACATCCATATTATTATTTCCTACAATGGGGACCAGCAACTGTTTGGTTTCCAACATTCATCAAAATATATTTTCCAACAGAAGAAAGAACTTTATTCAGGTTAAAAACAACTTTAGCGCGAGTAATCAATGATAGAATCTTCAATTTCGAGTGAACTATCCCTTTAAATGTTAATAAAACAACAAAAGACAAAGAAAAATCACTCACTGAAAAACTTTAATACAGTAGCTTAATAAGAATCAATGTAGATTTTATAGTGAAGTCTATGTAGTGTGTTATTTTTACATTATTCATTCAATCTCATACTTAAATACTGCTATACAGCTCTAAATATATAAAATAATATATTTTATATTATACAATACACTAGGAATGTGTACAAGTGTTTTTGAAGTAAAGTTTAAAGTGTTTAGTCTTTTAATTTAAATAAAGAAAGAGTAACAACAAAAATAGTATTTTTTCTCCTTAACCGGTTGCTGTTCCTGTTGGCTAAGAATAGAATAGTAAAAAACTGATGTGACAACCCATCAGAACCAAACCGAACCGAAAACCGTGGTTAAAAAAACAGAGGTATGTATTGAACCGTGGACTAACTGTACTGTTGCATCCCTAATATATAAACTATTCATTGATTTAATTTACAGAAAAAGTACTATATTGTGATATGAGATGTTGGTCATATCGCCCAGCCCTACTCTGAACGTAGTTTGAAGATTTGGTTGTGTGTTTAAGAATCTGAGAAAGTGGGTGATGGTTTCGAGAAATGTGTTTTTAGCAATTCAGAAAAACTGCAATATATAAACATTCATATTTCTTCAAAAACACTTTATGATATTTTATTTAATATTTCATGTAACAAAAACACAAATAATATTTGTTCTGTAAACTGGTTAGGGTGAGATCTTTTTATGTAAAGTAACACAATATTTATCAGTGTGTGTTGAAAGTACCTGCATCCTGGAGAGAAATCTTCATCTGTGGATCCTTGTGGATCAGCCATGATGAAGCTGCAGGAGAATCTGATGAGTTTGATCTCCTCCACTGACTCTGAATGAACAAACATCACACACTAAATTAAATGATTACATTAAACATCCTTCATAATTTATCTGAACACATCTGGAGTGTGTGAGGAAAGGATCACGTGACTCAGTCAAAGGGCCTATTCACGAACAAACGGCAAAAAAACAATTGGCCATTGGATTATTAGAATTTAATGTAAAATAACTGCCATGTTCACACTGACCAACAGACGCAGATTGAGCATGTTCACACTGACCAACAGACGCAGATTGAGCATGTTCACACTGACCAACAGACGCAGATTGAGCATGTTCACACTGACCAACAGACGCAGATTGAACATGTTCGGACGGGCGAAAACAAACCCGAGCAACACCAACAGACGCAGATCCTACAAAACCCAACAAACGCGTGAAATGACCAATACAACACATCTGATGCTAAACCTCTGAAGAACCACAGACATCACCAAACACTACAGAAACCCTTCATTAAAGATTTCATATCAAACAATCACTCAAAATGTCCTCCAGAGATTCATATTAATATGAGGAAGACACATGAACACTCACCTCGATCAAACTTTCACAAGATACAGCTTCTCAAATCCTCCAACATCATAAACACACACGGACATTCCTGATTAAACTCTGATAAACGCTTCTATTAAACACTTTAAAGCTCTGTTTTCCGTGTCGTGTTCGTGTTTACCTGCTTAAAATGGCGGCAGTCGACAGGTGAACTCCAGCTTACTTTCACTTTCACGAGAGCACCACTGCGCATGCGTGTTGTGTTGACGCGTTGGTGATTAATATTTTGTGAATAAATTGGTCAATTGGTCACAGTAATAGTGTGAGTTCAACAGCTCTTGATGCGTGATGTCCACTATAGTGGACAGACCATTCATCAGAAGTTTCTCAGATCAACACTTGGCAAATGTAACTGTGATGTGACTCATTAGATATTGTTTGATGCTACAACATTTTTCCCTGCAAGAGTCTCCAAGGACAGAAGGAATGGACGGATATTCTGGAGCAGCTGGGCATTTCTGGCTGGCCATTGGTCATCTTGGTTTGGAGGGGAAATGGATGCGCAGCGGCTTTGCTCTTGGTGTAAATGTGTAGATGATGCCCGAGGGTCCACTGTAGAGCTGATGAGCAACTGCCATCAAAACCCATCAATGCAAGAACATGCTTTATGACCAGCCGTCCACTGGAGTGACCGCAATGATGAGAGGCTCATTGAGTTTCTCTCTCTCTTCAGTTTGCTCATTTATTCTTCCTGTCATTCGCTTCTCTTCATTATTTCTGTTTTGTTCTCTTTGGCTCGTTTTTGATTTGTTCATCCTCACCTTCATTTGTTCAGTTTTGTCTTTCATTTCTCTTTCTGCAGAGTTCCTGATAATAAATCATAAAGAGGACTTTGTCTGATCACATCTGTATGATATGAAATAAGTTTGTCCTCATCCGATCATGTTTATAATCACATTTATTGATTTATCAGAGGATTTTTCCACATGTGGATCAATGCAATGTGACATAAAGCTGAAAGAATCAGAGAAATGAAAAGCATACTGTAAAAACACGGTCAACTCTTGAACACTTTTCATTTATTTCTCCTGCACTGAGAACTTTATTGCACTTTTAATTGAATTCCTGAAATGGTCAAAACTCCTGGAGAGGAAAGGACAGAAATGATTGCGACACATGAAATAATGAATAAATCCTGATGTTTTAAAGTCCTCTCTTCTGTTCTCTCTCATCACACTCTTTTAGTCTCGTTTAGCTCTGTTTGATTGTGTTTCTGTGCTATTATGAGTCTCTATTCACTGGAGGAGGAGATCACAGATGATTGTTTTCTGTCATATTTTGCAATGAAACAATCTGTAGTGCAGTAATAACATGTGTCTCTTTATTTCTATCTGCTCAGTTTCTTCTGTTTGTGCCATTCTGTGTCACAACACCATCACATGACCACACAGTGACCTCTAGCGGTGACCTCAGGTGACATCATCATCTGATATCATCACATCCCCCTTTCTTTAAAGGAAATCTTCAACAGTGAGCGTAATGTTATTCTGTGATGTGTCTAAATGTGCATTCAGTGTAACATCTGAACTCAACTGTTCAACTCAAACACATGCACTTTCTCATTGCTCTGACTTTAAGCGATGTCTCACACATTGAGTCTCTCAGGATCACTTCAGGAGAATCTCATCCTCAACTCTTACATCCCATATTTTGGAGAGGATCCTGTCGGCCTTCCATTATTCATGTTATCAATGTCCACTTGCAATCCAGTGTGTGTTTTGGTTTCCTCTTTGCTTTGGCTTTGCATCTGCCACAGGAAGCGCACACACAGCATGTTCACATGTGTCTCCACATCTGCTTCTGTTGTGCTCGCTCTACTTCTTGTGCTGCTCGTGAGAGGGCGTCTGCAGCACTAAGGCCCAATCCCAGCTCTACTTTA
The DNA here is from genome assembly GCA_023566225.1 of Romanogobio albipinnatus. Classification (NCBI taxonomy): domain Eukaryota; kingdom Metazoa; phylum Chordata; class Actinopteri; order Cypriniformes; family Gobionidae; genus Romanogobio; species Romanogobio albipinnatus. Next base: position 3,931,912 of record CM042247.1, on the reverse strand, counting down.
TACCCCTTGGCCTAAAATAGACTGGAGGAGCCGCTTCTCCATCGGGCCTGTTCTCTTTGTTTATTAACCGTTCAGAGCCGATCCGAGCCGGCCGGTGCGGGGATGCTTTAGTTTTCTACTGTGGCGCTGCGATAACCAAATGTAATACAGACGAGTCAGTTGTTGCCTTGGTAACGCAAGAGTTTACAATAGTTTAAATAGTGACAGTGTTATGAAGGATGACCAGATATAAAAAAAAATGAAATTTTTTTGAAAAGCTTAAAGTTTGAAGATTTTCAGTTTAAAGTTTGACGTGTTTGAAGTCAATACAGTCTATCAGAAAACAGTTGTGTGGTTGCTAGGGTATTCAGGTGGTTGCTAAGTTCTTACTACGTGTTTGCTAAGCTACTCAGGGTGGTTGCTAGCGTTGTTGCTATGCGGTTACTAAGGTATTCTGGGTGGTTGCTAGGGTGTTGCTATGTGGTTGCTAAGGTACTCTGAGTGGTTTCTAGGGTCTTGCTATGTGGTTGCTAGGGTAATCAGGTGGTTACTATGCGGTTGCTATGGTACTTGGGGTGGTTGCTAGGGTGTTGCTATGCGGTTGCTAATGTACTCGGAGTGGTTGCTAAGTTCTTGCTATGTGGTTTGCTAGGGTACTCAGGGTGGTTGCTAAGTTCTTGCTACGTGGTTGCTAGGGTACTCAGGTGGTTGCTAGGGTGGTTGCTATGCGGTTACTAAGGTATTCTGGGTGGTTGCAAAGCAGTTGCTAAAGTACTCATGGTGGTTGCTAGGGTGTTACTATATGGTTGCTAAAGTACTCTGAGTGGTTGCTAGGGTCTTGCTATGTGGTTGCTAGGGTACTCAGGTGGTTGCTATGGTACTTGGGGTGGTTGCTAGGGTGTTGCTATGCGGTTGCTAAGGTACTCTGAGTGGTTGCTAAGTTCTTGCTATGTGGTTGCTAGGGTACTCAGGTGGTTGCTATGCGGTTGATATGGTACTTGGGATGGTTGCTAGGGTGTTGCTATCCTACTCAGTGTGGTTACTAGGGTGTTGCTATGCATTTGCTAGGGTACCCAGGTGGATGCTAGAGTGGTTGTTAGGGTACTTGGGGTGGTTACTTAAGTCTTACTACGTGGTTCAAACTAGAGGTCTTCACGGGTCCAAAAATTCATACCCGAACCCGAAGAGACCCGTAATGTGCTAAACGGAACCGACCCGAACCCGTCTATTATTTCAAAAGCTGGAACCGAACCCGGCGCGAAGACACAGACCCGATTGTCACATATTCCACAATAAACTGATATTAACAAGTCAATAAACAAGTTGAGAAAAATATAACTTTGTGTCTTACCTATAGCCGTCGTCTCCCTTCCTTGTAACGTTACTTGATTGTGCTGCATTACATCCTTGCCAAAAAGTTAAATCCATGTTATTCCTCTCTTGTTATTCCAAGCATGCTTAATTCTCTCAGCATTTCAGCTTTAAAGTCCACTTTATGTCACGTGACGGATGACAAATGCGTCATCAAGTTAACTCGCATAATAACTTTGACTGTTTGCCTTTTTGAACTATAATAACGATTGCTGGTTCGGTGGCCGCTGACGTCCTCATTATTTATTTGCTATCATCTCTGTGAGCCGAGTCTGTTCACCAAAACTTTAAGATTAAACAAGACGGTTCATTCATATTATTATTAAAGTCAGTGATGGAGGAAGCTCGGGTTGCCATAGAAACATGACACGCGCTTGAGACTGCACATGCGCGTCAGCTGGAGCTTTTTTACGCAATTTGAGCATCATAGAAAACATTTGTGACAGTTCACCTGAGATTTTGTTGCTGATTTGAAATATATTATTATTTAAATATAAGTTCAAATCAAACTTCAACAGTGCGTCACACGTAGGCTAATACACTTGACAGCAATTCCTTTTTTCTCATGTTTGTCCACAATATGCATGAAGGATGCCCAGACAGAAGAGAGAGAGATAGAGAGAGAGAGAGAGAGAGAGAGAGACAGAGAGAGACAGGTTGCTAGGGTGGTTGCTATGCGGTTACTAAGGTATTCTGGGTGGTTGATAGGGTACTCTGGGTGGTTGCAATGCAGTTGCTAAAGTACTCGTGGTGGTTGCTAGGGTGTTGCTATGCGGTTGCAAAGGTACTCTGAGTGGTTGCTAGGGTACTCAGGTGGTTGCTATGCGGTTGATATGGTACTTGGGGTGGTTGCTAGGGTGTTGCTATCATACTCAGTGTGGTTACTAGGATGTTGCTATGCAGTTGCTAGGGTACCCAGGTGGATGCAAGAGTGGTTGCTAGGGTACTTGGGGTGGTTACTTAAGTCTTACTACGTGGTTCAAACTAGAGGTCTTCACGGGTCTAAAAATGTATACCCAAACCCGAAGAGACCCGTAATGTGCTAAACGGAACCGATCCGGACCCGTCTATTATTTCAAAAGCTGGAACCAACCCCGGCGAGAAGACACAGACCCGATTGTCAAATATAGCACAATAAACTTTAAGATTAAACAAGACGGTTCATTCATATTATTATTAAAGTCAGTGACTGCGGAAGCTCGGGTTGCCATAGAAACATGACACGCGCTTGAGACTAACATTTGTGACAGTTCACCTGAGATTTTGTTACTGATTTGAAATATATTATTTAAATATAAGTTCGCTCGAGAGATCGCTCGTGTTTTTCTTCTTTCTTTTTTTTAAACCTTATTTCCCGGCTCACACTTTTCTTATCCTAATTTTACAAGTTACAAAACACACACAAGCAGTGCTGACTGACTCTGATCACCGGCAGTGTTCTCTGATCCGGATCGACTCGGGTATTAGACAAAAATGTTAAACAGACCCGGGACCCGAAGTAATAGATTGGGACCCGACCCGGACCCGGCTGATCATTTAAAATATAGAGCCGAATCCGTACGGGTCCACGGGTCTCGGGGGCTCCGTGAAGACCTCTAGTTCAAACTTCTTCCCCTTACTCCTACCACTCCGTTATTTTATTTTGTTGGTTTATTATTTGATTAAAGTTGTTGAACGTTCGCCGGTTCCGCCTCCTCCATCCCATAACAACAAACTACGTGACAGTCATGAGATCCTGATATCCTAATGCAATGACGTGGCCTTGAGTCGTGTTGAGGGAAGGACAGATTTTTCTTGTGGCACACTTTCACAGACACACACAGCGTCTCCACGACATGGCGGCGACAACAACTGACAACTGAAGCCACGCCTTCTTTCTCTGCGTGTGCATTTGGGCGGCATTATGCTAATATTTCCACCGAGTGACGTAGCTCTGTGAGGGAGAATCTGATCGAGGTGTTCCCACCCAGCAAAAACACGTTGAAAAGACGATATTGCTAGACGTTCAAATTTGGTTGTAAAGTGAAAATTCGTCTTTTTCAGGCCTAATTTCAACCGTGAATGCATGATTATATTTAATATTCATAATTACTGTCACAATAAGACAATTCACAAAAGAGTAGCGTTTATTGACACATCAAAAACACTTTCTTGATCACATATTAAGCCTGCATTTGATCAAACATACTGTAAAAACCGTAATAGTGTGAAATATTACTATAAAAAATAACTTTTATATGAATACATTGTAAAAGGTAATTTATTCCTGTGATCAAAGCTGAACTCTTCAGAGTCGCATGATCCTTCAGAAATCATTCTTGAGTTGATGCTCAAGAATCATTTATAATTATTATCAATGTTGAAAACAGTTGTGCTGCTGCATATTTTTGTGGAACAGATTTTATTTTTAACAATTTAAGTCTTTACTGTGACTTTTGATTAAATTAATCCATCTTTTCTGTATAAAGATTTTTTTTTCAAATATTAAAAACGTCTATGAAACAGAACAATGGCCAATTATAAAAACATAAGAATTCAATAAAAAATCCAAAAATGAATTGTCGTTAATGACTTCCCCTCGTGTAGCTCCAAACCCATAAGACTTTTGTGCAAAAAACTAATGAAGATATTTTTAGCAGATGCCTTGTGTGCACAAAAAGCGTCTTTATTCACAAATGATGTATCTTTGCCGCATGTTCACGAGCGCACCAGCTCTCACAGCAACACAACACGGACGCATGGTGGCGAACATCTGTCAGATATACATTTTGTGAATAAAGATGCTGTTTTTTGCGCACACAAAGCATTCATGTCGCTTCATAAAATCGAGGTTAAACCACTGGAGTCATATGGATTACTTTAATGTCTTTACTACCTTTCTGGGGTAAACTGTGACATGGGGGGGGGGGCATAAATCTCTCAGATTTCATTAAAAAGATCTTCATTTGTGTTTCAAAGATGAACAAAAGTCTTACAGGTTTGGAACAACATGAAGGTGAGTGATGAAACATTTTGGTTAAATTGAATACATTAGGTAAATCAGACAACATCAATCTTCTTCTTGTTCTTCTGCTCCTTCCACCAATCCTGAAGCTTCCACTTTCAATGCTTTAGCCTGGCTGTTTTTCTCCAGCATCTAAAGTGAGAAAGAAAACAATAACAGAAATGGAAATGAAAAAAACAAAAAAACAATGGTTGTCCAAAATGTAAAGTATACACCATCACTGTTTCCACCTCAGGGCACAAAAGACTGGAAACTGACTAATAGCATGAGAACAATTTACTAAAATCTTCAACAGTTTTGTTACTTCCTATACATTTAAACATTTAAAATGACTATACAAGTACTACAGGGAGTGCAGAATTATTAGGCAAGTTGTATTTTTGAGGATTAATTTTACAACATTAATAATTAAACAACAACCATGTTGTCAATGAACACAAAAAACTCATTAATATCAAAGCTGAATATTTTTGGAAGTGGTTTTTAGTTTTAGCTATTTTAGGGGGATATCTGTGTGTGCAGGTGACTATTACTGTGCATAATTATTAGGCAACTTAACAAAAAACTAATTTATACCCATTTAAATTATTTATTTTTACCAGTGAAACCAATATAACATCTCAACATTCACAAATATACATTTCTGACATTCAAAAACCAAACAAAAACAAATCAGTGACCGATATAGCCACCTTTCTTTGCAAGGACACTCAAAAGCCTGCCATCCATGGATTCTGTCAGTGTTTTGATCTGTTCACCATCAACATTGCGTGCAGCAGCAACCACAGCCTCCCAGACACTGTTCAGAGAGGTGTACTGTTTTCCCTCCTTGTAAATCGCACATTTGATGATGGACCACAGGTTCTCAATGGGGTTCAGATCAGGTGAACAAGGAGGCCATATCATTAGATTTTCTTCTTTTATACCCTTTCTTGCCACCCACGCTGTGGAGTACTTGTGTGATGGAGCATTGTCCTGCATGAAAATCATGTTTTTCTTGAAGGATGCAGACTTCTTCCTGTACCACTGCTTGAAGAAGGTGTCTTCCAGAAACTGGCAGTAGGACTGGGAGTTGAGCTTGACTCCATCCTCAACCCGAAAAGGACCCACAAGCTCATCTTTGATGATACCAGCCCAAACCAGTACTCCACCTCCACCTTGCTGGCGTCTTAGTCGGACTGGAGCTCTCTGCCCTTTACCAATCCAGCCACGGGCCCATCCATCTGGCCCATCAAGACTCACTCTCATTTCATCAGTCCATAAAACCTTAGAAAAATCAGTCTTGAGATATTTCTTGGCCCAGTCTTGACGTTTCAGCTTGTGTGTCTTGTTCAGTGGTGGTCGACTTTCTGCCTTTCTTACCTTGGCCATGTCTCTGAGTATTGCACACCTTGTGCTTTTGGGCACTCCAGTGATGTTGCAGCTCTGAAATATGGCCAAACTGGTGGCAAGTGGCATCTTGGCAGCTGCACGCTTGACTTTTCTCAGTTCACGGGCAGTTATTTTGCGCCTTGGTTTTTCCACACGCTTCTTGCGACCCTGTTGACTATTTGGAATGAAACGCTTGATTGTTCGATGATCACGCTTCAGAAGCTTGGCTATTTTAAGACTGCTGCATCCCTCTGCAATATATCTCACTATTTTTGACTTTTCTGAGCCTGTCAAGTCCTTCTTTTGACCCATTTTGCCAAAGGAAAGGAAGTTGCCTAATAATTATGCACACCTGATATAGGGTGTTGATGTCATTAGACCACACCCCTTCTCATTACAGAGATGCACATCACCTAATATGCTTAATTGGTAGTAGGCTTTCCAGCCTATACAGCTTGGAGTAAGACAACATGCATAACGAGGATGATGTGGTCAAAATACTCATTTGCCTAATAATTCTGCACTCCCTGTATAAAAAAGTAAACTGCTGAAATGTTAAAAGGACACTAGAAATACGGTCATCTTGTGCTCACCCTCATGTCATAACCAAAAATGGTATGATTTAAAAATGTATGGGTTTTCTGTCAATACAATGAAAGTCAACGGGACACAACATTGTTTTCATTGTGTGGGCAAAACAGTTCAAATCTCAAATGGCTTTGTCTGTGTTCCCCAGAAGAAAGTCATATATAGGTTTGGAGCAACATGAGGGCGAGTAAATGACAGAATGTTTTTGTTAACAGAATAACAATGATTTTAACTTCATGCATGAATATGTAGCTTTAACTTACCAGTAAAAGTGTAAAGGTGTCAAAGTTCTCGGCAAAAGAAAGCGAACTGTACCGCTTTCCACCCTCGGTTTGGCATGTTCAGCACCGGTTCATCTCAAATCTGATGGCGCATTCGCATCTATAATATGGGTTTTGAAAATAACAACACGTAAAACAGACAGAGTTCGGCTAATGCATGTTTTCATAAAGGGACTTTGGTATTGCTTACCAGTCATATGGTTCATAATGTCTAGAGATGTTCTTCGACAGGAGTTTGCTCCATCTCTAGTGCACGGCCATCAGCCAGGAAGAATCCACGCACATTAGTCACAAATATTTAGTAGCCTATACAATGCCAGGTTTATTAGAAATAAACTATAGCAGAGGTGAAATGCAGAATAGAAAAAGAGTAATATACAGATATGCAAAACAATTATCCTAAAATAAAAGAATTTACATTTTTAGGTTTACTTATTTAGTAATACTAATACAGTGTAAACAATAAAAGCCTTTTTAAAAGAACAAAAAATGTGTGCGTATATATATATATATATATATATATCGCAAAAGAAAATTACAAATGCATGGTGATATATATTTAGGTTCAAATTAATTAGCTTACTTCCAAACAAAACTATCAAAATATCTCATCTACACATAAGATGTGATTTTAAAAGCCCCAACTTCCACAAACAAGAGCTCAAGTCTATAGTTAACCTGTCTATAGTTAACCTGTCTATAGTTAACCTGTCTATAGTTAACCTGTCTATAGTTAAAGCTGCACTGTGTAACTTTTTTAGTTTATTCTTAGCTAAAAACACTTAGTTCTTTCAAAAATATATGTGCTCATTAATGTATATTTACTTCTTTCAAGTAATAAAGTATTCTCGTAAGTTTATAATATGCCATTGAAAATACATACGGGTAAGGGGTTCGAATGGGGGTCGCCATGTTGCCCCTCCATCTTGAAAGTACATTAGCCAAAGAGGGACATACCCGTAAATTCAAGCTTCGCCTTTCGCGTTTGAACACTCGATGGCACCGTGTCAAATGTGAAGAGGGGGATTGCTTGAGACTGCTGTATGAAAACCTGAAAGCCTTTTTGAAAGTCTGTTGCTGATGGAGGATCACTCTTATTCTCCAGATGTCACAGAGTCGCCAAGGAAGCCAAAAAGAGAATTAAGACGGCAACACAACAGGCAAATCAACACTAATGGACGAGGTTGAACTGGAAGCCATGTTAATCTTGGACTAAATCGGCCACCGTAGGAGTTAAAACCAAATCGGAATTGGGAGGAACAGAAACTAATATTTACTGGATGGTCATATACCTTTTCACCGCTAGATGGGGGAAAATATCACACAGTGTAGCTTTAACGTTAGCATAACGGTTGCAACAGTAGATGCTAAAGGACTTTTTCCGAAGACACTAAACCATTTCTATAAAGTAATATTCAACGCAAGCGTGTCATTTACATGAAAGAAAGTGTCAGTAACATTTGTATGAACTATTTGTGTAATTGTAGGCACTAAACTAACCTGAAATTATGAAAATAACAGTGAGAGACGGAGTTTTGCAGCTTGTCTCTTGTCAGTTGAGTTGAGTTGACCCTCCGTTTCCATGGTAACGCCCTCTGAGCCAGTTCAAATGTTCAGTGCGCGCGCCCATTAAAACACGTATAAGTCACGTAGCATTTACATAAATGCCAAATTGATGGAATGAATTATTTGATAATCAGATCAAATGTCCTGAAACTTGATGCATTGAGTGGATAGCAGGCCTGTGAACCTAGCCTACATCAAACTGTAAACTGAATGAGAATAAAGCAGTATTAAGAATGTAAAACTATTTTGAAGTCAGGTATAGGTTATAATAGGCTATACATAAGGCATTAATTTATTTTTTCTCATACTGTATATGTACAATTACAGATGTAACATGAAGCTTATGTTCTACGTATTTTTTTTACATATCTTTTTTTAAAAAGCATTTCAATATATTTAACAGTGCACTTCACATATAGCTAAAGGTGAATATATTACATATGGGTGCAATTAAAATGAATTTATTAATAGGCTATATAAGTGCTCCGGTTTATTATGGTCTAATGGTGTTTAAAATACTGTGATATTTTATGGATGGCATATTACTGAATGTGATTGTTAAATGTTCAGAAATAGATGTACTAATACACAGCACAAGTGTTTTCAACGAGATATGGCCACTAGGGGCGATTCTTGCTGGATTTCTGCCATGCCAAATCATACAGTAGGCGATATGTTTATATATGGTTTGCGAACGTACTGCTTATACACAAATCATTTATTTGCTGGTTGTGCGATGACACGCACGTAACTTGAAACCATTTCTACAACAATCTATTTCTTCACTTGCTTTAATAGACAGACTAATTATGTTTATGGCTATATTAGGACTATGTGGTCCGAAACAGACGCGCGTCTTGGGCTCAATTTGGACCAAGTCTGACGGACCAAACAGAGCCCAGTTTTCAACGTCTTTTTTTGGGCTAAATTTGGACCAAATGTGATGGACCAAACAGAGCCCAGTGTAGTAACGTCAGTTCGTGTGGGAAGAAGGAGTCGGGAACCGGCAAACATTTAAAACGTTTAATCAAAAATAAACAGAAAATAAAATGGCGGCGGCAGCCCCTCGCGGCCGACTGCCGCCTACACACAAACAAACACAAAATGAAAATAAAAAGCTGCAGCCCCTCACGGTCGACTGCAGCATACACATAATAAAACGTAAATAAAACACAACACAAAATCCAGGCCTGGTCCTCTCTCGTCCCTCACTGTCGTCGCTCCTCCTTTATACTCCCTCACTCCTCCGCGAGAGCCGAGATCGCTGCGCATCCTCCCTAATGAGCGCCGCCTCGTCCCGCCCTCACGGTCCCTCGGCCTCGCTGCTCGCCACACCCAGTTTTCAACGTCTTTTTTTGGGCTAAATTTGGACCAAATCTGACGGACTAAACAGAGCCCAGTTTTCAACGTCTTTTTTTGGGCTAAATGAAGGCTATGATGGGCCGACTTGATTTAGCCCAAAAAACAATGTCCAAAAGACGTCTGGTGCTGGGTGGGATGGTTTTACTACAAATAAAAACAAAAAAACATGGTTATTGTAGTAAAACCATGGTAACCGCAAATTAACCATGGTTTTGCTTCTCTAACCATAGTTTAACCATGATATTTGTGCTAAAACTGTAGTTATATAAATGGTATTCAATTAGCCAAAAAACCATGGTTACTACATTTTTACTACAATAAAACCATGGTTAGTTTTCGTAAGGGACGTACGTCTGCAAGATGTCTGTTAAAGATCTGGAAAGCATCTCCTGTTTACAAACATCTGATAGACGTCTTTAAGATGCCAGTTTTTCATACATTCTAAATCATAAACATCTTAAAGACATTGTTTAAACGTCTATTTGACATCTGACAGGAAACAACGTATTGCAGATGAGCAAACACTCTATAAAATACGTCTTCCAGATGTAAACACACACATCAAATCGACGTCTCCGAGATGTATGTGTGCTATCTGGGTAATGACAAAAATATAATTTTTGGCTGAACTAACCCTTTAATATGTCCATTATTATTTTTTATTTTGTATTTTCTCGAAATCACGACACTAAACATGCAGTTAACAAATGATAGACACTCTCAGAGAATGATGTTAAGTCTATGTTAAATATATAATGTAATAATCTATAAGCCAAGGCATATTCAACTTCACTCATTCCCTTCACCTTGAAAGCAAATATGATCCATGAGTCCTAGTGCACTGAAATATTTCATGACAGTACTTACTATTTTGACGTTTGTTCTTTGTTAATATATTGTGTTTTCTCCTTTATGTCGCAGCCTGAAAAACACTTACAGCTGAACTTTGTGTCAAGAAAAGAGTGTGTGTCGTCTAACAGGTTTTTCTGGATTCGGCCCATGACCGACTCTGACTGGATAGAGAAAATAAATCACAGAACAGCAAAATCATATGAATCCAATGTGCACATATGTTCTCAAACACACACATATACTGTGTGAAATATACAGGGTAAGATTGAGTGAGATAAAGCTACTTTTAAATGATCCTCTTGGGCATTAGGGGTGTGACGAGTCTCGAGCCACGAGATCTCGCGATATTAAAACATGACAATATTTCTCCTGGAGGTGAAAATCTGTC
>CM042247.1:3903650-3916150 GCA_023566225.1 Romanogobio albipinnatus | reverse complement strand
GCAATAACTGAGTTTTAAGAGTTAAATCAAGCAGAAATAGTTCTCTAATGTATTAATTGCAGATCATCATTGAATGATAATGTTAAACACAATGACTCGGTCCCCTGTTAGATAGTAAATCACGACACCAGTGTGTTTACTTTGTCATTTCTTGCCATCTCAAACACACTGTAGAGATTTAGAGTTTTAATAGCAATAACTGAGTTTTAAGAGTTAAATCAAGCAGAAATAGTTCTCTAATGTATTAATTGCAGATCATCAGATCAATGATTATGTTAAACACAATGACTCGGTCCCCTGTTAGATAGTAAATCACGACACCAGTGTGTTTGCGTTGTCATTTCTTGCCATAAACACACTGTGGAGATTTAGAGTTTTTATAGCAATAACTGAGTTTTAAGAGTTAAATCAAGCAGAAATAGTTCTCTAATGTATTAATTGCAGATCATCATTGAATGATTATGTTAAACACAATGACTCGGTCCCCTGTTAGATAGTAAATCACGACACCAGTGTGTTTACTTTGCCATTTCTTGCCATAAACACACTGTGGAGATTTAGAGTTTTTATAGCAATAACTGAGTTTTAAGAGTTAAATCAAGCAGAAATAGTTCTCTAATGTATTAATTGCAGATCATCATTGAATGATTATGTTAAACACAATGACTCGGTCCCCTGTTAGATAGTAAATCACGACACCAGTGTGTTTACTTTGCCATTTCTTGCCATAAACACACTGTGGAGATTTAGAGTTTTTATAGCAATAACTGAGTTTTAAGAGTTAAATCAAGCAGAAATAGTTCTCTAATGTATTAATTGCAGATCCTCTTTGAATAATGATTATGTTAAACACAATGACTCGGTCCCCTGTTAGATAGTAAATCACGACACCAGTGTGTTTACTTTGCCATTTCTTGCCATAAACACACTGTAGAGATTTAGAGTTTTAATAGCAATAACTGAGTTTTAAGAGTTAAATCAAGCAGAAATAGTTCTCTAATGTATTAATTGCAGATCCTCTTTGAATAATGATTATGTTAAACACAATGACTCGGTCCCCTGTTAGATAGTAAATCACGACACCAGTGTGTTTACTTTGCCATTTCTTGCCATAAACACACTGTAGAGATTTAGAGTTTTTATAGCAATAACTGAGTTTTAAGAGTTAAATCAAGCAGAAATAGTTCTCTAATGTATTAATTGCAGATCATCATTGAATGATAATGTTAAACACAATGACTCGGTCCCCTGTTAGATAGTAAATCACGACACCAGTGTGTTTGCGTTGTCATTTCTTGCCATAAACACACTGTAGAGATTTAGAGCTTTTATAGCAATAACTGAGTTTTAAGAGTTAAATCAAGCAGAAATAGTTCTCTAATGTATTAATTGCAGATCATCAGATCAATGATTATGTTAAACACAATGACTCGGTCCCCTGTTAGATAGTAAATCACGACACCAGTGTGTTTACTTTGCCATTTCTTGCCATAAACACACTGTAGAGATTTAGAGTTTTTATAGCAATATGAGTGGCACTGTGCTTGCAGAAATACAAAGGCAGAAAAAATTCCAATAAGTAAAGTTTAAGGAATCCACAACACGTAAACAGGGAGCAGACAAAGTGAACAGAGGAACTTAATAGCAAACACAAATGAGGATAATGAACATACACAGCTGACAAAGCTGAACTCATGCTGATGGTATAGCCAGGGAGACAGACTAGTGGCGGGAAACTGAAGATTTTTATAAATCTTTATAAAATAAAAACTGAAAGGTCCAGGAGCAAAACTAAACAATGGTGACAAGTATAGTTTAATCAGTTAGCATCCAACCAGCTACTAACATTCTCAGCTTATTCAAAGCACAATAAATAAAATGCAACCGCAGCAGTAAGTCAGGGGAATACTTTTATTTCAGTATTTAACATGTTGCAGGCTCTTTTTAAAAGGGTACACATTTGAATAAAATAATTTGACATACTAACAGCAATTACACATTTTTCAGTAAAAAAAAAAAAAAAAGTAGAGACCTTCTTTTCTGCAATGAAAGACCCATCTTATGGGTTGTGGTCTCGGAGACATTGGGCAATATCAGTTAAGAAAACATCAAACTAAGATAAAACTACTTAATTTTATTTTTACATACTGGTAGTTGATGGTAAAAAGTTAAAGTATATACGATTTTAAAGAGTAAAATACTAATGTTCATATGTATACCACATACATAAATGAGGATTTTACTTTTTAAAGGGCAGTTTTTCTAATCCCGCTCAAACATTTCACATTTAACCATTTAGGTTAACATTTAACTTCTTTGTAAAGCATTTCTTCAACAAATGTCTTAATTGAAGTTGACATATAGATAACAGTTAAGATATTTGAGTATTTAACCTATTTAAAAATAGTGCAAAAGTTATTGATATTTGGGAAATATATTTGAAAGTTATTGATATTTTCAACTGGAAGGTATTACATGCCCTCAATTATGGTTTGAAGTGGGATTTGAGTAAAAAACATTTATTCAAATATTCTTATAAATCGTGATGTTACCTAGCTGTGATTAAATATAATTAAAAATAACGACACCAGTGTGTCGATTTATGTTGATTTGCTGCATTGATGCAAAACTGTAAATTATGTGAACTGAATATTTTTTGATAATGGCACTTTTTTAACCAACTAACTATTGAAAATGTTTAATTTCTAAAACTTTTGTTTTGACCTTCAAATAGCAGGCTTTTAATTGTATTGGCTGGTTTTCTGACGGTTCAGATATTCATAGCATATTTACAAACTGAGGACACAAGTACATTGTCATTGGTATTCAGCTACATCTATGTTTTGATAGTATTCCTGGGGACCAAAGTCATTTTGTTGAATGAAGTTCATGCTAAAGTTAAACTATACATGCTATGAGCAGTTTAAGCAGCAATAAGCATGAGCATCAAAATTATTTGGGTCCCGTTAGATAGTAATGTATGACACCTGTTTAACTGCTTCACATTCAAGCTATCTCTAAATGTAATAACAATGTTCATTATGACACTAATACAGGAGGTCAAAACTCACAGTTGATTTCTCACATGTTGTTTTCCGTATTTCAAATGTTAATTTGCTTCAGTTTGAGTTTTGACCTCCAAAATCTTTAATGACATGTAATGATAATGTTCACAATGACACTAAAATGGCAGCAATACTATAATGCAACAATACAGTAGTTAAGGCCACCTCATATAAAGCAGGACCCAACACTGTAATGCAACAATACAGGGGAAAATGACTAAATAAAATTCATTTTGCAGCATCATCCATTAGACAACAGGGTGAAACGGGGTTACAGGAGCTCATTGTATTTTAAATTATGATTTTTTTTATCCTTCTCTAAAACATGACATGAAAAATATTCATAAAACCCATTGTTGACCCTGTTTCACAGAATCCTGGCTTGACTTAAGCCATGTTGCACTGCCCCCACTACACTCGTAGGCAATTTGCATTTCAATGAAGAGCGGCTTCCTAGGACAGGATGTCTCAGAGCCACAGATAATCAGACTTTCACCTTATACTGTAAAAAATTGCATACATTTATAAACCATCCTATCTACTTAACTTAATTTACTTAACTTACATGTTAAACTTTTTGAGTAATTTAACATGAAACACTATGTGTTATGAGGTACAAGTGGTATGTGCTTGTATTTGAACTTTTTTCAAATGTGTTATAAAAGTTAAATCAAACCAACCTGAATAAAAATGCCCATGTTAATGAATAAATAATCCTTAACCATTTTAAATGTTTTTTTTGCTCCAAGTAACAATGCAGCATTTAGTGGGGGCTGACAGGCAAGGGGTTTTTACATGGGGGTATTAACATGTTTTGTCTGCCATTGTTATAGGTTTGGGATCTGTGCTCTATTTAAAATACATTCAGACAAAAGTGAGTAATTATAATGTCATGTAATACTAAGTGAGGTAAAGATATGATCCAATTTAAATGTTTACAACTGGAACTCCAAAATGTAAAACCAAACCACTACCCTTGTTTTGAACTGTCTGTTTGCTTTCAATCACAGAGAAATGTGCACAAATAGTGGCTTAGGCCCCGTCCACACGAAGCCAGAACTTTCCCTATCCGACCTTTTTTTTTTCCTCGTTTCAAGAAATATCTGCGTACACACGAGAGCATGAAAACGGCTCAAAACTATACAGTATACATGCCAGGCCAGTATGTAGCACTGTAATTCTTCCACAGATATACACTAAAAACAGAGAAGAAGAGTTGTGGCTAGAAGGGGTACGGCAACAGTCGGAGGTGAGGTAAAATCTCACAATAAAATAACAATAAATAAATGTGCTACTTACCAGATGTGTTTTATTAACACATACACCTACCCCAACCCTAAACATACCCTTACAATAATGCAAATACAGTAATTAAACAACGCAGTATTGATGTGCGCATGCCCAGTGCCCTTAGTTGTATTCCTTCAAGTCTTCCCCGCGCAGGACGTGGTGTGGTGACATCATCGTTTCACAAAATATACGGATTGGCCGTATACACGAAACCGCAAGGGTGTCGTTTTCAGATTTATCCACTTTAGGACCCGGTTTCAAAAAATAGCGGTTTCAGTCTCCCAAAATGCCGGATCCGTGTGGACGAAACGGCAATACGATAAAAAATGTATACGTATACAGTGATACGCGTCTCCGTGTGGACGGGCCCTAATTTTGGCTTATCCAAAGACATAAGATAGGTGAACTGAATATTGTGATCAATGTGATGTGGCTTAGCAACACTGGGTCACACTTTATATTTAGTGTCTTAAACTAGTATGTACTTGCATTGAAATAATTTGATATAATGCACTTATTGTGCACAAACATGTTTTTACATTGTAGTTATATTTTTACATTTACCCCCATACCACTAAACCTGTGCCTAAACTTACCCGTATTGCATCTCAATATCAGCATGAGCATTTTGCAATACAATATGAACACAGTAAGTACATCGTACTTATTTTTTGATGAAAGTACACAGTAGTTAAGGCCACCTCATATAAAGCAGGACCCAACACTGTAATGCAACAATACAGGGGAAAATGACTAAGTAAAATTCATTTTGCAGCATCATCCATTAGACAACAGGGTGAAACGGGGTTACAGGAGCTCATTGTATTTTAAATTATGATTTTTTTATCCTTCTCTAAAACATGACATGAAAAATATTCATAAAACCCATTGCTGACCCTGTTTCACAGAATCCTGGCTTGACTTAAGCCATGTTGCACTGCCCCCACTACACTCGTAGGCAATTTGCATTTCAATGAAGAGCGGCTTCCTAGGACAGGATGTCTCAGAGCCACAGATAATCAGACTTTCACCTTATACTGTAAAAAAATTATAATCTTCCTAACTCAAAATTTTCTAGTGACTGGTCACATCTAAAATTTTCAATTGGCCAAATTGAATTTCTGTGAATGGAATTTTATCCATTGTGGCAACAGTCTGTTAACATGGGCTCAATTAGAAATAATATGTTGAGCCAATGGAAAAATTTAATTTACCAACACTGTAAAAAATGTCAGGCCTCTCCAATTTAAAATTTTCTAGTGACTGATCACATCTAAATTTTTCAATTTGGCCAACTAAAACATTTAGATGTGATCAGTCACTAGAAAATTTTGAATTGGAGAAATGTTTTACAGTGAAACTGTGTGGTTGGTCCAATTAAATATTTTAAATTGTAGTAACAATTGTTTATTTCTCACTGTCCCAAAAGACAAAAATGACTAAAAACATAAATATATTAAGCAAAATACAGAAACAGACAACAGGGTTGACATTTTATCACATTACTTTATTAACAAGTAAATTCCAACACAGGATATTTGGGTGAAAATACCTTATTTTCAATAAGGAAAACTCTGAATATTCAAGAAGTCTTCTGCATAACAGGATGTCTTAAAGTGGTGAAGAAAACACGGCACTGCAAGCTAAAAACCTGCAAATAAAAATAAAAACTAACATTAATGACAAAGCTCCCCTGCATCATATCTGGCAAATGACAGAACAGAAGTTTCTTCATTATATAATGAGGATGAGACGAATAAATGGACAGAAGAAAATCACGAGCTTGACGTGTTTAAAAGGCAATAAGTTCAGCCCTGAAAGAGACCGACGCCAAACACACACCGTGTTCAAAAGTCGCATGCCGCACATCTCACACAAATGACTTAATTTCCTTATTACCTATTGTTTTAGACATATAAGACATGAGGAAAATAAAACTATTGGCTACAGGCTACCATTAGATAATTATGTGGTAAACGACAACACACTCATGAAACAAATGAATGCATGAACTCGTGATTCTACAAAATGTCTTTTAAACTTCATACCCGGTCATAAAGCAAAACTCTGGAGAATAATTTCAGTGCTCAATACTCACCAACGTCTTTGTGAGATGAATATCTCTCTATTCTCTTGGGAATGTCTGTTTCGGTCTTCAGCACCTGCTGGTTCGGCTCCGCTCGCGCTGCCGCTCCCGCGCTCCGCATTTGAAATCTCCACACGAACGGTTTTCTTCAAGTGCATTTTGCGCATGCGTATACCGTTTTTCGGACGTAGGACTTGTTCAGCCAACATGGATTTTTCACTTCGACTTCATAGATTGACTGAGCACAATTAAATATGTTCGGTGAATATACAATTTTAATTTTGAGTGAAGACCTTAAGCTATGATTAGTACAATGCATCTTTTTGCATGGCGATAATTATTTGGAAGTCATTTATTGGGCCAATATGTAATGATCAATTTGCACAATTTTTCCCCCCAATTTTTTTGTACAGTGTAGACCACAAAAATGCATACATTTATAAGCCATCCTATCTACTTAACTTAATTTACTTAACTTACATGTTAAACTTTTTTGAGTAATTTAACATGAAACACTATGTGTTATGAGGTACAAGTGGTATGTGCTTGTATTTTAACTTTTTTCAAATGTGGTATAAAGGTTAAATCAAACCAACCTGAATAAAAATGCCCATGTTAATGAATAAATAATCCTTAATCATTTTAAATGTTTTTTTGCTCCAAGTAACAATGCAGCATTTAGTGGGGGCTGACAGGCAAGGGGTTTTTACATGGGGGTATTAACATGTTTTGTCTGCCATTGTTATAGGTTTGGGATCTGTGCTATATTTAAAATACATTCAGACAAAAGTGAGTAATTATAATGTCATGTAATACTAAGTGAGGTAAAGATATGATCCAATTTAAATGTTTACAACTGGAACTCCAAAATGTAAAACCAAACCACTACCCTTGTTTTGAACTGTCTGTTTGCTTTCAATCACAGAGAAATTTGCACAAATAGTGGCTAATTTTGGCTTATCCAAAGACATAAGATAGGTGAACTGTATATTGTGATCAATGTGATGTGGCTTAGCAACACTGGGTCACACTTTATATTTAGTGTCTTAAACTAGTATGTACTTGCATTGAAATCATTTGATATAATGCACTTATTGTGCACAAACATGTTTTTACATTGTAGTTATATTTTTACATTTACCCCCATACCACTAAACCTGTGCCTAAACTTACCCGTATTGCATCTCAATATCAGCATGAGCATTTTGCAATACAATATGAACACAGTAAGTACATCGTACTTATTTTTTGATGAAAGTACACAGTAGTTAAGGCCACCTCATATAAAGCAGGACCCAACACTGTAATGCAACAATACAGGGGAAAATGACTAAGTAAAATTCATTTTGCAGCATCATCCATTAGACAACAGGGTGAAACGGGGTTACAGGAGCTCATTGTATTTTAAATTATGATTTTTTTATCCTTCTCTAAAACATGACATGAAAAATATTCATAAAACCCATTGTTGACCCTGTTTCACAGAATCCTGGCTTGACTTAAGCCATGTTGCACTGCCCCCACTACACTCGTAGGCAATTTGCATTTCAATGAAGAGCGGCTTCCTAGGACAGGATGTCTCAGAGCCACAGATAATCAGACTTTCACCTTATACTGTAAAAAATTGCATACATTTATAAACCATCCTATCTACTTAACTTAATTTACTTAACTTACATGTTAAACTTTTTGAGTAATTTAACATGAAACACTGTGTTATGAGGTACAAGTGGTATGTGCTTGTATTTTAACTTTTTTCAAATGTGGTATAAAGGTTAAATCAAACCAACCTGAATAAAAATGCCCATGTTAATGAATAAATAATCCTTAATCATTTTAAATGTTTTTTTTTGCTCCAAGTAACAATGCAGCATTTAGTGGGGGCTGACAGGCAAGGGGTTTTTACATGGGGGTATTAACATGTTTTGTCTGCCATTGTTATAGGTTTGGGATCTGTGCTCTATTTAAAATACATTCAGACAAAAGTGAGTAATTATAATGTCATGTAATACTAAGTGAGGTAAAGATATGATCCAATTTAAATGATACTCCCCACATCTTTGTTCATGTCAGTTAAAAAAAACGATTGTTGGGTTATTTTCATTAATTCAGACAATAACTAATGTTAATAAATGGAAACTTATTATAAATTACTACCCACTTTACAATGAGGTTCAATTTAACCCTTTATGTTACAGCATTGCCATATGGCAATAATTAATTTCTACTTGTTTCACAGGAAAAACAATATATATCCTATATACGTGCATTTTATATGCAATAGTGGAATATAAAAAGGCAGGCCTTAAGGTAGCCAGTGCTGTTTTTAAGTCAAATGGCATTTGAATGTCCCTCCAAAACTCTCTTTACTGTCACTCTCACAGGGAAGACCTATTGAAGTGCTCCAGAAATTGCTCTATTAACCTAATTTCTTCACAGGGGGGAGTAAAAAAAAAAATGTATTCACAAATAGTAACATAGTTTTACAGTAAATTGAGAAAATAACAATGCTTCCATATGGCAACACTGTACCACAGTGGAATTGCAGTAATGTATTTCCTCATTGGGATTTTTTTAATAGATAATAGCATCAATAATATGATTGCAGTTATTTATTTATATGAAGTGTTTATTCTAGTATAGTTGTATTTATGTATAAATAAAATTATTTCTTCTTTTCATAAAATGAATACAGCAATATTTTATGGAAAGGACAATAGGAGCTCTTCCATTTGGTGAGAGTGAGGTTGAGGTTTGGAGATGAGTTTTGCCATCAAGGTTAAATGATAGGGTTTTACTTATTTTTGGTTTACACGAGTTCCACGTATATAAATCTATCAATTTCTAAAATAAGTGTGCATTTAAAGAAAATAAAATCATAGTTTTATAGAAAAACTAATGTTTTGACTATGTCCCATTGAGGTAGTATGTGTATGCTTGAGGCTATTTCATGTAATAAAAACTTATTTGAAAAAAAAAAAGTATATATTTCATGGTTAGAACATCACGTGTACTATAGAAGTTTAACAAAAACTAACACTAAACACTTGTATTTTGATGAGCTCATATGAGCAAATTAATGTATTATGAACAATGGTTAGTGCAGGTTAGTTAATGTATTGATTAAATAATCCAAAGTGATGATGCATTTAAATTTAAGTTGTTCTGGAAGAGGAATGATATTAAGAAATTGCTAGACCAGGGGTGCGTTTCCCAAAACCATAGTTGCTAACCTGTTAGCAACTTAGTTGGTTGGCAATGGGAAATTGCATTGCAACCAACTAAGTTGCTAACTTAGTTAGCAACTATGGTTTTGGGAAACGCACCCCAGGGATTATTTTTTGGAGTGCTGCATACACTTCTACACATCTACCCATACACATTCACTAAATACAGATGTAATAAGGGTCTAAAATATTGTGAGCTTGTCTACTTTCTTTCATGGTGGTTGCAAATGAGGATGAAATAAAAGCTGGATTTAACTGCACCAGTCCAGTTGATTTAAACACAAAAAGCTAAGTACATTGCCAAAACCACAGCCCCTTTTACAATAGAGATCGTTTCAAAGCAGCTTTACAGTAATAATAGGAAATTAATTGAACAGAGATTTGTTTTGGCTGTACAGCAGCTCTAAGTTATTGCCCAGCCAAAGTAAGTTTTTGATTGATTAATTTCTTAAAAAAAAAAAAAAAAATTACATGTTTAGTCTTTAGGCAAGTGAGTTAAAACTCAGTTATTGCTATAAAAACTCTAAATCTCTACAGTGTGTTTATGGCAAGAAATGGCAAAGCAAACACACTGGTGTCGTGATTTACTATCTAACAGGGGACCGAGTCATTGTGTTTAACATTATCATTCAATGATGATCTGCAATTAATACATTAGAGAACTATTTCTGCTTGATTTAACTCTTAAAACTCAGTTATTGCTATAAAAACTCTAAATCTCTACAGTGTGTTTATGGCAAGAAATGGCAAAGTAAACACACTGGTGTCGTGATTTACTATCTAACAGGGGACCGAGTCATTGTGTTTAACATTATCATTCAATGATGATCTGCAATTAATACATTAGAGAACTATTTCTGCTTGATTTAACTCTTAAAACTCAGTTATTGCTATAAAAACTCTAAATCTCTACAGTGTGTTTATGGCAAGAAATGGCAAAGTAAACACACTGGTGTCGTGATTTACTATCTAACAGGGGACCGAGTCATTGTGTTTAACATAATCATTATTCAAAGAGGATCTGCAATTAATACATTAGAGAACTATTTCTGCTTGATTTAACTCTTAAAACTCAGTTATTGCTATAAAAACTCTAAATCTCTACAGTGTGTTTATGGCAAGAAATGACAACGCAAACACACTGGTGTCGTGATTTACTATCTAACAGGGGACCGAGTCATTGTGTTTAACATTATCATTATTTACTATATAAAGAGATGACCTGTGATTATTACCTTAAAGAACAATTTCTGCTTGTCCAGTCCTGTATTTATTTATTTTTTTTTGTTGGTGCAAGAAATCAAATCTCACTCTAAAAATCTCAAAAACAAAGGACATTTTTGGGGATTTTAGAGAGCAGAAACTATGTTTTAATTAAAAATAAGTCACACATTGAAATACCTTTACTGTAAAAAAAAATCATGTCTCCAATTGAAACTTTTCTAGTGACCAATCACATCTACATTTTTCAGTTGGCCAAATTGAATTTCTGTAAATTGATGCACTTTAATTAAATTAAAATTCAAGAAATTCAATTTGGCCAACTGAAAAATTTAGATGTGATTGGTAACTAGAAAATGTTCAATTGGAGACCTGATTTTTTTTTTTTTTACAGTGTTGGTGTTCTTGAAAATAAGCTTAAATGAGAGATGTGGACGGATCATATACTCTGTGTGTGTGTTGTGTGTGTGTGTGTGTGTGTGTGTGTGTGTGTGTGTGTGTGTGTGTGTGTGTGTGTGTGTGTGTGTGTGTTATGGGGGTAGTTTTGTTGCGTTATTCCAAACAAATAGATTATTATCCACAAATAAATGTAAAGAGATTCACAAAAAAGCAAATAAATTCACAAATAAATAGAATGACATTTGTGAATTAAAAAAAATATACACACATATGTTTTTACATTTACATTTAGTCATTTAGCAAACGCTTTTATCCAAAGCGACTTACAAATGAGAGCAATAGAAGCAACTAGAACAGTCAAGGGCAACAGTATGCAAGTGCTGTAACAAGACTCAGTTAATCTAGCACAGAACACACAGGACAGAACTTTTTATTTTTTTTAAATAAATCAGACAGAAAATGAATAGAATGTTAAGTGCTATTCTTGATTGATCAGGTGCTGCTGGAAGAGATGTGTCTTTAGCTGTTTTTTGAAAATGGCTACAGACTCGGCTGCTGGAATTGAGATGGGCAGGTCATTCCACCAGGTGGGGGCGGTCCAGGAAAAGGTCCGTGAGAGTGATTTCATGCCTCTCTGGTATGGCACCACAAGGCGTCGTTCACTGGCAGAACGTAAGCTCCTGGAGGGTAAGTCTGAACAAGTGAGTCACAAACACAACTCTGCCTTGCATTCATTTGTGAATCGCTTCCTCTGCATTTGTGAATCGCTTCCTCTGCATTGGTGGATCTCTTCTGGCACATTTGTAAATCGCAGCACAGCGCGTGGATTTTGAAACATTTCTAGCGTCTACACTCACACAAATCCACAAATAGGTGGACTCCACCCACCGTCTACTTAAGCCAATCAGATAACGGCCATATTGTGCTGACTAGAGCCACAGAGCTCTCAATAGTTCTAAACAACTCCGCGCTGTCAATCTGTTTGAATAGGATTAAGCAGGACAGACAGCAGTTTCACTGTTTTTGCAGAGATTTCTGCCAAATATTAACACAATATGTGCATTGACTTCGATTAGGCTTTACAGTAGCATTTTATTCTGGGGAGAGATAAAGAAAAGACAACGTTAATTTTTCTGGTCATTTTATTTGGGTCACACGACAGTACAACATGATTTTACAGCGTTGAGTATTGTAGTCAATCACGGGCATTTC
>CM042247.1:3891150-3896150 GCA_023566225.1 Romanogobio albipinnatus | reverse complement strand
AAAATATTTCAAACCATCTGTAACAATGCAAATCCAGTCTCGACCGGTATCTTGTTTACAATCGATTCTGTGGTGAAATGAAGCGAACAAACGCGCAATGTCTTACGCACGTGAGCTGGAACCGCCATGTTTATTGCTCGGTAGCACGACCCGTTTAGCTCCACGAGTCGGTGGGCGGGGCTTGAGGCGGTGCTTCTGCATCCTATTACGTCAGTGGTCGACATATTCAGAGATCTCTCGTTTTCTGAGCCTGGTGACAATAAAAGCTTTTCTTTGACTAACAAGGACGTTTTCAGCTCTGAAACTTACAGGATATTCTTATATCACGATTAACTTTTATATATCACTTTTAAAAGCTCAAAGGAAAGTTGATTTCTCAATTCATCATCCCTTTAATACTTTCTATAAATTAGTGAAGCCTTCATATGATCTTAGCAGCATGATGAGTAAATTATATTAACTGGAATAAACTGAACAGAAAGGGAGCAGAGAATGTGACCAATCGTGAGGCCGTCCATAACTTGGGTCTAGCACGAGTGTAAGTGAACTTAAACATTTATTCTATTACATAAATATTTTGAAACACATTAATAAATTAAAACTATTAATAAAATAATTATGAAATATATAAAATAAGTATATGCCAACACTTTTATATGACCTAATAAATAAATATAGACTGTAAGCATTGAAATAAATGATTGTGATTTTTTTTGTTAATCTGTTATTTTAAATCTTCCAGAAAATAAGATTTAATATTGTGCAAAAACATAATTCATGCATTAGAGGGTTAAGAATAAATTCAATTATAAAATTCACAGTGTGACGTGCAGGTGACACTCATTTGCAATCACACCACCGGCCTCGCACCGTTCTCTCACGGCTCTCGCCTGCCCTGCTCGTCACACACAGAGACTCAGTTTCATGTCAGAGTCACGTATGATCTTACCGCAGTGTCTCCAGTTTACAGTGAGGATTCTCCAGTCCAGCAGAGAGCAGCTTCACTCCTGAGTCTCCTAGATTATTCCCAGACAGATCCAGTTCTCTCAGGTGTGAGGGGTTTGATCTCAGAGCTGAAGCCAGAGCAGCACAACCTTCATCTGTGACACCACAACTATACAACCTGTAGAGAACAATGACACACATTAAGTCTATCTCCAAAGCTAAACATGACCACTTAAACAAAATTAATAAATAACAATGCTGTCAATATGATATATATATAAATACTCATTAGTTCATGTTGTTAAAATCAGGGATGCACCGAATCCAGATTTTTGGGGTTTGGCCGAATACCGAATCCACTGGTTAAGGTTCGGCCGAATCCGAATCCGAATCCGAATCTGAATACCGAATCCTACTCCCATCCTCAGTCCATTATCACAGTAAACACATTAAAAAAGTAAACAACGTCCACAGCAGTGTAGGGATGCTATTGACCATTTAACCGTTAACCGAAAGTAAGAACTTTGACCGATTAATACTATCAGTTAAACGGTTTAGTTTAAATATTTTTAAGTTTTTTTTTTTTTTTTTTTTTTTTTTTTTTTGATGCATCTGTATGCGTGAGTATGTGTCTGTGTGTGAGTGAGAGTGTGTTCATGAGTGTGTATGTGACTGTGTGTGTTTGTGTGTGTGTGTGTGTGTGTGTGTGTGTGTGTGTGTGTGTGTGTGTGTGTGTGTGTGTGTCCGTGAGTGTGTGTGTGTCCGTGAGTGTGTGTCCATGAGTGTGTGTCAGTGATGCGCGGGTCAATGTATAAACAACCCGCACCTGACCGACGTTTTCAACTAACCCGACCGCAACTCGGGCCCGAGAAAATATTGTATCCGACCCGCTTCCTGACCCGCATTTTTTAAAAGTAGTAAATGCTCATCGTAGCGTCATTGGGCCATTGAGAAATGTTTCAGGCCCTGAGGTGGTGCGCTCAGAGGTGCAGCGGCGAGAGCAGGCCGTTCTTGTGGCGGCCCATCATTTTCCATTTCAGCTCTAGATGCATATTATTGATGAACGCCATGTTTATGTTTCGACCCGGCTTGAAGAATTCATCAGCAGGTCAACTGAGAGAAGGCCCACTTTTGGAAAAGTGTGAAAGCCCTTAGGAGCGCAAACTGCTCTTTTTCTGTGTGATATAGCCTAGTGTTATGTAATACATGCTTGATTTATTCATTTATTTCATTTCATTTTCTTAACAATTAAGATGCTGCATGTGTTTATCCAGTCTAATCGAAGTGTGCGTCTCTCCCCCGACTTTCCCAACAAAAATCCGGCCCCCTCTCAGAAAATACATAAAACTGACTTTACTGAGCTAAATGCGTTTAAAAGTAGCTTATTAAAATGGTCCAATGGCATTGCTCAGTTCAACGTGTTGGGAAATCGGGCATTTTGTCCCGCGTCAGCATTTATTCAAAAGTTAATAACGCTCAACATTCAAAAGGTAAATAAGGATTTATTGACGACCCGACCGACCGTGACCCGAATATCATTAAAAATATTTTTGGATGACTCGTAACCGCAGACACCCACTCATTTTTGATCAACCCGCGCATCACTGATACATACATACACACACACACTCACTCACTCACTCACTCACTCACTCACTCACTCACTCACTCACTCACTCACTCACTCACTCACTCACTCACTCACTCACTCACTCACTCACTCACTCACTCACTCACTCACTCACTCACTCACACACACACACACACACACACACACACACACACACACACACACACACACACACACACACACACACACACACACACACACACACACACACACACACACACACACCATATTACAGCACAGTAGAGCCACACACACACACACACCATATTACAGCACAGTACAGCCACACACACAATATTACAGCACAGTGTGTGTCCATGTGTGTGTGACTGTGTGTGTGTGCGCGCATGTGTGACTCTGTGTGTGTATGTGTGTGAGTATGTGACTGTGTGTGTGTGTGTGTGTGTGTGTGTGTGTGTGAGTGAGTGAGAATGTGTCCGTGAGTGTGTATGTGTGTGTGACTGACTGTGTGTGTGTGTGACTGTGTGTGACTGTGTGTGTGTGTGTGACTGTGTGTGTGTGAGTGACTGTGTGTGTGTGTGTGTGTGTGTGGGTGTGTGTGTGTGTGTGTGTGTGTGTGTGTGTGTGTGTGTGTGTGTGTGTGTGTGTGTGTGTGTGTGTGTGTGTGTGTGTGTGTGTGTGTGTGAGAGTGACTGTGTGTGTGTGTGTGTGTGTGTGTGTGTGTGTGTGACTGTGTGTATGTGTGTGTGTGTGTGCGCGCGTGTGTGACTGTGCGTGTATGTGTGACTGTGCGTGTGTGTGTGCGACTGTTTGTGTGTGTGACTGTGTGTGACTGACTGTGTGTGTGTGTGTGTGTGTGTGTGTGTGTGTGTGTGTGTGTGTGTATGTATATGTGTGTGTATGTGACTGTTTGTGTGTGCCTGTGTGGCTGTTTGTGTGTGTGTGTGAGACTGTTTGTGTGACTGTGTGTGTGTGTGTATGACTGTGTGTGTGTGTGTGTGTAGATATCCCAAGTCTCCCGTAAGTTCCGGGAGTCTCCCACAAAATGATCAATCAACCAATTAATTGTCAGTGTGGGCGGGCTTTTATCTGAACAAATGACTCAGTTCAGTGTATCTAGAAACTTGAGCGCCATGACTACGTGAAAGTGTATCCTACCCCTGTCTTATCAGTCCTTCCAGAAAAATGCGGCTTGTTTTTGTGATTGTTGCGGGGACAAATCCTTGATTATGCGGCACGTTTTCTTAAAAAATGCGATGGAAAATGCTTTTTTTTGCACGTTTTATGCGATAAAACTGCGGTTTGATGAAAAAGAGAAAAAAGCGAATATTTTTAATTGAATATTTAAGTTCTCATCTTGTTTTATTGAAGACTTTAATAAACACATGGCTCAATTTGGACCGATTTCAAAACACAGCATCATGAAGCTTCGAAGCGTTATGAATCAGTGAGTCGATTCATGATTCGGATCGCGTGTCAAACTGCTGAAATACGTGGCCGTTTCTCAATACCAAGTACACAAACTTCTGACTTCCGTCCTTGGTAGTTCAGACTTGCAAGTTTGACTCGGGAGAACGAACTCCAGAGGACGGGGGGAATCGCCATCAGTCGTCAATTGTGAAAAGTCATCAGTTGCTGCCAAGTACTGTTCCAATTCAAAGTTCACATCTAGCCAAGTACAGTTCAAATCCCCGGATGTGTCCTTGCTCCGCCCCTTTTATCGAGGATGCATCGAGAGGAGACTTGTGGACTTCAGACAGACCGGTATCCCAGAATGCATCTCGCACCAACAAGCAAACGTCAATAGCGGAAGAGAAACCCCTCGTAATTTAAAAATACTACTGTTAATGTTTCACAAAATGTAGTTTTAAGACTTTTTCAGGCGAGAATGTACTTGTTTAAAGCTCAAATCTGTGGTTTATTTATAAAGAGAGCGCCTTTTTGAAAATGTGATCTGGCGTTTTCGGAGTTGTGAGCTCCAGTGGATCAGCGGCGCTCAGCGGGCGCTCTCCCCGCCGAGAGCAGTCTTAACACGGCTAGTCCTTCTGACGCTGCCGCTGGCTCTGATGTCTTCAGATTTAATTCGTCTTCTAACGGCCGATCTTTGGTCTCATGAATCTATCATTTGTTCCCTGGCAAATCGTTTTGACTGAGGGCAAAGTGAAGTTTCATAACTTTATATTTTTAGGCTATTAAACACATAAACTGACATTTAACAAAAATAGACTGGGTTGTGTTTTATGTCATAATTAATTGTATTACAGTGATAATCACACTTGTCTGAACCACATATTAATGTTTTTGGTTTATTATGTAAACGAAAAGAAGCAGGGTTTTTAATATTTCGTTTTGTTATAAATATACATGCAATAACATTGCCTGCACTACATTTGTGTGGCTATAATATGTTTAATATTTTTTTAATGAAAATGAAAAGAGGCAGAGTGGTGTTTTATCATATATT
>CM042247.1:3833650-3836150 GCA_023566225.1 Romanogobio albipinnatus | reverse complement strand
AAACTGGTGTGAGTCCAATGTGGATGGTATAGAGTCTTTTAGGTGTTCCAGGACCAGCCGCTCAAAGCACTTCATAATGATGGGTGTGAGTGCTACAGGGCGGTAGTCATTAGGGCACCTCGGGCTGGAGTGTTTCGGCACTGGCACAATGGAAGAGCGTTTAAAGCATGATGGTACAGCTGCTTGGGCGAGAGACAGGTTGAAAATGTCTGTAAAAACCCCAGCGAGCTGCTCCGCACATGCCCTGAGAACACGACCAGGGATGTTGTCTGGTCCAGCAGCCTTGTGCGCGCTGATCCGGCTCAGTGCCTTGCAGACATCTGTGGAGGAGAGTGTGATTGGTGGGTGGTTAGCTGAGGGTTTGAGCTTGGTGGCAGTTTCTCTGTTGTCTCTTTCAAAACGAGTATAAAAGTAATTTAGCTCGTTCAGGAGGTTGACATCAGTGGCTGCGGGGGTGGAGTGGGTGGGTTTATAATCACTGATGGCCTGAATGCCCTGCCACATGCGTCGAGGGTCAGAGTTGGAAAAGTGTCCCTCTATCTTTAGCTTGTAGCAGTGCTTGGCCTTTTTGATGCCCCTCTTCAGGTTTGCTCTGGATGCGCTGTAGGCTTGTGCATCTCCTGATCTGAAGGCAGTATTGCGTAACTTCAGCAGGAGTCGTACTTCCCTGTTCATCCAAGGCTTCTGATTTGGGTATGTGGTAATCTGTTTCTGGGTTGTAACACTGTCAATGGTGGTATTGATATGATCCAATACTGAGGAGGTGTAGGAGTCAATGTCCGTGTGAGCGCCACTGGTGGCTTGAGAAGCAAACATACTCCAGTCTGTGTTTAGAAACCTTTCCTGGAGTGTGGAGTCTGCCCCCGCAGGCCACACCTTGATTGTCTTCACTGATGGCTTCACACGGTTGATGAGGGGTGCATATTTGGGGCTGAGGAACAAAGAGATGTGGTCTGACTGTCCCAGGTGGGGGAGGGGTGTTGCAACGTAAGCTCCGGCCATGTTTGTGTAAACATGGTCTAAGGTTTTGTTTCCTCTGGTGTGGCAGGAAACATGCTGGTGAAACTTGGGTAGCACTGACTTTAAGTTTGAGTGATTAAAGTCACCTGCAACAATAAACACAGCTTCCGGGTGATCAGTCTGTTGTTTACTGATGGCTGCGTGAAGTTCTTTCATAGCAAGCTTGGCATCAGCATCGGGTGGAATATAAGCAGCAGTAATAATGGTGGAAGTGAACTCCCGCGGTAGATAAAACGGTCTACATTTAACCATGAGAAACTCCAGGTTAGCTGAGCAATGACTCCCAACAATAGCAGAGTTTGTGCACCAAGCTTTGTTAATATAAATGCACAATCCACCCCCTCTGGTCTTCCCGGAGCCATCTAATGTTCTATCTGCCCGGAGTGTGTGGCGTCCCGCTAGTTCAATAGCGGTGTCCGGTATTCCGCTGTTTAACCAGGTTTCAGTGAAGATTAGGACGTTACAGTTCAAAAGTTTCTTACTGTGTGTGATGCTGAGTCGAATCTCCTCCATTTTGTTCACTAGCGATCGTACATTAGCAAGGAAAATGCTGGGTAAAGAGAGCCGATGAGGAGAACGCGTTAGCTTAGCCCGCAATCCTCCACGCTTCCCCCGCCTTTGTTTACGATCACGCCGCCTTCTGCGTGCACTTCCGCCCGGCCGGGTTGAGCGCATCGCCTCGGGCGTCCTAGCGATCTCAGGAAGGAGTTGAAGATTGTCCATAAAACTGTCGGAAATTCGCAAACCAATATCCAAAAGCTCAGTGCGGGTGTACGATGTAAAGGCACAACTATTCTGTACGAACAGACCCGAGATGAGCAAGAAAAATACCGCAAAATTGCAGAATCTGGAGAGACGCTGAGCCTCGCGATCTACTCGCGCTGCCATCTTGGTTGACACACACGTTGTCTAAATAATAATGTGTCTAAATAAACTGTTATAAAGATTGACGTTTATTGTAAAGCTCAAATAAGTTTAATTGCTTGTCAAAACTGCGTCTGTCCATTATTTTCTGAGGGATTTATATGACGCCGCCTCTGAGTGTAGATCCGATGCTGGATTGAGTTTACATTACACTGAGATCCGATCACAATGTGTCCTCGACTACCTCTGGACCAGGACACGCTAATCGGATAACATGTGGACAACATCCGGATATAGGTCACATGTTAATGCCAAGTGTAACCACAGCCTTAGATTGCCATAAACACAGAGGGAGAACAAGAACAAGCCATCTCTCCCAACCTTGCACCCTGAACACAGATTTGCTTTCTTTCATACGGGCTCATCTGCTTTCATGCACAATATCTACATATTAATCCTTATTCACTCCGAGTCTTTATGGTAGAGATGATCTTACCTCAGTTTCTCCAGTTTACAGTGAGGATTCTCCAGTACAGCAGAGAGCAGCTTCACTCCTGAGTCTCCTAGATTATTATGAGACAGATCCAGTTCTCTCAGGTCTGAGGGGTTTGATCTC
>CM042247.1:3808650-3828650 GCA_023566225.1 Romanogobio albipinnatus | reverse complement strand
TGTCCCGTCCGTTGCTATGGTGATCACGGTGTCAATCATCACAATCTCAGGAGTGACTCAGATCAATAGTTTAGCGGATTCACTCCCATAATCAGACATCCCAGCTCTCCGGGAAGTTCCAGGAGTCTCCCTCATATTGATATTGGGAGCGTCTCAAACGGACGGCTGCATCCTAGTGAGGGCGTGTCTTTCCTAGTCCAGTCCATCTGAGGCTTGTAGACTCCAGTCCTCCTCAGCATTAAACACTAGGAGACGCTCTACAGGGAGTGCAGAATTATTAGGCAAATGAGTATTTTGACCACATCATCCTCGTTATGCATGTTGTCTTACTCCAAGCTGTATAGGCTGGAAAGCCTACTACCAATTAAGCATATTAGGTGATGTGCATCTCTGTAATGAGAAGGGGTGTGGTCTAATGACATCAACACCCTATATCAGGTGTGCATAATTATTAGGCAACTTCCTTTCCTTTGGCAAAATGGGTCAAAAGAAGGACTTGACAGGCTCAGAAAAGTCAAAAATAGTGAGATATATTGCAGAGGGATGCAGCAGTCTTAAAATAGCCAAGCTTCTGAAGCGTGATCATCGAACAATCAAGCGTTTCATTCAAAATAGTCAACAGGGTCGCAAGAAGCGTGTGGAAAAACCAAGGCGCAAAATAACTGCCCGTGAACTGAGAAAAGTCAAGCGTGCAGCTGCCAAGATGCCACTTGCCACCAGTTTGGCCATATTTCAGAGCTGCAACATCACTGGAGTGCCCAAAAGCACAAGGTGTGCAATACTCAGAGACATGGCCAAGGTAAGAAAGGCAGAAAGTCGACCACCACTGAACAAGACACACAAGCTGAAACGTCAAGACTGGGCCAAGAAATATCTCAAGACTGATTTTTCTAAGGTTTTATGGACTGATGAAATGAGAGTGAGTCTTGATGGGCCAGATGGATGGGCCCGTGGCTGGATTGGTAAAGGGCAGAGAGCTCCAGTCCGACTAAGACGCCAGCAAGGTGGAGGTGGAGTACTGGTTTGGGCTGGTATCAACAAAGATGAGCTTGTGGGGCCTTTTCGGGTTGAGGATGGAGTCAAGCTCAACTCCCAGTCCTACTGCCAGTTTCTGGAAGACACCTTCTTCAAGCAGTGGTACAGGAAGAAGTCTGCATCCTTCAAGAAAAACATGATTTTCATGCAGGACAATGCTCCATCACACGCGTCCAAGTACTCCACAGCGTGGCTGGCAAGAAAGGGTATAAAAGAAGAAAATCTAATGATATGGCCTCCTTGTTCACCTGATCTGAACCCCATTGAGAACCTGTGGTCCATCATCAAATGTGCGATTTACAAGGAGGGAAAACAGTACACCTCTCTGAACAGTGTCTGGGAGGCTGTGGTTGCTGCTGCACGCAATGTTGATGGTGAACAGATCAAAACACTGACAGAATCCATGGATGGCAGGCTTTTGAGTGTCCTTGCAAAGAAAGGTGGCTATATTGGTCACTGATTTGTTTTTGTTTGGTTTTTGAATGTCAGAAATGTATATTTGTGAATGTTGAGATGTTATATTGGTTTCACTGGTAAAAATAAATAATTGAAATGGGTATAAATTTGTTTTTTGTTAAGTTGCCTAATAATTATGCACAGCAATAGTCCCCTGCACACACAGATATCCCCCTAAAATAGCTAAAACTAAAAACCACTTCCAAAAATATTCAGCTTTGATATTAATGAGTTTTTTGTGTTCATTGACAACATGGTTGTTGTTTAATTATTAATGTTGTAAAATTAATCCTCAAAAATACAACTTGCCTAATAATTCTGCACTCCCTGTAGTAAGTGCTCATGGCTACGCCACACGTGTTCCCGCCCCCACGGTCACGCCACCAAAATACTGTTCAAACTTCACTTTGGAGAAACACTTTGTATTAAAGATCTTTATATTAACTGGCTCTTCTATGAATGAATGCAGTGAATGCCAGCCGTCTGTGTCTCCAGTGGCTCACATTATTGGCAGTTTAGTGTTGAGGGATTCATTTACACCAAAACTAAAGATAACGTGTGCCTTCATCTCTGAAAACATTATTTGTGTCTCACATTTCATAATGAGCTCAGATCAGCTCAGCTCGTTCTCCAGCAGGTCTTTATCATGAATGTGAATGTGTGCAAAGGATTGTGGGTGATTGAGCTGAATTAAAGATGCGAAACGAAGGCTGGTGTCAAAGGATCCTTCAAACTGAGACGGCCTTCAGAGGTGCTTGATGACGTGGCCGTCGAGATATGCAGCCTTACTAGGACACAGCCTCCGTTTGAGAAACACCCGCAAATTATGTTCAATATCCCAGAAATCAATCTGTGCCCCGTGATTTAAACACCTCTGACCTCTGTGTGTCTCTGTTCATAATGTTTTAGACTGTAATGATTGAACTCAGTGTTACTTACTGTTCATTTCCGCCTCCAATTAATCCGCTCAGGTCAAACTTCTGCATCGTCTCCTCTGAGGACAACAACACAAAAACTAAAGCTGACCACTGAGATGAGGAGAGTTTCACATCACGTAATCCTCCAGAGCTCATATGAGGTTGAGCTTCGTTCACTAGTGAAAGATCCCCCAGTTCATTCAGACAGTGAAACAGATTGATGTATTTATCTGGAGAGGGATTCTCACTGATCTTTTCTTTAATATAGTCGACTGTTTCCTCATTGTTGTGAGAGCTGTTTCCTGTCTGTGTCTTTAGTTCTTGTAAGAGACTCTGATTAGACTTCACTGACAGACCCAGAAGGAAACGAAGGAAAAGGTCCAGATGCCCATTTTTACTGTCTAAAGCCTCATCCACAGCTCTCTGATGGAGATCAGACAGTGAAGCTGTGTCTCCATTAGTTGGTTTGGTAATCTGGTCAAACACATTGATGTTCTTGTTTATAAAGGAGAGATGCACATATAGAGCCGCTAGATGTTCCTGAATGCTCAGATGAACAAAGCAGAAGACTTTCCCCTGATACAAGCCCAACTCCTCTCTGAAGATCTGAGTGCACAATCCTGAGTACACTGATGCTTCTGTCACATCAATGCCACACTCTCTCAGGTCTTCCTCATAGAAGATCAGGTTTCCTTTCACAAGCTGCTGATACGCCAGTTTCCCCAGTTTGACAATCATGTCTTCATCTTTCACTTTCTTCTCATAGTCCTTCTCATGTTTGATGTTGGTCTGGAGGATCAGGAAGTGTGTGTACATTTGAGTGAGAGTCTTGGGAATCTCTCCAGTCTCTGCTTCACTCAACATCTTCTCCAGAACAGTGGCTGAGATCCAGCAGAAAACTGGGATGTGACACATAATAAAGAGGCTCCTTGATGACTCCAGGTGTGAGATGATCCTGTCGGCCAGACTCTGATCACTGATTCTCTTCCTGAAGTATTCCTCCTTCTGTGGGTCACTGAAGCCTCGTACCTCTGTCACTCGATGGACACACTCAGAGGGGACGAGATCAGCTGCTGCGGGTCTGGAGGTGATCCAGATGAGAGCAGAGGGAAGCAGATTCCCCGCAATGAGGTTCGTCAGCAGCTCGTCCACTGAGGCTGATTCAGTCACATCACACAACCTCACATCGCTCTGAAAATCCAGAGACAGACGACACTCATCCAGACCATCAAAGATGAAGGACACTTTATACTGATCACTGGATATTTCCATTTCTTTGGTTTCAGGGAAAAAGACATGAAGAAGATCTGAAAGACTGAGTGTTTTGTCCTTCATCAAGTTGAGCTCTCTGAAAGGAAGTGGAAATATGAGCTGGACGTCCTGATTCTGTTTCCCTTCAGCCCAGTCCAGGATGAACTTCTGCACAGAGACTGTTTTCCCAATGCCAGCGACTCCCTTTGTCAGCACAGTTCTGATGGGTTTGTCTTGTCCAGGTAAAGGTCTAAAGATGTCACTGCATTTGATCGGTGTGTCCTCTGTTTCTGCTCTCCTGGACTGTGTCTCAATCTGTCTCACCTCATGCTCATTATTGATCTCTCCACTTTCACTCTCTGTGATGTAGAGCTCTGTGTAGATCTCATTCAGGAGTGTTGGGTTTCCCTGCTTTGATATTCCCTCACACACACACTCAAACTTCTTCCTCAGATTTGATCTCAATGTGTCGAGGACTTCAGCAGGTTTAGAGTCATGGCTGTAAGATTAAAATATCACATTATTACACAAGTTAGAGAAGTAAATAGACATAGATCACAAAATGGATGATTTGTTTGCAGTATTATGGGACACAGAACATCAGACGGTTTCTGAAATGTTTCAATCATTAATCGTGTGTTTGAGTGATGTGTGATGTCATTGCAGCTCCTAAAATTAAACAACAACAAAAGTCCCACATTTTACCTGAAACCAGGACACATGCTTTCATTAAAGTCTTGTGGTTGAATCTCAGGCGTGAACACAGTTTTGTTTTTAACTGGTCTGGATTGAAGATTTGACCTTAAATCAGAATGAAGAGGGTAAAGAATCAGACACACTGATATTGATGTAATTGTGTCATTAACTGAGTAACAGACCAACAGCTTTTACAGTGTGTGAATGTGTTAACAATACAATACATAGAGCTTTACAGAAGAGCACAATGATCATCATTAATAGACTGAAACTTACAGGATCTGAAGTCATTACACTGTTGTATATTAATAATAACTTCATAAAAATCAAATACTATAAGCATAACTGTTATAGAGATGATATACCTGAGATCAGGCCGTGTGTCTCCACTCTTAAACTCTATTAGGTGATCCATAGAGCGGTCACTCTTCATAGACACACAGCTGGACTCTGGGTTTGAGCTCTTCTGCTGGACTGAACTGGAACAGAGAACAGATTCAGTTTCATCCTTTGAATGAATGAGTTTATTCAATATGATCAGAGACATCAAGTATAAGTCAAATAAAAAGTTAGAAGTTTCCAGTAAAAGTGCATAACACATGTCTTAAGCCACACTGAGCGATTCCTCTGTGATTCTGTGCTATACGGTCCGATCGTCCAGCTGTGACTCGACTGATCACACTATACGTGTGAAATATGCTGATAAACCTGAGCTGGTTACACCGATAGACCAGGATATTGTGTATCCAGAGATATTGTCAAACGCATCAGCTAATGTTATGTATTAAATTCATATTACAATTAATTTGCCCCACAATAACTTCATAGCGCATGCATAACTGATGCTCTGGGAGGATAATAAAAGATTAGATAGACTAGCTTACTCATTTAAAAAGATTTGAAACATTTAGGTCTATTATACAATGAATTTTAGGCCAATAATTAAAATTATTAACAGTCTATAATATGTCCGAACACTAGAATTGGCATATTAACGCGGAATCTAGTGTTAATGCAGAATTTTACATATTTGGAATGAAATGCTGTTTTGTGTGGAGAACGAATGTCTGTGGAAATGCAGACCGGGGAAAGCAAATCTGGTCATTCCCGTCATTTCAGCTCCCCCTTCAAAACAATGAAAGTATGGCGAAGCGGCTCTCCACGGCTCTGCTTTCATCGGCGAAAAAGTTAAGAAACTCGACGCTAAACTGCTGAGCAGTTCCCACGTGATTTTTAGGTGTCAGGTGAACTTTTGTTTTGGTCCTATATTTTTTACTCAAAAGAAAAAGCTAATGGAGCACTTTCGTTTAAACTCATATAAACTATGTAACGCTTTACACAGAGAGGCCGGATAGCTGGCCTGAATGGTTGTAGCCAAGTGTAATAAAAACTCACGTGTCTGACATTTTACATGAGGATTATTATCAGCGTCGATCCCACACACACATGGGGCAGTTTGCAAAACACTCCACTAATAACTGCGTTACAAAAGTTGCAAAGAGCAACAGAAATATAGAACGCATACATGCGATGCGCTCCATCTACGGACGGCCCACTCATCAGCGGGTGAGGGAGAGAGTCTGTCTTAAAGGAGCAGCACCTAATTCAACTTGTTACAACTAATATAATTTATTGCACTGGAAAGTTTAAAGCTCATAACCATTAATATTTTGTTGTGACTTGAAGTACTTAGAGTGCAGTGTTATGTTGCATCATGCGGTATTTGTCCTGAAAAGTACTGAGTAAATGTGATGTTTGTTACCTCAATAAATGTAAGGTCATTCCTATTTTATGTTTTATGTTCTATTACATTAACATTAAAAGCACACTCTTTTTATGACTAAAATAACAGTAAAGCGTAAAATAAATGAATTTTCAAAAATTCAAACGGAAAAACGGAATTTGGAAAAATATATAAAACGGATTGTATACACTAGGACTGAACGATTTTGTAGACTACACTACACTCTTAAAAAAAAAATACTGTAAGCATAACTGTTATAGAGATGATATACCTGAGATCAGGCCGTTTGTCTCCACTCTTAAACTTCACTGGCGGATCCATAGACCGGTCACTCTTCATAGACACACAGCTGGACTCTGGGTTTGAGCTCTTCTGCTGGACTGAACTGGAACAGAGAACAGATTCAGTTTAATCCTTTAGATTACTGTGATCATTCTTTATGAGAGGAACCAAAAAAATCTGTGTGTGTGTGTGTGTGTGTGTGTGTGTTGAAAGTACCTGCATCCTGGAGAGAAATCTCCATCTGTGGATCCTTGTGGATCAGCCATGATGAAGCTGCAGGAGAATCTGATGAGTTTGATCTCCTCCACTGACTCTGAATGAACAAACATCACACACTAAATTAAATGATTACATTAAACATCCTTCATAATTTATCTGAACACATCTGGAGTGTGTGAGGAAAGGATCACATGACTGTGTGAACTCAAGCTCAGTATAGGGCCTATTCTCACACACACAGCCAAACACTGATTGAACATGTTCGGTCGGGCCAGGGCCGTTCACAGGGGGGGTGACCCGTTGGCTAGACGCTATTATTATTTATAAAATAATTATTTTTAAAGGATTTTTGCATGGATGCTGCTTTTTAAATATATGTAGTATATATTTTAATATCTCACATACCCCCATTTGAGAACCACTGGGCTAGAGCCACTGCCCCTCTGCCCCTCATCGCTTGAGGTGCTCCTCTTGCCCCCATCCCTCCCTCACCCCCAGAGGATTCCCATAAGAGTTTTGTTCTGCTAAAATCCACTAATCCACTCCGTGTTTTCCCGCTCGCTCCGCAGCATCGCTCACAGTCTGTGGCTGGGCCGCTCTCTGTGGAGGCGACACAATGCCGTCCCATTAACAGGTCGGGTTGTGCCGATGGACGATGGCTGACCGACATCCCAGTGGAGAGCCACCATCCCCACAGCTCATCGCAATGTTTTACTGTAAACATCTGCTGAGTCCCAATTCCCATACTATTCGTCCTAAATAGTATTAAAATAGAATTAGTATGTCCCAAATCGTAGTAAAAGAGTATTCCAAAGATACCCGGATGATGGTCTCTGCATTAAAGACCCACGAATGGCAGATCAACGTGTGTCTACATTTCTCTCCGATACGGTTAGGACATTAACCTGAATGTGGAGGATTTGAACTGTGATGATGATTGACAGGGCAGTTCGGGCTTCGGGCCTTTTTTAGGCTATAGGACGGCGCTATGCAACACGCATCGCCGTAAATGAGTAAAGCAAGCCAACACGCAAACTGCCACAAGTGAAACTGAAAATAAGCTAAGTCTTAGATGCTTAAAAACACAACAATCTTCATTCAAACTAATGAGACTAAAGGCTCTTACCCGTGTTTAGGTCGCTCGTTCTCATAATGCTCATATCGGTTGCTTTCATTGACATGAACTCCGTTAAATGTGCATATAGCGCGGGAATTGAAGATCGGATTTATATTCATTTCGCGGAGAGGTGTAAGGTAAGACAACCTGCATGTTTTTTTAATTATTTGTTTAGATTGTGTAGTCCGTTTCGTTTGCGCGCGCCGTTGCGATCTGCCTGCCTCATCTTGTCAAAAATGCCTTTTTACTGTGATGGTGGTGATCGAGGCTAAACGTTTAAACGATGCTTTAAGAGTTTATATGGCTTTTATAAGCAAGACAAGTCAAATGTTGATTTCAGAGGCTAAAGTGTTGGGTTAACTCACTGTCGGCCGCTGGCCGCTTGGTCGTCACTTTAAAAAGCAAAAACTTTAGTTTAACAAACCAATAATGCTTCAAACATTTTTCTAAATTAACTTAATAAAGAAACAAAACGAAATAGAACTACTTTGACATTAAAAACAAAACTGAACTATTTTAATGGCTGCAACTATGTGTAATAAAAATTAAAAATAAACACGGGCTCCAGTGGGACTCTGATAACGAAGTGGTAAAAAAAATTGCAAAAATGAAAAATATTAAAGAATTCGCGGGCGCTTTCGTCGGCATGAGTAAGATAGGCTATAAGACCCGCAATATGTCTCTCAGCTGACATTTTTATTTATTTACATTAGTAAGCTACAGGACATAGTCTTTCAAAACATGACCTGCGCTAAAGAGAATGCATCATTGTACCCAGCACTTCTGAAAATGCACTTCTGAATGCGTCTCTGTCCCCAGCACATCTCAAACCAAACTGACGCCCATGTTGACAGGGCAGTTTAAACAGTGATGGGATGCACGTAACTAAGCAACAGAGTCCGTTAAAGATGACGAAGTACTATATCCCAAAGCTTGAATACTCTTCTGCTACACACTCAAAAGTATGTACGTTTTATTCACAAAAAGAGTCCATACATTTAGGTCGTAGTATAAGTAGGCGAATTGGGACGCAGCAGATTTAGGGGACATCGCCCAACCCTAAAAACTAAATTTTTTCCCCCTCACATGCAAACTATTGGAAAGCCCAGATGAGTCATTAGTTGTGTTAGTAAAATAACGAAATTATAGTTTTTAAATAGAATATTTATGTAAAGAGATATAGTAAAATTAACAGGTAGATTACAAACTACAATCCACATTTTAGTTGGTAATGTTTTTGCTCCTGGTCTTCTAGTGCTAGCAACTTATAAAATATCCATGTTTATGGAAGATAATTCATTGTCTAATCAAATTATTGTACCTGATCTGGTCTAATATAAAAGAACACCACATTTGCAAAGTTTGTAGCCTACCATTTTCTGTATCTATTTAAATGAGATCCCATAATAATTTAATAAAGCTTTACAGTAGTAACAATAATTATAATATTTTATTACATGTTATGATTAATATATTTTCAAATCTAATGGTTTCATTATAAATATGATGATTATCTGTCAGGTGGACACCCAACTTAATATATGATATTTCCCATCTGAATATAATCATGTCATGTTAACAAAAGTCAGCCGCTGTTTATTATCATGATAATTATTGAGCCTTTTACCCCAAAAACTATACATTACATAATCTTCCTTTATTGAAAAAACTGTTGCTTTATTTACTTTGAACAAAACTAAAAATCATTAACTTTAATCCGTCTCAAAATATATTCAATAATTTTAGCGATTCTCTTTCGCTACAACATCTCAAAAAAACATTAAATATTAGATCAAATTAGCGCAGAATCAACTTTCTGGAAGCATAATTACAACAACATAAATTGAATTAGCACTAAAGCACTAAAACCTGCCCAATGATCCTCAAGCCCCTATAGCAGCTGGTTTGGCCCCTGCCCAATGATCCTCAAGCCCCTATAGCGGCTGGTTTGGCCCCTGCCCAATGATCCTCAAGCCCCTATAGCGGCTGGTTTGGCCCCTGCCCAATGATCCTCAAGCCCCTATAGCGGCTGGTTTGGCCCCTGCCCAATGATTCTCAAGCCCCTATAGCGGCTGGTTTGGCCCCTGCCCAATGATCCTCAAGCCCCTATAGCGGCTGGTTTGGCCCCTGCCCAATGATCCTCAAGCCCCTATAGCGGCTGGTTTGGCCCCTTCCCAATGATCCTCAAGCCCTTATAGCGGCTGGTTTGGCCCCTGCCCAATGATCCTCAAGCCCCTATAGCGGCTGGTTTGGCCCCTGCCCAATGATCCTCAAGCCCCTATAGCGGCTGGTTTGGCCCCTGCCCAATGATCCTCAAGCCCCTATAGCGGCTGGTTTGGCCCCTGCCCAATGATCCTCAAGCCCCTATAGCGGCTGGTTTGGCCCCTGCCCAATGTCTGAGCGGCCCTGGAAAACAAACCTGAGCAACACCAACAGACGCAGATCCGACAAAACCCAACAAACGCGTGAAATGACCAACACAACACATCTGATGATAAACCTCTGAAGAACCACAGACATCACCAAACACTACAGAAAGCCTTCATTAAAGATTTCCTATCAAACAATCACTCAAAATGTCCTCCAGAGATTCATATTAATATGAGGAAGACACATGAACACTCACCTCGATCAAACTTTCACAAGATACAGCTTCTCAAATCCTCCAACATCATAAACACACACGGACATTCCTGATTAAACTCTGATAAACGCTTCTATTAAACACTTTAAAGCTCTGTTTTCCGTGTCGTGTTCGTGTTTACCTGCTTAAAATGGCGGCAGTCGACAGGTGAACTCCAGCTTACTTTCACTTTCACGAGAGCACCACTGCGCATGCGTGTTGTGTTGACGCGTTGGTGATTCATATCAGAGCCGGCCCAAGGCATAAGCGAACTAAGCGGCCACCAGAGGGCCCCCAAGAGCACAATAAATTACTCTCAGGCAAAGTTATTTTATGATTGAAATCGCGAAATGACCTTAAAAGATTATTGCAATAAATTGCACAAAAAATTCTAATATATGCAGGGATTGATTCTGACAGCATTGCATGAGCCAGACACTATTCGCTTGTTAGTCAGGGTTCAAAGTCCAAAGTGCGGAAAAATCGGCTAAAATGTAACGTTACTCGTCAGTTGCCATGGTAACCTTTTTATGAATGGATGGATTTGAGAATGCTATGGTTTAGTGAGAATATCTTGTCTGAAGTGCTGCATGCTCTGGATGGAGTACAGCAGAGCTTCAGTTTCTCCCATGGAATTATAAGTTCTACATTTTGGAAGTTTTTATTTAGAAAATAAAAAGGTTTTCTCTACACAGTCGAATGGAATACAAAAAAATAACATTGTATTTGCGCCAAAATAAAAGCTCCGTTTAAGGTTTGAAAGAAATCAACATTTCTTGTTTTTAAAATAAGTCTCTTCTTCTCACCAAGGCTGCATTTATTTGATCAAAAATACAGTAAAAACTGAAATATTTTATGTGAAATATTTAATATATAATGTGAATATAGTAAAATGTGATTTATTCCTGTGATCAAAGCTGAATTGATCATCATTACTCCTGTCTTCAGTGTCACATGATCCTTCAGAAATTATTCTGATATGATGATTTGATGCTCAACAAACATTTATGATTATCAGTGTTGGGAACAGTTGTGTACAATATTCTTAGGATTTTTTGAAAGTTTTCTATTTCAGAGAAATGCTGTTCTTTTGAACCTTCTATTCATCAAAGAGTCCTGGGGAAAAGTGAGCATATTCAGCAGAAGAGAAAAAACTACATATCCCAGTGTGAACTGCAGTACTGTAGGGCTTTGGATATTAACGCCTGAGCACTCTTGTGGGTTTGCAACTGTTATAATTAAAAACCGTATAAGGGTAAAAACATGACAGCCAGACATGATGTAAGCAACACAGCTATTACTACTAACATTGATACTGGGTGTGTGAATTATCAAGAATTGACAATAGTCAATCGTATCGGTGGCACCGAGGGGCCCCCAAATAACATTCTGCTTAGGGCCCCATAAGGGCTTGGGCCGGCCCTGATTAATATTTAGTGAAAAAATTGTTAAATTAGTTTTGTTTCACGTCGCTTTGTTTGTTTTTCGTCTTTTATTCATTATTTTATCTTTTGTTCATATAGTTTTGTTCTTTTGTTTGTTCTTCATTTTGTTCACTCGTTTGTTATTTTAGTCTTTTTTCTGTTTTGTTATTTGACTATTGTCACATTTATTCTGCTCTTTTTCAGTTGGTTTTCATCTGTGTAATTTATTATGTTGTATTGCCTAATCTTTGATTAATTTAATCATTTATGAATGAGTTATGATAACCTCAGTCAGATTTATTTCCTGTGTTTTATTCTTAGGGCATGAAAAACAAGATTTGAAAAGTATTTTTCAAAGAGATTTTCAGATGTCCTCTAGAGTTTATGCTGTATACCGTAATAACACAGCAATATTTTGTGTATTTAAAAAAAAAAACAAGCAATAAAATTGTATAAATCATGTGAAAACTATCAAATATATTCAAAAATATCGATTGATAGACGCAGTTGTTGAGCTTTGCGTATGTTTGATATCAGAGCATGAGGACGTCTCTCACCGGTCAGCTGTGGAAACCCAACTCAGATGCTCGTCCAGTGCCAGAGTATGTCCACTTCCCCTCATTAGTGCTCATTCTGATTCTGCTCAAGATGGACACATCTCTAGCACAGCTCTCCTCTGAGCAGAGCCAGCGATCAGGTGTTTCAATCTCATCTGAAATGAGCAGTGTTGGGGAAACGCAGTACAAGTATCATTACGTCATCAGATGATGTTCATGCAAATGACATTCTAATAACACCAATACATTTATTTACAGTCAAAGTGACTGCAGATGAGAAACATCAGTCACAGTAATAGTGTGAGTTCAACAGCTCTTGATGCGTGATGTCCACTATAGTGGACAGACCATTCATCAGAAGTTTCTCAGATCAACACTTGGCAAATGTAACTGTGATGTGACTCATTAGATATTGTTTGATGCTACAACATTTTTCCCTGCAAGAGTCTCCAAGGACAGAAGGAATGGACGGATATTCTGGAGCAGCTGGGCATTTCTGGCTGGCCATTGGTCATCTTGGTTTGGAGGGGAAATGGATGCGCAGCGGCTTTGCTCTTGGTGTAAATGTGTAGATGATGCCCGAGGGTCCACTGTAGAGCTGATGAGCAACTGCCATCAAAACCCATCAATGCAAGAACATGTTTTATGACCAGCCGTCCACTGGAGTGACCGCAATGATGAGAGGCTCATTGAGTTTCTCTCTCTCTTCAGTTTGCTCATTTATTCTTCCTGTCATTCGCTTCTCTTCATTATTTCTGTTTTGTTCTCTTTGGCTCGTTTTTGATTTGTTCATCCTCGCCTTCATTTGTTCAGTTTTGTCTTTCATTTCTCTTTCTGCAGAGTTCCTGATAATAAATCATAAAGAGGACTTTGTCTGATCACATCTGTATGATATGAAATAAGTTTGTCCTCATCCGATCATGTTTATAATCACATTTATTCATTTATCAGAGGATTTTTCCACATGTGGATCAATGCAATGTGACATAAAGCTGAAAGAATCAGAGAAATGAAAAGCATACTGTAAAAACACGGTCAACTCTTGAACACTTTTCATTTATTTCTCCTGCACTGAGAACTTTATTGCACTTTTAATTGAATTCCTGAAATGGTCAAAACTCCTGGAGAGGAAAGGACAGAAATGATTGCGACACATGAAATAATGAATAAATCCTGATGTTTTAAAGTCCTCTCTTCTGTTCTCTCTCATCACACTCTTTTAGTCTCGTTTAGCTCTGTTTGATTGTGTTTCTGTGCTATTATGAGTCTCTATTCACTGGAGGAGGAGATCACAGATGATTGTTTTCTGTCATATTTTGCAATGAAACAATCTGTAGTGCAGTAATAACATGTGTCTCTTTATTTCTATCTGCTCAGTTTCTTCTGTTTGTGCCATTCTGTGTCACAACACCATCACATGACCACACAGTGACCTCTAGCGGTGACCTCAGGTGACATCATCATCTGATCTCATCACATCCCCCTTTCTTTAAAGGAAATCTTCAACAGTGAGCGTAATGTTATTCTGTGATGTGTCTAAATGTGCATTCAGTGTAACATCTGAACTCAACTGTTCAACTCAAACACATGCACTTTCTCATTGCTCTGACTTTAAGCGATGTCTCACACATTGAGTCTCTCAGGATCACTTCAGGAGAATCTCATCCTCAACTCTTACATCCCATATTTTGGAGAGGATCCTGTCGGCCTTCCATTATTCATGTTCTCAATGTCAACTTGCAATCCAGTGTGTGTTTTGGTTTCCTCTTTGCTTTGGCTTTGCATCTGCCACAGGAAGCGCACACACAGCATGTTCACATGTGTCTCCACATCTGCTTCTGTTGTGCTCGCTC
This sequence comes from Romanogobio albipinnatus, assembly GCA_023566225.1. NCBI lineage: Eukaryota > Metazoa > Chordata > Actinopteri > Cypriniformes > Gobionidae > Romanogobio > Romanogobio albipinnatus. Next base: position 3,814,476 of record CM042247.1, on the reverse strand, counting down.
TACTTCTTGTGCTGCTCGTGAGAGGGCGTCTGCAGCACTAAGGCCCAATCCCAGCTCTACTTTATACCCCTTGGCCTAAAATAGACTGGTGGAGCCGCTTCTCCATCGGGCCTGTTCTCTTTGTTTATTAACCGTTCAGAGCCGATCCGAGCCGGCCGGTGCGGGGATGCTTTAGTTTTCTACTGTGGCGCTGCGATAACCAAATGGAATACAAACGAGTCAGTTGTTGCCTTGGTAACGCAAGAGTTTACAATAGTTTAAATAGTGACAGTGTTATGAAGGATGACCAGATATTAAAGTTTGTCGAGAGTTGGCTTGAGAAAGCCGGACCAGAAATTCGAAAGTTTGAAGATTTTCAGTTTAAAGTTTGACGTGTTTGAAGTCAATACAGTATATGTGGTTGCTAGGGTATTCAGGGTGGTTGCTAAGTTCTTACTACGTGGTTGCTAAGGTACTCAGGGTGGTTGCTAGGGTACTCAGGTGGTTGCTAGGGTTGTTGCTATGCGATTACTAATGTATTCTAGGTGGTTGCTAGGGTTCTCAGGGTGGTTGCTAGGGTGGTTGCTATGCGGTTACTAAGGTATTCTGGGTGGTTGCTAGGGTACTCTCGGTGGTTGCTAAGATCTTGCTACGTGGTTGCTAAGGTACTCAGGGTGTTTGCTAGGGTACTCATGGTGGTTGCTAGGATACTCAGGGTGGTTGCTAGGGTGGTTGCTATGCGGTTACTAAGGTATTCTGGGTGATTGCTAGGGTACTCAGGTTGGTTGCTAGGGTACTCAGGGTGGTTGCTATGCGGTTACTAAGGTATTCTGGGTGGTTGCTAGGGTACTCAGGGTGGTTGCTAAGTTCGTGCTACGTGGTCGCTATGGTACTCAGGGTGGTTGCTAGGGTGGTTGCTATGCGGTTACTAAGGTATTCTGGGTGGTTGCTAGGGTACTCAGGGTGGTTGCTAAGTTCTTGCTACGTGGTTGCTAGGGTACTCAGGTGGTTGCTAGGGTACACAGGTGGTTGCTAGGGTCGTTGCTATGCAGTTACTAAGGTATTCTGGGTGGTCGCTAGGGTACTCTGGGTGGTTGCAATGCAGTTACTAAAATACTTGTGGTGGTTTGCTAGGGTGTTGCTATGTGGTTGCTAAGGTACTCTGAGTGGTTTCTAGGGTCTTGCTATGTGGTTGCTAGGGTACTCAGGTGCTTGCTATGTGGTTGCTATGGTACTTGGGGTGGTTGCTAGGGTGTTGCTATGCGGTTGCTAATGTACTCTGAGTGGTTCCTAAGTTCTTGCTATGTATTTTCTAGTACTCAGGTGGTTGCTAGAGTACTCAGGGTGGTTGCTAGGGTACTCAGGTGGATGCTATGCAGTTACTAAGGTATTCTGGGTGGTTGCTAGGGTACTCTGGGTGGTTGCAATGCAGTTGCTAAAGTACTCGTGGTGGTTGCTAGGGTCTTGCTATGTGGTTGCTAGGGTACTCAGGTGGTTGCTATGCGGTTGATATGGTTCTTGGGGTGGTTGCTAGGGTGTTGCTATCATACTCAGTGTATTTACTAGGGTGTTGCTATGCAGTTGCTAGGGTACCCAGGTGGATGCGAGAGTGGTTGCTAGGGTACTTGTGGTGGTTACTTAAGTCTTACTACATGGTTCAAACTAGAGGTCTTCACGGGTCCAAAAATTCACACTGAACCCGAAGAGACCCGTAATGTGCTAAACGGAACCGACCCGGACCCGTCTATTATTTCAAAAGCTGGAACCGAACCCGGCGAGAAGACACAGACCTGATTGTCACATATTCCACAATAAACTGATATTAACAAGTCAATAAACAAGTTGAGAAAAATATAACTTTGTGTCTTACCTATAGCCGTCGTCTCCCTTCCTTGTGACGTTACTTGATTGTGCTGCATTACATCCTTGCCAAAAAGTTAAATCCATGTTATTCCTCTCTTGTTATTCCAAGCATGCTTAATTCTCTCAGCATTTCAGCTTTAAAGTCCACTTTATGTCACGTGACGGATGAAAATGCGTCATCAAGTTAACTCGCATAATAACTTTGACTGTTTGCCTTTTTGAACTATAATAACGATTGCTGGTTCGGTGGCCGCTGACGTCCTCATTATTTATTTGCTGTCATCTCTGTGAGCCGAGTCTGTTCACCAAAACTTTAAGATTAAACAAGACGGTTCATTCATATTATTATTAAAGTCAGTTGTTGAACGTTCGCCGGTTCCGCCTCCTCCTTCCCATAACAACAAACTACGTGACAGCCATGAGATCCTGATTTCCTTATGCAATGACGTGGCCTTGAGTCGTGTTGAGGGAAGGACAGATTTTTCTTGTGGCACACTTTCACAGACACACACAGCGTCTCCACAACATGGCAGCGACAACAACTGACAACTGAAGCCACGCCTTCTTTCTCTGCGTGTGCATTTGAGCGGCATTATGCTAATATTTCCACCGAGTGACGTAGCTCTGTGAGGGAGAATCCGATCGAGCTGTTTAATCTGGTCTGGATCTGCCTTCTCTTTTATTCCTGCTACAGACGGTGTGATTTCACCAATCCTGTAAGATCATCACAAATCACACTGAATGACACGGATCTGATGAACTTGGGTACGGCGTGTGTGTTACTGTACGATGATGACACTATTGAATCTCAGGCTACGACACACGTTAGTATAGAAGAATAAACGTCATCAGCATGAGCTAGTGCTGAACAAATAGAGCGAGATGAACCGCACTTCGGTCATTGTGGTTTTTATAGGCTACACTAAAGAGAAAGGAAAACATGAAAACGCGTCACATGACCCCTTTAAAGGAACACGCCAACTTTTTGGGACTTTGGCTTATTAACTGTATTCCCCAGAGTTAGATAAGTCCATACATACAATTCTCATCTCCGTGAGTGCCATAACTCTGTCTGACGCACCCCCATGCTAGCCTAGCTTAGCACAAAGACTGGAAGTATATGGCTCCAGCTAGCCTACTTCTCAATAAGTGACAAAATTACCCCAACATTTTCCTATTTCTATATTTTCCTATTGTATAGTCACATCGTGTACAAATAACAAGGTTACATGAGACACAGCCATCTTATAAACGTATACACACTGGGGACTATATTCTCAGAAGGCGCAGCACTGCTCTACTTCTGCGGAGTGATTTGCTCGCAGCACCTGAGAAGCAGCGTTTGTCAACAAAACCAGCCTGACTAGGGAACTGTTTTTGCACAATGAACCCACAGACAAAAATTAAAACTTCCCATCTCCCCTCCAATTCATTAGCAAGGTAAATGCTCCAGTCCAGAGAATTCCCTCTAGCACCGCTCATTTGTTGTGACAGAGCGCGTTCATGACAACACAATACTCTGTCTCAGTCTCTGTCCCCAGCACATTTCAAACCAAACTGATGCCCATGAGTTGTGACCACCCTATTGATGTAACAGTGTCACAAACGTTACATTAGATCTTGCTAATGGTACTGTTACAGTAGGCTAGTCATCTAAAAACATAACGGAACACTTCCCGCAGTCGCGGGTGATCCACGTCTGTACTATCGATGGGATGGCCGTATCCTTCAGCACACATTTCATGGTACGTGTTGCAAATTTCAATTTTTTCCAAATTGTCGTCCTCTGTGAAATGTTCAGAGCAAACGCGATGGTGCTTGATGATGGGTGTGTTTGGTTACAGGTGTGTTTGGATCTATCCAGAGCAAGTAGCCATCGATTCATCAGGTCAGCGTTTTGGATTGGAATTCTATGAAATATCATTGTATTGCCTGGTCTCTCCCGTTTATTCTCGCAGTTCTTTACAATACAGCGAACAGCCGTGGTTATAAACTATCTAGTAATTGCTGACTTTATTACTCCAACTCTGAGCGAACTCTCTCCTCTTCACCGCGGGGCTTCTCAGGTGCTGCGAGCAAATCACTCCGCAGAAGTAGAGCAGTGCTGCGCCTTCTGAGAATATAGTCCCCAGTGTGTATACGTTTATAAGATGGCTGTGTCTCATGTAACCTTGTTATTTGTACACGATGTGACTATACACATCACAACATGTAGATGTGACTATACAATAGGAAAATATAGAAATAGGAAAATATTGGGGTTATTTTGTCACTTATTGAGCAGTACGCTAGCTGGAGCCATAAACTTCCAGTCTTTGTGCTAAGCTAGGCTAGCAGGGGGGTGCGTCAGACAGAGTTATGGCACGCACAGAGATGAGAATGGTATGTATGGACTTATCTAACTCTGGGGAATACAGTTAATAAGCCAAAGTCCCAAAAAGTTGGCGTGTTCCTTTAATACATTAATACAATTGTAATACAACTATTATTATAAACATGATTATACACTCAAGCTTCCAGTGTTTGTGAATGAATCTTTCATTAGTCTTTGTCTCCCTCTGCTGGTCCAACACAAACACATTCAGGCTCTATTATTCTCTCTGTAACAAAACACACACCTTTTGAGTTTATACTGTGTGTTTATAGAAATAAAATGGTTCATCTGTGAATGAGAAACTGTGATTGGCTGCTGTGAAATAAAAGGTGTTTCACTGCCGCCTCATCAGGTCTGTCAGAGGATCATTGAAATCTAAATGAAGTCTTAATTTATAACAGTGAAGTCACTTCATCTTCAGTCTCTGTTGATTCTGTTGACAGTGAGTCTCTGTAGTGGATCCTTATTCACCATCAGATGATCAGCAGAACATTAGACTCTCCTCTGACGGATAAATCCTAAAATAAAACACACACACAGTCACATATGCAGTATGAGACATTACGTCTGTCACATCTTTTCATAAGAAAACTGAGCACAAACTAGATAAGCTTTATTAATTAATTCTCAAACATGATAATATAGCTTCTATCTGATGCTCAAAGTCACTTTAGAAAATCAAAAGGTCATGAAAGGTCACTCACACAACGGACAGCTGATACAGAACCAGCAGAAATGATCATTACACTCCACTACACATTTACTTTTATTTCTAGTGAGTAAAACAGCCATTTGAACTTTAAATGAAAATATGATGATGAAAACTGTTACAAACTATTGTTACCTTAGTTCCTCCAGTTTATAATGTGGATCATCCCTCAGATCAGAGAGCAGCTTCACTCCTGAGTCTCCTAGATTATTCACAGACAGATGCAGATCTCTCAGGTGTGAGGGGTTTGATCTCAGAGCTGAAGCCAGAGCAGCACAACCTTCATCTGTGACACCACACTTAATCAACCTGTAGAGAACAATGACACACATTAAGTCTATCTTATCTTCGTGTTTGTGAGTGTGTGTGTATGCGTGAGTGTGTGTGTGTTTGTGTGTGTGTGTGTGTGTGTGTATGCGTGTGTGTTTGTGAGTGTGTGTGTATGTGTGTTTGTGTGTGTTGACTGTGTGTGTGTGTGTGTGTGTGTGTGTGTGTGTATGCGTGAGTGTGTGACTATGTGACTGTGTGTGTGTGTGTATGACTATGTGACTGTGTGTGTGTGTGTATATGTATGTTTGTGTGTGTTGACTGTGTGTGTGTGTTTGTGTGTGAGTGTGTGTATGTGTGAGTGTGTGTGTATGTGTGAGTGTGTGTGTGTGTGTGTGTGTGTGTGTGTGTGTGTGTGTGTGTGTGTGTGTGTGTGTGTGTGTGTGTGACTGTTTGTGTTTGTGTGTGTGTGTGTGTGTGTGTGTGTGTGTTACGTTACGCTGACGGAAAACTGAGGTGAGGACTCAAATGCAGGGAAAAGGTTTTATTTAACAAAATAAACAGAAACACAAAACAAAAACCCACAAGGGGAAAACATAACATAATACTAAACATAACATACTGAAACGAACAA
>CM042247.1:3788650-3803650 GCA_023566225.1 Romanogobio albipinnatus | reverse complement strand
ATACGGCGTGAGCCGTGCAACCAGAAATAATGCAACCTTTGTGATTTCTCTGGTTCGCTGTAAAAACGGCGGTTATTGACAGGCGAGAAGGCATTTTTGCCGGCTCGTTGGCTGCGTGAAATCCATCTGCAGCAACCACAGTGGTGGGGGCTGACAGGAAAGAGAGTTTTGACGGTGGTCCGGCCGCGGCGGGACTTAACCGTCGCTTCTTGCCTCTGGCTAGGAGGACTTTGGAGGCTCGGGCTTCAGCGCGATCCTAGGCCGGGGGCCCCGAGGTGGAGGCGGCTTACCACGGCTGGAAGAGCGCGATCTGGGGTGGCCGCTCGGTCTTCGCTGAGACGAAGGGGGCCGCGCTGGGCGCTGCGCGGAGCTCGGTGCTGGCTGGTCGCGAGGACGGCGAGCAACGGAGCTATTGCTAGCGCCGGGGCGTCGAGGCAGGAAGAGGTTCATGGCCTGCGTCGTTTTCTGCACTTCAGAGAAACGGTCGACGATCCCCTTGACCGCTGGTCCGAAAAGCCCAGACGGAGAGAGCGGGGCGTTTAGGAAGGCCGCGCGCTCTGTTTCTCGCATGTCCGCGAGCGTGAGCCAGAGGTGGCGCTCAGCTACCGTGAGGGAGGCCATAGAGCGTCCGAGGGCCTGTGCTGCGGTCTTGGTGGCGCGAAGGGAGAGATCCGTCGCGCTTCGCAAATCCGTGATCAACTCAGCGTCACAGCTTTTCTCGTCCAGGTCGCGGAGGAGATTAGCTTGGAGGATTTGCAGCACGGCCATAGAGTGCAGAGCAGATGCAGCTTGACCGGAGGCAGCGAAAGCGCGGCCGATCAGCGATGACGTCACTCTGCAGGCCTTAGACGGGAGGGCAGCCTTTGAGCGCCAACCGGAAGGCGGGCAAAGGTGCGCTGCGACCGCCTCTTCCACCGGAGGGATAGCGCTGTAGCCTTTCTCAGCCGCGCCGTCAACTTGTGAGAGCGTCGAAGAAGCCTGAGACGAGACCCTCGCGGAGAATGGCGCGTTCCAGGACTTCGCGAGCTCCTCGTGAAGCTCTGGCAGAAAGGGTGCAGTCCTGGAGGTGGGCGCGCGGCGGCGACTGTTTAGGAAGCATCCGTCAAGTCGATTCGGCGCTGCCACCTTGGGCGGGGCCCATTCGAGGCCTAACTGCTCGACAGCCCGGGTGAGAAGGCGCAAAAGTTCGGCGTCCTCACCCGCTCGAGAGCTTCCGGAGCCCCGGACTGAAGAGGTCGCGGAAGACCAGTCCTCGCTGTCGGAAGCCATGATGGAGCAGCTGTCGGCGCGTTCCGCGGCCGCATCCGCCTCATCCCCGGAGGCGGCAACAGAAATGGCGGCCTGGGGTGAGGGCGGGGAAGGCGAGAGTGAAGCGGGCGGGAAGGGTTCCGGCGAGCTTCTCTCAGCGAACTCCGGTGCCCGCTGCGAGCGGCGCTTCTTTCTGCGCGGCTTAGCAGGGACTGGAGGGATGTCGTCATCGAACAGAACGAGTCGAGCCCGCAGGGTCGACATCGTCAGTTCCTCGCACTCCGGGCATCCGCCGGCGAGAAGTGCGGCGGCGGCGTGATCACGGCCCAGGCAGAGAGCGCAGATCACATGGCGGTCCCCGGAACTGAGCTGCGCGTGACACGAGCCGCAGGTGGAACGAGACATTTTGTATCAAACGCTCGGCTCTTTTAGAGAAAGTGTGACGCAGCGGCGACAACACTTGAGCGTAAAAGGATATGGGCTGCCGGATAGCAGAGCAGGCACGGATGGCTGAAGGTGGCGCGAGGCTGTCCATAACTTGGGTCTAGCACGAGTGTAAGCGAACTTAAACATTTATTCTATTACATAAATATTTTGAAACACAATAAATTAAAACTATTAATAAAATAATTATGAAATATATAAAATAAGTATATGCCAACACTTTTATATGGCCTAATAAATAAATATAGACTGTAAGCATTGAAATAAATGATTGTGATTTTTTTAATTATTATTTTGTCAATCTGTTATTTTAAATCTTCCAGAAAATAAGATTAAATATTTTTTAAAGTGCAAAAACATAATTCATGCATTAGAGGGTTAAGAATAAAAAATTAAAAAAAATTAAAAAAAACAATCCTGTGTGTTCTGTGTTAGATTAACTGAGACTTGTTACAGCACTTGCATATTGTAGCCTCTGACTGTAGTTGCTTCTATTGCTCTCATTTGTAAGTCGCTTTGGATAAAAGCGTCTGCTAAATGACTAAATGTAAATGTAATGTAAATGTAAATGATAAAATTCACAGTGTGACGTGTAGGTGACGCTCATTTGCAATCACGCCACCGGCCTCGCACCGTTCTCTCATGGCTCTCGCCCGCCCTGCTCGTCACACACAGAGACTCAGTTTCATGTCAGAGTCACGTATGATCTTACCCCAGTGTCTCCAGTTTACAGTGAGGATTCTCCAGTACAGCAGAGAGCAGCTTCACTCCTGAGTCTCCTAGATTATTCTGAGACAGGTCCAGTTTTCTCAGGTGTGAGGGGTTTGATCTCAGAGCTGAAGCCAGAGCAGCACAACCTTCATCTGTGACACCACACTTCCTCAACCTGTAGAGAACAATGAGACACATTAAGTCTATCTCCAAAGCTAAACATGACCACTTAAACAAAATAAATAAATAACAATGCTGTCAATATGAAATATATATAAATACTCATTAGTTCATGTTGTTAAGATTAGGGATGCACCGAATCCAGATTTTTGGGGTTTGGACGAATCCGAATCCTACTCCCATCCTCAGTCCATTATCACAGTAAACACATTAAAAAAGTAAACAACGTCCACAGCAGTGTAGGGATGCTATTGACCATTTAACCGTTAACCGAAAGTAAGAACTTTGACCGATTAATACTATCAGTTAAACGGTTTAAATGCTTTTAACGCTTTTTTTTTTTTTTTTTTGATGCATCTGTATGCGTGAGTGTGTGTCTGTGTGTGTGCGCCTGTCTGTCTGTGTGTGTGTTCGTGAGTGTGCATGTGTGTGTGCGCATGTGTGACTGTGTGTGTGTATGTGTGTGAGTATGTGACTGTGTGTGTGTGTGTGACTGTGTGTGTGTGACTGTGTGTGTGTGACTGTGTGTGTGTGACTGTGTGTGTGACTGTGTGTGTGTGTGTGTGTGTGTGTGAGTGACTGTGTGTGTGTGTGTGTGTGTGTGTGTGTGTGTGTGTGTGTGTGTGTGTGTGTCTGTGTGTGAGTGACTGTGTGTGTGCGTGTTTGTGTGACTGTGTGTGTGTGTGTGTGTGTGACTGTGTGTGTGTGTGTGTAAGTGTGAGTGACTGTGTGTGTGTGTGTGTGTGAGAGAGTGACTGTGTGTGTGTGTGTGACTATGTGTGTGTGTGTGTGACTGTGTGTGTGTGTGTGTGTGTGTGACTGTGTGTGTGTGTGTGTGTACTTGTCTACCTATCTAACAGGGGACCTTGGTGTCGTAACACACTCACTAACAGGGGACCTCTGAGCCAAGAGGGGACATTTTTCAGGTCCCCTGTTGGTCATGCTTTAAATCATGTTAAAATCAAGTAAAAACACTAAAAAAACGCTCTGGTGATTTTTTTTACTTTTCACCAAGTGGGGACCTACAAGTGTGTGTGTTTAAATCATGTGAAAATTAAGTAAAAACACTCTAGTAATTTTTTTAAAACTTTTGACCAAGTGGGGACCTAAGTGTGTGTGTGTGTTTAAGGTCATACTCAGCAGCTCCCCTGTAGGCTGGAGCAGGAACTGTAATGGCCCTTAAACACACGTCGTTCACACACACTCCTCTATTGTTTGAATGGCCTGCTGGCCCAGAGAGACTCTGCTGTTTAACATGCTGCTTACTAAAGGAACAAGCATTACATCGCTTTACTAGATACCCTGACTAGTTTCAAACTTTGCATTACATTACAATTAAATTCTACACAGAATCCAAGAGAAAAGGATTTAAAAATCTAAACAGCCAGAATGTAATTAGAAGTTTTGTTTTTGTATTTTTTATTTTAACATATTTTAATGACAGTAGCCTATATTCATTGAACATTATTTCATTTATCAAAATAAACAGAAAATAGTACAAACTTTACTATTCTTTTAAACAAGTGTTAAGACATTATTAAAAAAAAAACATTTTAGCTCAAGTATTTGTATAAATAATGTGTGACTTTTGCCCCATGTAAAATGGGGTGCAAAAGGGCCACCTTACCACCTTATACATTTATGAGTTTTTTAAACAAACCACTTTTGATTTATTTATGATTTACACAATGACTCGGTCCCCTGTTAGATAGTAAATCACGACACCAGTGTGTTTGCGTTGTCATTTCTTGCCATAAACACACTGTGGAGATTTAGAGTTTTAATAGCAATAACTGAGTTTTAAGAGTTAAATCAAGCAGAAATATTTCTCTAATGTATTAATTGCAGATCATCAGATCAATGATTATGTTAAACACAATGACTCGGTCCCCTGTTAGATAGTAAATCACGACACCAGTGTGTTTGCGTTGTTATTTCTTGCCATCATAAACACACTGTAGAGATTTAGAGTTTTTATAGCAATAACTGAGTTTTAAGAGTTAAATCAAGCAGAAATATTTCTCTAATGTATTAATTGCAGATCATCAGATCAATGATTATGTTAAACACAATGACTCGGTCCCCTGTTAGATAGTAAATCACGACACCAGTGTGTTTGCGTTGTCATTTCTTGCCATCATAAACACTCTGTAGAGATTTAGAGTTTTTATAGCAATAACTGAGATTTAAGAGTTAAATCAAGCAGAAATATTTCTCTAATGTATTAATTGCAGATCCTCTTTGAATAATGATAATGTTAAACACAATGACTCGGTCCCCTGTTAGATAGTAAATCACGACACCAGTGTGTTTGCGTTGTCATTTCTTGCCATCTCAAACACACTGTAGAGATTTAGAGTTTTTATAGCAATAACTGAGTTTTAAGAGTTAAATCAAGCAGAAATATTTCTCTAATGTATTAATTGCAGATCATCAGATCAATGATTATGTTAAACACAATGACTCGGTCCCCTGTTAGATAGTAAATCACGACACCAGTGTGTTTGCGTTGTCATTTCTTGCCATCATAAACACACTGTAGAGATTTAGAGTTTTTATAGCAATAACTGAGTTTTAAGAGTTAAATCAAGCAGAAATATTTCTCTAATGTATTAATTGCAGATCATCAGATCAATGATTATGTTAAACACAATGACTCGGTCCCCTGTTAGATAGTAAATCACGACACCAGTGTGTTTGCGTTGTCATTTCTTGCCATCATAATCACACTGTAGAGATTTAGAGTTTTTATAGCAATAACTGAGATTTAAGAGTTAAATCAAGCAGAAATAGTTCTCTAATGTATTAATTGCAGATCCTCTTTGAATAATGATAATGTTAAACACAATGACTCGGTCCCCTGTTAGATAGTAAATCACGACACCAGTGTGTTTGCGTTGTCATTTCTTGCCATCTCAAACACACTGTAGAGATTTAGAGTTTTTATAGCAATAACTGAGTTTTAAGAGTTAAATCAAGCAGAAATATTTCTCTAATGTATTAATTGCAGATCATCAGATCAATGATTATGTTAAACACAATGACTCGGTCCCCTGTTAGATAGTAAATCACGACACCAGTGTGTTTGCGTTGTCATTTCTTGCCATCATAAACACACTGTAGAGATTTAGAGTTTTTATAGCAATAACTGAGTTTTAAGAGTTAAATCAAGCAGAAATATTTCTCTAATGTATTAATTGCAGATCATCAGATCAATGATTATGTTAAACACAATGACTCGGTCCCCTGTTAGATAGTAAATCACGACACCAGTGTGTTTGCGTTGTCATTTCTTGCCATCATAAACACACTGTAGAGATTTAGAGTTTTTATAGCAATAACTGAGTTTTAAGAGTTAAATCAAGCAGAAATATTTCTCTAATGTATTAATTGCAGATCATCAGATCAATGATTATGTTAAACACAATGACTTGGTCCCCTGTTAGATAGTAAATCACGACACCAGTGTGTTTGCGTTGTCATTTCTTGCCATCTCAAACACACTGTAGAGATTTAGAGTTTTTATAGCAATAACTGAGTTTTAAGAGTTAAATCAAGCAGAAATATTTCTCTAATGTATTAATTGCAGATCATCAGATCAATGATTATGTTAAACACAATGACTTGGTCCCCTGTTAGATAGTAAATCACGACACCAGTGTGTTTGCGTTGTCATTTCTTGCCATCATAAACACACTGTAGAGATTTAGAGTTTTTATAGCAATAACTGAGTTTTAAGAGTTAAATCAAGCAGAAATATTTCTCTAATGTATTAATTGCAGATCCTCTTTGAATAATGATAATGTTAAACACAATGACTCGGTCCCCTGTTAGATAGTAAATCACGACACCAGTGTGTTTGCGTTGTCATTTCTTGCCATCATAAACACACTGTAGAGATTTAGAGTTTTTAAAGCAATAACTGAGTTTTAGGAGTTAAATCAAGCAGAAATAGTTCTCTAATTTATTAATTGCAGATCATCTTTGAATAATGATTATGTTACACAATGACTCGGTCCCCTGTTAGATAGTAAATCACGACACCAGTGTGTTTGCGTTGTCATTTCTTGCCATCATAAACACACTGTAGAGATTTAGAGTTTTTATAGCAATAACTGAGTTTTAAGAGTTAAATCAAGCAGAAATAGTTCTCTAATTTATTAATTGCAGATCATCTTTGAATAATGATTATGTTACACAATGACTCGGTCCCCTGTTAGATAGTAAATCACGACACCAGTGTGTTTGCGTTGTCATTTCTTGCCATCATAAACACACTGTAGAGATTTAGAGTTTTTATAGCAATAACTGAGTTTTAAGAGTTAAATCAAGCAGAAATAGTTCTCTAATGTATTAATTGCAGATCATCAGATCAATGATTATGTTAAACACAATGACTCGGTCCCCTGTTAGATAGTAAATCACGACACCAGTGTGTTTGCGTTGTCATTTCTTGCCATCATAAACACACTGTAGAGATTTAGAGTTTTTATAGCAATAACTGAGTTTTAAGAGTTAAATCAAGCAGAAATAGTTCTCTAATTTATTAATTGCAGATCATCTTTGAATAATGATTATGTTAAACACAATGACTCGGTCCCCTGTTAGATAGTAAATCACGACACCAGTGTGTTTGCTTTGTCATTTCTTGCCATCTCAAACACACTGTAGATATTCACTGTATATATTGAGATAACTCAATTATATGGTGACTTGCATTAAAATGTTTATCAGTCTCAATTAAATTATGTGAACTGAATGACTTTTAACATTGACACTTTAGTTGTTTAACCAACTGATGATTTTCAACTCAGCAATCAACACACACAACTGAGTTTTGACCTCTAAAATCTTATTATAGTGTATTGTTATGGTAAGTATTGGTGTTTTATGTTTTAAATCAAGCAGAAATCACTCTTTAAGGAAACAATTGCAGGTCACACTTTATACAGTGAACATGATTTCCTTAAATTGACTTAAGTCCCCTGTTGGATGGGAAAACACGACGCCTGTTTGATTGCTTTGCCATTTCTTGCCATCACAAACACACTGTAGAGATTTTGAAGGTCAGAACCAAATTTTATGGTGACTTGCATGAAAATTTTCATCCGTCTCAATTAAATTATGCAAACTGAATGACTTTTAACATTGACACTTTAGTTGAAGATTTTCAACTCAACAATCAACACACAACTGAGTTTTGACCTCCAAAATCATTATACAGTGTATATTAAATTTAAATAAAAAATATAAATTTTCTTTACAAAACAAGTTTGACTCTCTACTGCTTATTCATTATTGTTTATGCTACATGGTCCATGTTTACATTACAGTATAAAATTGTTCCTAAGTTTTCCCCTTTTATATAGATGGTAATGACTAAATATCCTTGCACACCGAAATTTTCACACATTAAAAAAAAGATCAAGCACGTTTACACACAGCCTCTGAAACTTTCCTTCGTCATAAAAAAAATCTGATCAGGTTCAGTTTTCTGCATTTTTCACATCCAGAGCAAGCATTTTAAGAGGGGTTTCAAATTTCTGTGTTATTCATTTTTGTGTTCAAATTTTGAACATAAGTTGAACAGTTTAAAAAAGAAAGTGTGAACGTTCAAATTAGCCTTTATAGTTCATAAAGTTTTGCTGGCGTTTGTATCTAATTGAGAAAAGAATGAATGTAAATTGAAAGATGTCGTCATTGAACGCATTTTGTGCCAAAGCAAATAAATGATTCAAAGTTTAGCCACATAGGCTGATGTGATCCCTGAGTGAAGAGTTTTGAAAAAGTGATGCGTATGCAGAAATGTGTCCTAGCAGATGTTTAAAAAACCCTGTAATATCACTATTAGTAAGGGATCACTGTATAATATCAGTCTTTAAATGTGAGATATTTAAAGTGAACCTAAAGTATACTTGCAATAGTGTGATTTTAGCACAATTAAATATACTTAATGGATGTTTCGCAAAAGCGTTGTTTAGTGATATTGCGTCCTTGTGTTCCTGCTCTACGTCATCATCAACTGTCGAAGTTCAATTACAATACTCAAGAACACATGTACAGAGGATGCACAAAAGTACCCGGATGCGATCTCTGACTCATAACACTCACACACGTGGAAGAAAACGGACAATTCTCTTCTGATAGCATATAATTCAGTGGAAAAAGAAGTAAACTTGAGAATTACATATGGCATATCTTGCTTTATTATGCTGAGATTGATCGAGCCTGGTATAAATAACTCCATACAGATCTATTGTTTTACAAAAATAATCTATTGTTTACAAAAGGAGAAAACGTGTGTACTTTAATGTAAACTTGGACCATGAGACATAAACTGAAGTTAACAGCAAAAAAAAATATACTATAATGCTGACTTTTGTTAGTGTTTTTGGTTGTATGAGTTAAAAGTGTATATGTTGGGTGAATCCTTGTTGTGTTCTGGAAGAATGAGTTGATTTAAGACATCAATGAAGTGTTTTGGTAGTTTTAGCACATTTTGAACGTGAAATTAACTGCTTGGCTAAGAAAAGAGAAAGGTGTCCTAGCGATTGTAGCTGAGAGATAGACGTCAAACAGACTCAAACAAAGACCCAGAATTCTGTGGTGTTACAGTGCTGTAAATGGCTGCTGTAAGGTTTCTTTATGAAATAACAGGCACAATGGCCAAGATATTTCTGCAAAAACTCCAAAGTAATGTTCGGTTGCAGTGAGAAACTAAAAAAACTCATGCATCCTTAATGTGTGTATTTAGCCTAGTGTAGTGTAGCCTAGTCAGTTTGCTTACACATCCCCCAAACCCTATTTACATATGAATACAGGAAAGGCCAAAGCCATTGTCTCACAGGTGAGGAATAGGCCTTACAGAGCTGCTACACCCATGTCACAGGAACAAACTTCTCAAACAAACTAGAGAAGACGCTGGGATTTACCTGGGAAAATTAAATCAATGTACACTTTTTCCAATCCCTACGACACATTTTTCAATACTTGGGTCACTTTTTTAAAACTCTTCACACACTTCTCCAAAATGAATTTCAGCTTGGCACAGCAGTTATTTTAATGTTCAAAATGCACTAAAACTACCAAAAAGGATTCTGAGGATTCAAAGGAATCACCCAACAAACACACTTTTTCAATCATAAAACACAGACCTAAAACACATGATCATTACACAATGTTTTCTTTTGTAAAATTTTCTTTTCAAAACAAGACTTACACTATAATTCACTGCAGTTTGTTACATGGTCCTTGGTCCAGTACAGTATAACATTATTCCTAAATGTTTCCCTTTTGAATGGATGGCAATGCAATTTAAAAACTAACACCAGCTAAATCTATTTGGTTTGATAGTATTTTATATTTTAGATTCAAAATACAACCCCAAATCAGAAAAAGTTGGGACAGTTTGGAAAACGCAAAAAAAAAAGAAAAAAAAAAAAGAGGTGATTTCTAAATTTATTTTGACTTGTATTTCATTGCAGACAATATGAACACAAAATATTTCATGTTTTGTCTGGTCAACTTCATGTCATTTGTAAATATGCATCCTTTCCTGTCATTCAGACCTGCAACACATTTCAAAAAAAGTTGGGACAGTAAAGCATTTAACACTTTGTAATGTTGCCATTCCTTTTCACAACACTTAAAAGACGTTTAGGGACTGAAGACACCAAGTGATGAAGTGTTTCAGGTGTAATTTTGTCTTAAGGTGGGCAACAGTACGGGGTCTTCGTTGTCCACATTCTCTATTGGAGACAGGTCGGGACTGAGGCAGGCCAGTCAAGTACACGTACCCTCTTCCTCCGCAGCCAGGACTTTGTAATGTGTGCAGAATGTGGTTTTGCATTGTCTTGTTGAAATATGCATGGACGTCCCTGGAAAAGATGTCTTCTTGAAGGCAGCATATTATGCTCCAAAATCTCGATGTACTTTTCAGCATTAATGGTGCCTTCACAGGACCTTTCTTGGATGCTGCTTTTGTAGCAAATCATAATTACAATCACCTGTTGACATCACCTGTTTCAAATCACATCATTATTTAACCATTTTACCTCATTACTAGCCCTAAATTGCTCCTGTCCCAACTTTTTTTGAAATGTGTCTGAATTGCAGGTCTGAATGAAAGGAAAGCATGCATATTTACAAATGACATGAAGTTGACCAGACAAAACATGAAATATTTTGTGTTCATATTGTCTGCAATGAAATACAAGTCAAAGTACATTTAGAAATCACTTCTTTTTTTTGTATTTGCGTTTTCCATACTGTCCCAACTTGTTCTGATTTGGGGTTGTATATTTCAATATGATATTACTGTCTAAATGTAGCAAATTTCTATTATTTTTTTAGTTTTGTGTTAAATTTTGAACATAAGTTTAACAGTTTTGAAAAGAGAATGTAAAAATGTTCAAATTGGCCTGTATAGTACATAATGTTTTGGTGGTGTTTGTGTCAAAGTCAGAAAAGAATGAATGTAAATTGAAAGATGTCGTCATTGAACACATTTTGTGCCCAAAGCAATGATAAATGATCCAGAGTTTAGCCACATAGACTGATGTGATCACTGAGTGAAGACAAAAAGTGAACAGTGAAAAAGTGATGAGGATTGAGAAATGTGTCCCAGCAAATGTAAAAAAAAAAAAAACTGTTGACATGTTTTAAATTGTTTTAAAAATTAAATTAAATTAAATACATTTTCATCTTATTAGAAGTGATATTTTCTTGGTGTTTAGCCCCACAGCTTTCTGCATATCGCTTTACGTTTTTTTTTTTATTGCATTGGTCAATACTAAATTGATATGTTAAAAACTGTGAATCATTTTTCATTGCTTTCACACAAAATGCATTCAATGACCACATTTTCCAAAATCCACGAACACTTTTGTTATTCGTACCTAACCATCTGCAAAACTATATATTTTAGCACATTCTTTGAATGCTAACACAATGCTTTCAGAACTGATCAAACACATTCAAGTCTGAACGATGATCAACTCATTTCTGCAGGAATTATATTAAAATCCAAAGGGACCCACTTTATATTAGGTGGCCTAACTACTATGTACTAACATTTTAATTATCCATTTGATACAATGCACTTATTGTGTACATACATGTCTTTACATTGTACTTACATTTTTAAATATACCTGCATGTAATTACATCTGTAATTAATTTCTGTAGTTACATCTTGTTTTGAAAAGAAAATTTTACAAAAGAAAACATTGTGTAATGATCATGTGTTTTAGGTCTGTGTTTTATGATTGAAAAAGTGTGTTTGTTGGGTGATTCCTTTGAATCCTCAGAATCCTTTTTGGTAGTTTTAGTGCATTTTGAACATTAAAATAACTGCTGTGCCAAGCTGAAATTCATTTTGGAGAAGTGTGTGAAGAGTTTTAAAAAAGTGACCCAAGTATTGAAAAATGTGTCGTAGGGATTGGAAAAAGTGTACATTGATTTAATTTTCCCAGGTAAATCCCAGCGTCTTCTCTAGTTTGTTTGAGAAGTTTGTTCCTGTGACATGGGTGTAGCAGCTCTGTAAGGCCTATTCCTCACCTGTGAGACAATGGCTTTGGCCTTTCCTGTATTCATATGTAAATAGGGTTTGGGGGATGTGTAAGCAAACTGACTAGGCTACACTACACTAGGCTAAATACACACATTAAGGATGCATGAGTTTTTTTAGTTTCTCACTGCAACCGAACATTACTTTGGAGTTTTTGCAGAAATATCTTGGCCATTGTGCCTGTTATTTCATAAAGAAACCTTACAGCAGCCATTTACAGCACTGTAACACCACAGAATTCTGGGTCTTTGTTTGAGTCTGTTTGACGTCTATCTCTCAGCTACAATCGCTAGGACACCTTTCTCTTTTCTTAGCCAAGCAGTTAATTTCACGTTCAAAATGTGCTAAAACTACCAAAACACTTCATTGATGTCTTAAATCAACTCATTCTTCCAGAACACAACAAGGATTCACCCAACATATACACTTTTAACTCATACAACCAAAAACACTAACAAAAGTCAGCATTATAGTATATTTTTTTTTGCTGTTAACTTCAGTTTATGTCTCATGGTCCAAGTTTACATTAAAGTACACACGTTTTCTCCTTTTGTAAACAATAGATTATTTTTGTAAAACAATAGATCTGTATGGAGTTATTTATACCAGGCTCGATCAATCTCAGCATAATAAAGCAAGATATGCCATATGTAATTCTCAAGTTTACTTCTTTTTCCACTGAATTATATGCTATCAGAAGAGAATTGTCCGTTTTCTTCCACGTGTGTGAGTGTTATGAGTCAGAGATCGCATCCGGGTACTTTTGTGCATCCTCTGTACATGTGTTCTTGAGTATTGTAATTGAACTTCGACAGTTGATGATGACGTAGAGCAGGAACACAAGGACGCAATATCACTAAACAACGCTTTTGCGAAACATCCATTAAGTATATTTAATTGTGCTAAAATCACACTATTGCAAGTATACTTTAGGTTCACTTTAAATATCTCACATTTAAAGACTGATATTATACAGTGATCCCTTACTAATAGTGATATTACAGGGTTTTTTAAACATCTGCTAGGACACATTTCTGCATACGCATCACTTTTTCAAAACTCTTCACTCAGGGATCACATCAGCCTATGTGGCTAAACTTTGAATCATTTATTTGCTTTGGCACAAAATGCGTTCAATGACGACATCTTTCAATTTACATTCATTCTTTTCTCAATTAGATACAAACGCCAGCAAAACTTTATGAACTATAAAGGCTAATTTGAACGTTCACACTTTCTTTTTTAAACTGTTCAACTTATGTTCAAAATTTGAACACAAAAATGAATAACACAGAAATTTGAAACCCCTCTTAAAATGCTTGCTATGGATGTGAAAAATGCAGAAAACTGAACCTGATCAGATTTTTTTTATGACGAAGGAAAGTTTCAGAGGCTGTGTGTAAACGTGCTTGATCTTTTTTTTAATGTGTGAAAATTTCGGTGTGCAAGGATATTTAGTCATTACCATCTATATAAAAGGGGAAAACTTAGGAACAATTTTATACTGTAATGTAAACATGGACCATGTAGCATAAACAATAATGAATAAGCAGTAGAGAGTCAAACTTGTTTTGTAAAGAAATTTTATATTTTTTATTTAAATTTAATATACACTGTATAATGATTTTGGAGGTCAAAACTCAGTTGTGTGTTGATTGTTGAGTTGAAAATCTTCAACTAAAGTGTCAATGTTAAAAGTCATTCAGTTTGCATAATTTAATTGAGACGGATGAAAATTTTCATGCAAGTCACCATAAAATTTGGTTCTGACCTTCAAAATCTCTACAGTGTGTTTGTGATGGCAAGAAATGGCAAAGCAATCAAACAGGCGTCGTGTTTTCCCATCCAACAGGGGACTTAAGTCAATTTAAGGAAATCATGTTCACTGTATAAAGTGTGACCTGCAATTGTTTCCTTAAAGAGTGATTTCTGCTTGATTTAAAACATAAAACACCAATACTTACCATAAAAATACACTATAATAAGATTTTGGAGGTCAAAACTCAGTTGTGTGTTGATTGCTGAGTTGAAAATCATCAGTTGGTTAAACAACTAAAGTGTCAATGTTAAAAGTCATTCAGTTCACATAATTTAATTGAGACGGATAAACATTTTTTAATGCAAGTCACCATATAATTGAGTTATCTCAATATATACAGTGAATATCTACAGTGTGTTTGAGATGGCAAGAAATGACAACGCAAACACACTGGTGTCGTGATTTACTATCTAACAGGGGACCGAGTCATTGTGTTTAACATAATCATTATTCAAAGAGGATCTGCAATTAATACATTAGAGAACTATTTCTGCTTGATTTAACTCTTAAAACTCAGTTATTGCTATAAAAACTCTAAATCTCTACAGTGTGTTTGAGATGGCAAGAAATTACAACGCAAACACACTGGTGTCGTGATTTACTATCTAACAGGGGACCGAGTCATTGTGTTTAACATAATCATTCAATGATGATCTGCAATTAATACATTAGAGAACTATTTCTGCTTGATTTAACTCTTAAAACTCAGTTATTGCTATAAAAACTCTAAATCTCTACAGTGTGTTTATGATGGCAAGAAATGACAATGCAAACACACTGGTGTCGTGATTTACTATATAACAGGGGACCGAGTCATTGTGTTTAACATAATCATTGATCTGATGATCTGCAATTAATACATTAGAGAACTATTTCTGCTTGATTTAACTCTTAAAACTCAGTTATTGCTATAAAAACTCTAAATCTCTACAGTGTGTTTATGATGGCAAGAAATGACAATGCAAACACACTGGTGTCGTGATTTACTATCTAACAGGGGACCGAGTCATTGTGTTTAACATAATCATTC
>CM042247.1:3683650-3778650 GCA_023566225.1 Romanogobio albipinnatus | reverse complement strand
CTGTGTGTGTGTGTGTTTGTTTATATTACATTGTGGATATATATATATATATATATATATATATATATATATATATATATATATATATATATATATACAAATATATAGTAAAACCTCAGCGGTCCATGTAAATGGATTCATACTAAATTTTTTGAAAATGTAAAAATGCAGAATATCTCCTGGGTTTAGGGTTTAGAAAATACAGTATGTACCATTAACTCCTATGGAAAATCCCCACAAAGATAGTGAACCAGACATGTGTGTGTCTGTGTGTGTTTGTGAGTGCGTATGTGTGTGTGTGTGTGTGTTTGTGTTAGAGGATGGGCGGGTTCGGACTGAAAAATGCGGCCCGATCTGCACTCCAGTTTGTGTGTGTACACATTTCTACCAATACATTTCCATGACTTTTAGGCAAATATTCATGACCTACGGCCCTATTTGAGTTCCCCAAAAACAGCCGAGTTTATGTTTTAATTTCTGCAGTTTACACCGATACAAACTGCGACTGCCAGACGTTCCCCAATGCCAGGGGCAGAAATGAACTTTTCCATTACGGGGCTCCTTGCGATTGATTTCCAGGAGCATTTTATTCATTTATAAGTGCAGTTTATCTCAAATTATAAAATGAACATTTATGCTATTTCAGATGCAGCTTCTGCTCCACCTTTACAGTGTAAAGATGGCTTTTAAAGACGTCATATTCTGACTACACAGATAAAACAATCTTACAACCATTTATTAATTATTTTAAAGGCGTCATGAACTGGCGTTTTTTTTTTTTTTATAATGTTGTCTGAGGTCAACTTATGACGGCCGCATGGTTTTTACATTCAGAAACATCATAATGAATAATAGGCTATTTTCTAATAGGCTCTCTGAAGAAACGGTTGGTTTTGATGGGCCGCACTGAAGACTTGGAAGTAAACGTCCACGGCTAGGATTGGATAAGATTTGCATTTGCGTTTCTGGAGAAACGCTCACAGGACTCACAGGAGAAATATCTTTATCAAACAAATACAAAGATTCATCTCTCATTCACCCGCGATTGATTGGAATGTTGTCGCCCGATCAGTGAATATAACCGTGAACTGCACACACACACACACACACACACACACACACACAAACACACTCCAGTCTGTGTGTAGAAACCTTTTCTGGAGTGAGGAATCAACCCCCGCAGGCCACACCTTGATGGTCTTCACTGATGGCTTCACACGGTTGATGAGGGGTGCATATTTGGGGATGAGGAACAAAGAAAGGTGATCTGACTGTCCCAGGTGGGGGAGGGGTGTCGCAACGTAAGCACCAGCCATGTTTGTGTAAACATGGTCTAAGGTTTTGTTTCCTCTGGTGTGGCAGGAAACATGCTGGTGAAACTTGGGTAGCACTGACTTTAAGTTTGAATGATTAAAGTCACCTGCAACAATAAAAGCAGCTTCCGGGTGATCAGTCTGTTGTTTACTGATGGCTGCATGAAGTTCTTTCATAGCAAGCTTGGCATCAGCATCGGGTGGAATATAAGCAGCAGTTATAATGGTGGAAGTGAACTCCCGCGGTAGATAAAACGGTCTACATTTAACCATGAGAAACTCGAGGTTAGCTGAACAATGACTCCCAACAATAGCAGAGTTTGTGCACCAGGCTTTGTTAATGTAAATGCACAATCCACCACCTCTGGTCTTACCGGAGCCATCTAATGTTCTATCCGCCCGGAGCGTGTGGCATCCCACTAGCTCAATAGCGGTGTCCGGTATTCCGCCGTTTAGCCAGGTTTCCGTGAAGATTAGGACGTTACAGTTCAAAAGTTTCTTGCTGTGTGTGATGCTGAGTCGAATCTCCTCCATTTTGTTCACTAGCGACCGTACATTGGCAAGGAAAATACTGGGTAAAGAGAGCCGATGTGGGGTTAGCCTTAGCTTTAGCCTTAGCTTAGCTCTCAGACCTCCGCGTTTTCCCCGCCTTTGTTTACGATCTCGGCGCCGCCTGCGAGCACTTCCGCCCGGCCGGGTAGAGTGCATAGCCTCGGGTGTCCTAGCGATCTCAGGAAGGAGTCGAAGATTGTCCATAAAACTGTCGGAAATTCGCAAACCAATATCCAAAATCTCACCACGGGTGTACGATGTTAAGGCACAACTATTCTGAACGAACAGACCCGAGATGAGCAGGAAAAATACCGCAAAATTGCAGAATCTGGAGAGACCCAGAGCCTCGCGAACTACTCGCGCCGCCATCTTGGATTCATGGTTTAGGTTTAGCAACTGGTAGCTAAGTGAATATAACTCAATAAAAATAATCATTGGTTACATTATACATTAATTATATTGTTTGATTAATTAACTGATGTGTCCCCATAACTTGGTAACTCTTTACAAGGTTAAAAACAATCTGTAATGTTCAAAATGTGTTGGCTCAGTAATTGTACAAAGTCACACTGAATGAATGCGGATTCATTGAATGCAGTGTTTCTTGGCCATTGGTGTTTGTATTGGTTTCCATTACACACATGTATTGATCCCTAAAGGTATTAACTAAAAACAATACATTTCTCTATAATCATTAGAACTGAGAAGTTTTTACAGCAGAGAATGAAATGTTTATGACTTTATCAGTTCTCTATGGATTTCAAGGTTTATGGAGCGTGCGCATCTCCATTCCCTGGACTAAAGGTGACGAGGATATATAAATGTGAACGTGGTATTTTGGTCGTTAGGAAGTACCTGCCATGATCCAGTAACGTGCTACTGTAACGCCGCTACGCCGAATATGGTCCGGTCCGGTTTCGTCTTCACAACATAACTGTGTTAGCTGGGCATGTTTGACACTGTGACGTTTCCTTTGTTCTACCCTCAAACATGTCAAAGCGATCACGAAGCCCAGAGATGAAGTCTCTTAAGTCCCTCTAAATATGCCCCCTCTGTATGGATAGAAAATTGTTATATTAGGGCCAGGGCAGGACGTTTGGTCACCCATGAACACTTATGGCAAAACACTTAGCCAGTTTGATTCTGTTAATTATTTCTGAGTAAACCTTTTCTCCCATTGTGTGTGTTTGTGTGTGTGAGTCTCACCTGTGCTCTGGCCCGGTCAGCGATTCTGCAGTGAGTCTGTGTACGAGTCCATTGGACAGTGAGGGGGAGGGGCTTACAAGCCACGCCCACCAGGGGGACGGTTGGTAGGGGTGTGGTCAGAGTGGGTGGAGCCTGTTTGTGGGTCAGTGAACCCAAAGCTCCAAACACAGAGTTCAGCTGACCTGAGATCAGCTGCCAAGAGTCGGCCAACTGCTGCACCTTAACTGGAACTGACAGACGATCAGACACTCCAACAACAAACAATGTGTGTTTCTACACTGCACAAAACTCCACATTTGAACAGTCAGTGCTAATACTTTAACAAATAATAA
Source organism: Romanogobio albipinnatus (assembly GCA_023566225.1). Lineage (NCBI taxonomy): Eukaryota > Metazoa > Chordata > Actinopteri > Cypriniformes > Gobionidae > Romanogobio > Romanogobio albipinnatus. Next base: position 3,775,247 of record CM042247.1, on the reverse strand, counting down.
AACACACTTACAGGCTCTGATTCAGAAGAGATTCAAAGTTGGAATTGCCACATTTTTAGCAATAGTCTTTGTGCACAGCCGGTCTTGTGCTCACACACGTTCAGGAAACTGTCCTCTGTAGAATACACTTCACACACACGCACACGCGCACACGCACACACTGGTTGTGCTGTTCTGGGACAGTGTTGTAAATAAATCTGATCCACTGATTCCTGATTGTGTCCACTTTCAGAAGGCCAAATAAAGTGCTTTTGCTTTCACAGACACAAACAGCGTCTCCACGACAACAACCGCCACGCGTTCTTTCTTTGCGTTTGCATTTGGGCAGCATTATGCTAATATTTCCACCAAGTGACGTAGCTCGAAGTGTTTTATCTGGTCTGGATCTGCCTTCTCTTTTATTCCTGCTACAGACGGTGTGATTTCACCAATCCTGTAAGATCATCACAAATCACACTGAAGGACACGGATCTGATGAACTTGGGTACGGTGTGTGTGTGACTGTACGATGATGACACCTATTGAATCTCAGGCTACGACACACGTCAGTATAGAAGAATAAACGTCATCAGCATGAGCTAGTACTGAACAAATAGAGCGAGATGAACCGCACTTTGGTTATTGTGGTTTTTATTGGCTACACTAAAGAGAAAGGAAAACATGAAAACGCATCACATGACCCCTTTAATACAGTAATACAAATATAACAACTATTATTATAAACATGATTATACACTCAAGCTTCCAGTGTTTGTAAATGAATCTTTCTTTAGTCTTTGTCTCCCTCTGCTGGTCCAACGCAAACACATTCAGGCTCTATTATTCTCTCTGTAACAAAACACACACCTTTTGAGTTTATACTGTGTTTATAGAAATAAAATGGTTCATCTGTGAATGAGAAACTGTGATTTGCTGCTGTAAAATAAAAGGTGTTTCACTGCCGCCTCATCAGGCCTGTCAGAGGATCGTTGAAATCTAAATAAAGTCTTAATTTATAACAGTGAAGTCACTGCATCTTCAGTCTCTGTTGATTCTGTTGACTGAGTCTCTGTAGTGGATCCTTATTCACCATCAGATGATCAGCAGAACATCAGACTCTCCTCTGATTATAAGTCCTAAAATAAAACACACACACACACACACACACACATGCAGTATGGGACATTACGTCTGTCACATCTTTTCATAAGAAAACTGAGCACTAACTAGATTAGCTTTATTAATTCATTCTCAAACATGATAATATAGCTTCTATCTGATGCTCAAAGTTACTTTACAAAATCAAAAGGTCATGAAAGGTCACTTTCACACAACGGACAGCTGATACAGAACCAGCAGAAATTATCATAACACTCCACTACACATTTCCTTTTATTTCTAGTGAGTAAAACAGCCATCTGAACTTTCAATGAAAATATGATGATGGAAAATGTTAAAAACTATTGTTACCATAGTTTCTCCAGTTTATAATGTGGATCATCTCTCAGATCAGAGAGCAGCTTCACTCCTGAGTCTCCTAGATTATTCTCAGACAGATGCAGTTCTCTCAGGTGTGAGGGGTTTGATCTCAGAGCCGAAGCCAGAGCAGCACAACCTTCATCTGTGACACCACAGCTCATCAACCTGTAGAGAACAATGACACACATTAAGTCTATCTCCAAAGCTAAACATGACCACTTAAACAAAATAAATAAATAACATAATGCTGTCTGATTTTCATTTTCAGTTTGTGTCTTCGAAAAGACACTACATGTTTCAGCAAGGGTGATTTACAGCTAAAAGCTATTTTCCTAATGGGAGACACTATTTTACCAAAGGAAGACAATTCTTTAGCAATACTTGCATCAGAAACAAAAGGAGGCACATTTGACAAAATAATCTTTCTGGATGGGCTACTAAGAGGGAGTACAGGTGTAAGCACGTCATTAATTACAACTCCCGTTTGAACAACCACGTTAGCTTTTTCGATCACGTTGAAAAACAAAACAATCGCGTTGTTCATTTTAGAAGCAGAAACGATAGCGTGTCAACCAACAACATTGCCAACTGCTAAAGCACATTCCTCTACACTGCATTTACACAAAATCTTAATCCCATGACGCCGAGTTAAAACATCACTACCTGCACCTGAAGCAGCCATGCTTCCCGGCAAAAGAGACGCCGGGAGCCGACTCCCACAATTTTCACAAGAAAACTAGTCTTCTTTAACAAATAACACACACAAAAACATAAACAAACAAAACGCAACAAACCACAAAAAAAGTTGGAAAGAAATCACTCACCACACACTCTCAAGCACGCCACACACCCTCCGCTCACACGCTCCCCACAGACACTCCGCACATGCGCACGAGAGAGAGAGAGAGTATGTGTGTCTGTCTGTGTGAGAGTGTGAGAATGTGTAGGTGTATGTGTGTGTGAGTTTGAGTGTGTGTGAGAGAGATAGAGAGAGAGAGAAAGAGAGAGTATGTGTATGTGTGTGTGTGTGTGTGTGTGTGAGAGAGAGAGATAGTATGTGTGTATGTGTGTCTGTGTGTGTGAGAATGTGTAGGTGTATGTGTGTGTGAGTTTGAGTGTGTGTGTGTGAGAGAGATAGAGAGAGAGAGAGAAAGAGAGAGTATGTGTATGTGTGTGTGTGTGTGTGTGTGTGTGTGTGTGAGAGAGAGAGATAGTATGTGTGTATGTGTGTCTGTGTGTGTGAGAATGTGTAGGTGTATGTGTGTGTGAGTTTGAGTGTGTGTGTGTGAGAGAGAGAGAGAGAGAGAGAGAGAGAGAGAGAGTATGTGTGTATGTGTGTCTGTGTGTGTGTGTGTGTGTGTGTGTGTGTGTGTGTGTGTGTGAGTGTGTGTGTGTGTGTGTGTGAGAGATAGAGAGAGAGAGTATGTGTGACTGTGTATGTGTGTCTGTGTGTGTGAGAGTGTGAGAATGTGTAGGTGTATGTGTGTGAGTTTGTGAGTGTGTGAGAGAGAGAGTATGTGTGTATGTGTTACTGTGTGTGTATGTGTGTGTGTGTGTGTGTGTGTGTGTGTGTGTGTGTGTGTGTGTGAGAGAGAGAGAGAGAGAGAGAGAGAGTATGTGTGTGTGTGTGACTGTGTATATGTGTGTCTGTGTGTGAGAGAGTGTGAGAATGTGTATGTGTGTGTGAGTTTGTGACAGTGTGTGTGACTGTGTGTGTGACTGTGTGTGTGTGTGTGTGTGTGTGTGTGTGTGTGTGTGTGAAGGCGTATGTGTGTGACTGTGTCTGTGAGTGACTGTCTGTGTATCTTGTGTATCTTGTGTGTGTGTGTGTGTGTGTGTGTGTGTGTGTGTGCTTGTGAGTGTGTGTGTGTGTGTGTGTGTGTGTGTGTGTGTGTCTGTGAGTGAGTGTGTGTGTGTGTGTGTGTGTGTGTGTGTGTGTGTGTGTGTGTGTGTGTGTGTGTGTGTGTGTGTGTGTGTGTGTGTGTTTGTGAGTGTGTGTGTTTGTGAGTTTGTGTGTGTGTGTGACTGTGTGTGTGTGACTGTGTGTGTGTTTGCGTGTGTGTATGTGTGTGAGTATGTGACCGTCTCTGTGTGTGTGTGTGTGTGTTAGGGCTGCACGATTTGAGGAAAACATCTAATTGCGATTATTCTGGTTAAAATTGCAATTCGCGATTTGAATTCGATTTTTGTGTGTATAACATTTTGTGTTTATATATTAATATGACTAATAATAATTATGATTATTATTATTGCTAAATAATATTTAACAAAATAAGAAATATTACTATTACAATAACATTTTCATTATTAAAAATAGAGTATTTAAGAATAAATATAACAATATACTACTACTACTACTACTACTACTACTACTACTAATAATAATAATATTTATATTTTACAGAAAATTTCTTTTACAAAAAAAACTGCTGGGTTTCCTGTTAATATGCAGACAGCCTGACTAAAAATCATTAGAAATGTCTAAGGATTTATCGTAAAATTATTATAAAAATCTGTGCTTTTTATCTGTGATATCACAAACACTCGACTGACTATATGAAGTGAGTTAAAGCATGTTATTAAATGTATTTTGTTGGTTTATGAACAATTCACATTCCTAGTTTGTGAAGTTGTTTGACACGTGTTGTTTTTTCAAACGCATGTTAAAAGAGCCGCTCTTCACTAAAACGCTGGACATTTATTTATTTAATTAAAATCGCAGCCTTTGCGCTTTCATAATCGCACATAAGCCAAATCTTAATTGCGGTTCGATTTCAATTAATCGTGCTGCCCTAATGTGTGTGTGTGTGTGTGTGGGGGTGTGTGTATGTGAGTGTGTGTCAGGGTTCGTACATATTTCTACCCAATACATGTGCGTGTGTGTGTGTGTGTGTGTGTGTGTGTGCATGAGTGTGTGAATTCGTAAGTGGGAAGGTGTATGTGTGTGACTGTTTGTGAGTGTGTGAATGTGTGACTGTGTTTGTGAGTGTGTGACTGTGTGTGTGCGTAAGTGTGAAGTTGTATGTGTGTGACTGTGTGTGAGTGAGTGTGTATGTGTGAATATGTGTGTGTGTGAGAGTGTATGTGTTTGTGAGTGCGTATGTGTGTGACTATGTGTGCGCGTGTGTGTGTGTGTGTGTGTGAGACTGTGTGTGCGTAACTTTGAAGGTGTATGTGTGTGATTGTGAGTGTGTGACTGTGTGTGCGCGTGTGTGTGAGAGAATTAAATATTCATGACCTTCCATGAAACGTCTGTGTATGTAAAATAAGAATAAAATCCATGTTCAAATGTCAAATCACAGCATATCTGAACTAATTAATGACAAGCTCTGTGGTTTAATACACAATAAACGCTGACACACCAGTGAGACGGTCAGATAAAACACTGACCCTAGCAATGGATGAACACACGTCAATGGGAGGCAACAATGATAAATAAGTGAATAAAAGTGTCCAGTAACACTGACATGAACTTCACAAGGTGGCAGTGCCAGAGACAAACTTTAGGAACACAAAACTGGGCAACTAAGAAGATTTTAAAACAGCTTTGCCTCCTATTGACCATCATCTCACTGGAAAACCATCAGTCATTAACAAGATAACGGCCCTATTTGAGTTCCCCAAAAACAGCCGAGTTTATGTTTTAATTTCTGCAGTTTACACCGATACAAACTGCGACTGCCAGACGTTCCCCAATGCCAGGGGCAGAAATGAACTTTTCCATTACGGGGCTCCTTGCGATTGATTTCCAGGAGCATTTTATTCATTTATAAGTGCAGTTTTGAACGATTACCTGTGTTGTCGTTTGTCAAATACTTCAATGTGACTTAAATCAATCAGAATACTATATAGACTGTTAACAATAACTAAAGCCATTTTTACACTGCAAAGGTGGAACAGAAGCTGCATCTGAAATAGCAGAAATGATGTTCATTTTATAATTTGAGTAATTTGAGTAACATTAAACCGTCTTTAAATAAACATTTATGCAATTTCAGATGCAGCTTCTGTTCCACCTTTGCAGTGTAAAGATGGCTTTTAAAGACGTCATATTCTGACTACACAGATAAAACAACCTTACAAACCTTTATTAATTATTTTAAAGGGGTCATGAACTGGCTTTTTTATTTTTTAAAAGGCCATTGTTTGCTTAGGTCTATTTTTATTACCACAAAAATCAGATTACTTGATTAATCGTCAAAATAATCGACCAAATACTTGATTACCAAATTAATCGTTAGTGACAGCTCTAAATGTAACAATAGTTTGATTCCCTATTCCATTTTGTTACTGTATGAATAAATTAAGTTATAAAATTCAAAGTGCGCCATTTTCTCACGGCTCTCGCCCGCCCTACTCGTCACACACAGAGACTCAGTTTCATGTCAGAGTCACGTATGATCTTACCCCAGTCTCTCCAGTTTACAGTGAGGATTCTCCAGTACAGCAGAGAGCAGCTTCACTCCTGAGTCTCCAAGATTATTCCTATCCAGATCCAGTTCTCTCAGGTGTGAGGGGTTTGATCTCAGAGCTGAAGCCAGATCAGCACAACCTTTATCTGTGACACCACAATCCCTCAACCTGTAGAGAACAATGACACACATTAAGTCGATCTCCAAAGCTAAACATGACCACTTAAAATAAATAAATAACATAATGCTCTCAATATGAAATATATATAAATACTCATTAGTTCACATTGTTAAAATTAGGGATGCACCAAAGCCAGAAACACTCAAGGGTCACACGGCAACCCGTCAAAATAAAAGTTTGGTATAAAAAATTTAAATTTACAGAATATATCAGGCTTCTGTTGTAGCCTACAGTAGATTTAGCTATATGTAATAATAATACGTCTCTACTAATAATAATAATTATGCCTAGATGGTTGATTATTTTTCACTTGATCTTTTTTTATAAACAATGTTTAATTTTAAACAGCATACAGCCTTTAAATGTTTGTATTATTTACTTTTATCATAAATAATAAATTTAATACATTTAATATATTTTTTTTAAATAGTAAAAAAAAAAAAACATTTAGCTGTGGTACCGAAATTGGTACCGAGTACCGTACAATTTTTATGGTATTGGTACTGACAACTGGAATTTTGGTACCGTGACATCCCTACTCCTGACGGGTGGAAAGCAAATGAAAGGCGATTCCCGAGGCTGGCCACTCTAGCGAGGCGTTATCTCTGTATTCCCGGAACATCAGTGCCATCTGAAGCCTTTCGTAGTGTGGTTTTGGTCAAGTTTACTAAAGTAAACATTGTCGCGTATGTTCTTCTTGCCGCTGTTTCCTGATGGTTTATAGAAAAATTACCCAGAGTCTTCCTCTGTCGTTTCAAAGAAACTCTCCGTTGTGCTGTTCTTTGAAACGACAGAGGAAGACTCTGGGTAGATTTAGGCGCGCGCTGTCAGCAGAGGCTTGTGCTGCGGAGACCGAAGGATTGAGAGGTTGTTTTCTGCTGCGGGTTTAACTGTCAACAGGCTGCGCTCCAGACTAACCCACATCATTTAGACATGTTACTTAAAAAAACGAACAAAACAAAAAAACATACAAGGTGTGGATGGAGGTAGCTTAGGCCTGCTATTTTTATTTGAAAAAAAAAAAACGATTCCGGTTCTTCAAACCTTACGGATTCAGTGTATTTTCGTTTTGTCATCTTAATTTGGTAATTATTTCAGTTAAGAATATTTAGTGTAGGCCTATTTATTTTATTCTTTTTATTTATATATCTGATCTGTATGCTAGGGCTGTCAACAAAATATTCTAAATCCGAATATATATTCGAATAGTAAAAAAAAAAAAAAGAATTTTGAAGGTGAAAATTTATATTCAAATAAAATAAAAATGTGGAAAAAAACGCCTGCGGTAGTTGAGGCGTGGCTGTCTGCCTTGCGAGTGGGCGCGCGCCAGTGCGCCTGAAGCCTTGTTTATGCTTTCGACTGGCTCTGCAGCGTGAGCCTCCGCTGACTGCGCGCACTCCTCCCCAAACGGACGAGGCGTTTATACTTGATGCACTCGCCGTTGTGCTATTCTTTGAAACAACAGATGGCGACTCGAAGTAATTGTTCTATAAACCATCAGGAAAAAGCGTCGAGAAGAATTGGGCTACTGTACACAGGTGATGATATTTATTTTAGTACACTTCACTGAAAACCACACTACAAAAGAATCATGTAAAACAGATCAAAATAAACCTTGATATTACTTGTGACATGAGAACAAAATGTATGTAGAAATGTAACGTTAACTTACACATATAACTCAATTTATGATCTCTTAAATGTTTCCTAATTTCACTAAACACTTTCGTGAGTTTTCACTTAGTTTCGTGAACTTTTCTTTACCATTAGAACCCACAGTGACATTTTTTAATACGCTTGTTTTTGTTACTAAAGGTATGTTTCAACCCATGCAACAATTCTAACATTTTAATAACTTATCATAGATTACACTTAACCTGATTTTAATACAAAAATAATAAAATATTGTGGTGACATATATGTCACATCGGGCTGTTAATCTTAAAACAGTTGGTGGAATTTTGATGTTATGTATTTGTCATATTAAGACAAATATTAATGAGCTGCTCAATTAATTTAGCAGATTCAAAAAATGTTTTAGTGTTAAATATTTTCTCTGTTTTATATAAAATCTGGGACTCTGCACCAAATGCCAGGAAATCATGCATACTTGGGAAAATGACAAAAAGACATACCATGGTGGCTGACAAAATGTTACGCAACTGTTTTCAGACTCTACTAGCATCTCTACATTTCACTGACAACAATGATTCTTAAAATCAGCAAGCAGGGGATAAGTGTTGGAAGATCCGTCTATGGCTTGATATGTTTTGTTAATAATTTTTAATAATATGCATCATTTTGATAAATGTTGTGGAAAAGAAAAGAAACTGAAAAAAACTGCTATTTAGCAAAAAAATTATTAAATGTTTTTTTTTAAACTGAGAAATAAATGCCCAATGTGACATATATGTAACATAAAAAATTTATCATAAACGCCCAATGTCACATATGTGTAACATTATAGATCTCTCACAAGGAGGGGTTGTGTTTCAAAAACAACTGCAGAAACATGTTACAAGTGGTCCATTAAGCCTGTTTTATATGCCCCATAATTTTCCTAAAAGGATAAATTGGTCCGGGTTCTTATGGGTTAAACGGGCTTGTTTATGCTTTTGTAGGCTAATTTTTTAAATATAAGCAACTAATTTGTATGTGCAAACTGGACCACGCTTACTTTGCATCGCCCGCCACAAGCTCTTTGTCTGCAACATGACAAGAGGCCATAACAGAGACATTAATTTCGTTCATTTGTAAGGACATGAGACCGATCAGTGTCCACTGATCAGTGGATGGGGCAGGCTTCAGGGAGTTCTGTCAAGCAATGGAACCGAGGTACTGACTGAATAGATATTGCATGAATAAAGGATAAATGCACTGCTTCCACTGGTTTGATTATTTACCGTTTCATGTCAAGGAAAAGTTCCATGTTTACCACAGCACAGCTCGCTCGGAGCGTTCAATATGCTGTAAAACTTCAAGTAATATTTGTTTTAATCACTGAATGAAGCCTGCTATATTTGGGACAAGAGTCGCAACCTTAAATTGCTTGCACAAAATTCATTTAAACCGTTATGCGCAGAGAGCGCGAGGGCGAGAGAGAGGGAGGTCTGCGTCTTGGCCATTAGTTGATTTACTTGTTTTTGTGTAGGTAATACGTAGTCAAATATGTTTAAACTTAAATAGACTACCTATACAAGTAGTTATGTCTCTTTGTATTAATTTGTCCTGTTATTGACGTAATGCGCGTCATTGACAAAATGCGCAACCAGATGTTTGAATAGTTCGAATATTTGTGTTTTTTTTAGAGGGAATATTCAAACGTCATTTTTGAGCAATTTTGACATTTGCACGGTAAAATAAAATACATTTTGGCTGCTGTCTGTAGATTCCTTCATGCACAACTCGTATTCTTTCAGATGTTTTATACGCAAATGTTTTAACAGCGGCTGTTGTTTAGGGTCCTTGCCACCCCGAGACAAATCGGCATTGCAAATTGAACATGTAGCTCGTCTTGAATCGCCTTCTTTTGACTTAAAGTACTGCCACGTTTTCTGTTCATGAGTTCCATTTTCACTTTCAATGGCGGCATCATTACGTTCGACCAGCGCATAGGGCAAGCCTAGGGTTCGGTTTGGTGGAAAAAAATTCTGAGGTTCGGCAGAAACCGAACCCCGTCATAAAGCCCAATATTCGGCCGAATCCGAATCCTGGATTCGGTGCATCCCTAGTTAAAATACACCAGTTAGGATTAGAGGAGAGAATATACAGTTTGTACAGTATAAAACATTATTTCTGTGGAAAATCACATAAAACATGGAAATCCACTGTGTGTATATATGTGTGAGTGTTTGCGAGTGTGTGTGTGTGGGTGTGTGCGCATGTATGTATAGGTTTGTGCTTAATGTAATTTGTAAACATTTTAAGGAACTCTTAATACTAATACTACTTAGCACTAAATTACATTTTTCTATTTTCCGTGACCTAATCTAAAGTGAGAACTATTTATGGTTAATAAGTTGTTAAAGCATCACCTAACTCTTTACATGAGCTAATTAAACAATAACACTTCGTTAATTATTCATTTTGTATACGATGGTGTGATTCTTCAAAAAAAAAAAATCTATTAAAACTAAAAAAAATGAAATAATCGCATTGTTTTCAGTAATTAATCGCAAGTTTTTAATATTTTGATATTGTAATAATTTCCGTTACTCTCCAAACTAAAGTAGAAATAATTTAAAGACAGCATATTTTAAATATGTGTTGTATTGGCATCTTTTTATGAATGAAGGCCAGTATCACTGATACTGATGTCTCAATGAAACATTAATGACGTTACATTACAGTATAACTGAAAGATACCAATTTCAACATTTATTAGGCTTTAAAAACAACTTTTAATTTAAGTGAACTTAAAACAATCTTTACATAAACTCATTATAATAAATGTTATATTTACCCATGGCCTTCCCTGTTAGACATATACAGAAATGTAATTGTAGCGTGTAACGGGTCTGATGCAGTGGCGGCTGGTGATAATAAAGTGTCTTCACTTTTATCTTTTTACACATTAATTTCCGACATGAATTTGCATGTTTGCATTGTTCAGTCAGATGTCTCTTACTCCCGTTGTTGTCCAGAGTAAAGGGCATTGCTAACAACACATCCAGCCAACCACTTACGTTTTTCATAACAAGTGCGTGAAGCTCCAAGTGCAGCTTCATCCTCTGTCACTGGCCTGCTGCTGGATTTGTAAATCGCGTTGGTTCGGTTCGGGATCCTTTATCCTTTTTTTTCTTCCAACGAGCGCCTTGTGAAAGAATTGGGTTTAACTGCTGCCATCTCTACGAAACTGATCATCCTAACAAGGTTTTAGCGGAGTCGGAGTGAAGGTGTTGCCCGCACACTTTCGCTTTAGTGGCCAAGAGCGGAAAGTTGAATGACAGGTGACGAGAACCAATCAGATTGGATACAATAACACGCATCCAATTCTGATTCGCCAGGGACGCAGCGACCTGCATCCGGAGGAGGATCTTTAAGAAACCAATTAGAGACCAGCTTCAGGTCACATGCTGCCCATATATTTTTGTACTCCATTAAATGGATAGACATCCATTTGTCCGGCGTCCCTTGCCCATGAAACAGCATGAATCATATTGAAGAACATATAAAATTGTTAACCCATCAAAGCCAGTTTTTATTAAATGCTGAGGCTCTTACTAACAGCCAGCACATCCTATGAGTAAACTATTTTATTTTTATTTCACTTTAATATAATTTTGTATACATGTATATTTCTGGAATTTTGACGGGGGCGGTGCCCCAGCGCCCTCTATTGACCAGCCGCCACTGGTCTGACGTATCACACTTTTGTAATGTTCGATATGGGCCGCTGGATCAGAAGGCAGGTGCGACTACTGAGAGAGGAAGGCAGCACAGCAGGTTGGGGAAAAATCAACACAGAGGCTTGTTCTTGATTTAGTTGTGAATTTGTATTAGAAACTTTGTATTTGGACTTTTTTTCTTTTGCCTGAAGCAAATGCAAGCAGTTATTTCAATATGTCACAATAAAATGTCAACATTTGCAAAATCACTTTTTGGATTTTTAGGGCTGGGCAAAAAATTTTTTCTTCTTCTTCGATTAATCGTTTTTTAAAATGTGATCGATTCAAAATCGATTCTCAAAGGCCACGAATCGATTTTTTTCCCCATATTTATTTCCGCAAACATTGAACATAAGATTAACGTAAATCAAATTACTAGTCTTCTCCGCTAGATGTCAGCCTCTTATTGGCCTTGCGCGATATTACAAAGGAGCGAGAGGCACACGGCCTGTCATTCATTCATTCACTGGTTAAATCACGGCTTCCGGTGCATTGTAATGCTGAGGTGAAATGCTACAAATCTGCAGAACCATTTGATGATGAGACGTCACCCTATTTATGGTTAATAAGTTGTTAAAACATCATCTAACTCTATACATATGAGCTAATTAAACAATAACACGTTGTAGGCTAATTAGGAAAGGTGTTTAATAGACCAGTGGATCACAAACTGAAAGGTGTTTTCATTAGAAATGTAATCCATTCAGGTAAAACACACACACGTACACACACGTACACGTACACACACATGTACACACACACACACACACACACACACACACACACACACACACACACACACACACACACACAGAGAGAATGGCAGTTAATGGAGTCTAATGAGCCTCTCCAACTGTCAACATTTGAATTTTGTCAGTTAGAGTTTGAACTGTCTCGGCTCATCTGAACATTCCGTCAGTGAAAGTCTATGGGATTTCTCCGAGTTTTGATCGGCATTTTTAGGAAAACCGTAAGTCGGATCAGTCTAAAAAGATATAGCAACTGACCTCAGAACAGTCTTTTTGCTTTCACTTTCTTACTTTAGTCCGATGCAATCTCCAGTCTTAGATCAGATGAAGTTGTTTAAATGAAGGAGTTGATCATACAGAAATAACAGGGGTTGATCATGAGAAACAAGTCACACCATCCGGGTTTAAGTTTATAGCGTGCAGGGACTAGGCTATATTGGCAGAAATGGGAGATTAATAAACATGCAGAAACAATAAAAACATACAGCGAGCAGCTCTTCATTAAGATCTCATGATTGTACAGGCGATCGCATCGCTCAGATAATGTTGCACAATTAAAATAAAACATGACACACACATGTTGTCTAAATAATAATGTGTCTAAATAAACTGTTATAAAGATTGACGTTTATTGTAAAGCTCAAATAAGTTGAATTGCTTGTCAAAACTGCGTCTGTCCATTATTTTCTGACAGTCACATGGAGAGACTGGGTGGGGATTTATATGACGCCGCCTCTGAGTGTAGATACGATGCTGGATTGAGTTTACATTACACTGAGATCCGATCACAATGTGGCCTCGACTACCTCTGGACCAGGACACGCTAATCGGATAACATGTTGTAACGCGGACTCAGGTGGATTGGGATCCATTTGCAGTTTATTTAAATTAGACAAACTCACAGTGAAAACAGGCAGAGGTCGGTAATCCAGGAATAACAGCAGTATCACAGGCAAGGCATAAATCGTGGTCATAACAGGCAAGGGTCAGGGCAGGCAGCAAACAGTCTAATGAACAGAGTCCAGGCAAACACAGATCAAAAGGCAGGCAGCAAGGGATCAGAGTCGATATAACAGGCAGGGTCGTAATACAGGCAGATCAGGATATCAGTGGGTAAACGCTCACAAATGTCACCGGGGCAGAACAAGACTTCGCGGTGAGTGTGTGAGAGTTCAGAGTATAAATAGGCAGGATGATAAGGATCAGGTGTACAGTAATCAGTCCCGGCATGTGGGAGCATGGGAAATTAAGTCAGTGAGAAGGAGTTAGTACTCTGGTGAGTGCAACCTCTGATGGCCGACGGTGGGATTTTCACCAGCGATTGTGACACATGTGACACAACATCCGGATATAGGTCACATGTTAATTGCAAGTGTAAACACAGCCTTAGATTGTCATAAACACAGAGGGAGAACTATAACAAGCCATCTCTCCCAACCTTGCACCCTGAACACAGATTTGCTTTCTTTCATACGGGCTCATCTGCTTTCATGTACAATATCTACATATTGATCCTTATTCACTCCGAGTCTTTATGGTATAAATGATCTTACCCCAGTCTCTCCAGTTTACAGTGAGGATTCTCCAGTACAGCAGAGAGCAGCTTCACTCCTGAGTCCCCTGGATTATTCCAGTTCAGATTCAGATCTCTCAGGTGTGAGGGGTTTGATCTCAGAGCTGAAGCCAGAGCAGCACAACCTTCATCTGTGACACCACACTTACTCAACCTGTAGAGAACAATGACACACTCTTCACTCTCTCAGATCAGACACACAGATCAGATCAACAGAGACTTCATTATTATAAAGCATAGATCACCATGTTTGATGTAAGTGAGATCTACCATATTATTTGTTTGTGTGTTTGTGTGTGTGTGTGTGTGTGTGTGTGTGTGTGTGAGGGAAACCTTATATAAAAACTAACATAAATGATCACATTAAATAATATGTAAGGAGGATCACAGAAACAAAATAGATGTGATGGTCACTAAAGGTCCCGTTTTTCCTGTGTTTTTGAAGCTTTGATTGTGTTTACAGTGTGCAATATAACATGTGTTCATGTTTCGCGTGTAAAAAAACACAGTATTTTTCACACAATTTCCTTATCTGTATACCGCTGTTTTCACTGTCCTTAAAAACGGGCTAATGGATTTCCTTGTTCTATGAAGTCCCTCCTTCAGAAATACGTAACGAGTTCTGATTGTGCCAGCGGTTCCTGTGTTGTGATTCGACAGCAGCTTAGCGCAGCTTAGCACACGTTGCCCGGAAAGGTCACGCCTCTTACCATAATGGGGAGATGCCCCTTTTTTGCGTATTCTTGTGGGCGGAGGTTAGTCAACAAGCTGTTCTATTGACGTCATTACAGCAGGAAGTACAGGGATGTAGTCCAAACCGGCCGTTCGCTGTAGGCTTTGAAAGGGAACCTCTGTTAAATAAGATATCTCGCTTGGCATTCAACTTTGAGCGTTATAATTTTACAGGTATTATTTATGCTCTAACAGCAACATTACACACTAACTAAAGTTTGAAAAATGGGATCATGAAGAACAGGACCTTTAAGGGTATGTGTTGATATCTGTACCTAAAGAGATGGTTTAACGGCCTTGTCCACTCATTTCCCTCCACTCCAACATGAGCCGGCACACATAAACATTCTGCTATTATTCTCAGTTGCTATATTCTGTACAAACTTTGTCGTTCTTCTATTAATATATCTTGCCTAGATTCTGGTTTTCCATTCCGTATACTTGTAAGTGCAGAATATGAATCTGAACAGAGTCAGTTGTAGGCTGGACTTCTTCCACCCACTGTAAGAAGATCTGAATAGTGACCATCTCTGCTGCATATCCTGATATATTATCAGCTGCTCTTTTGCCCATTTATACTTAAAGTGAGGAATATACAGAGCAGCCGCTGTACGCCCAGTTTCTTTAGAAGCACCTGTATAAATAAAGTATTGACTATCTAAATATTGCTTCCTATGGAAGATAATTCTGGTGTCCATGTATTAATTGAGATATTTGCAGATGAACTGTTGGCATAGAGAAGAGCCGAGGTGGATAGACTGGCAGAGGCACTGTGGGACTAATATCTCCATCACTAATACCTGTTTGCTGAGCTTGCTCGTCTACTGTCCAGCCAAAGCTCTTCAGAGAAGCTCATATTCCCAGCAGCTCTACAATATTTGTTTTTAACTGGATGGTTTGTAAAATTACCTTTAATACCAGTCCAGTATAACATTTTAACTGAATTTCACGAATGTCAAGTGGCACTCTTCCCTCTCTCAGATCAGATCAACAGAGACTTCATTATTATAAATTACAGATCACCATGTTTGATGTTATTGAGATTTACCATGTTATTTGTGTGTGTGTGTGTGTGTGTGTGTGTGTGTGTGTGTGTGTGTGTGTGTGTGTGTGTGTGTGTGTGTGTGTGTGTGTGTGTGTGTGTGTGTGTGTGTGTGTGTGTGTGTGTGTGTGTGTGTGTTAGTGAGTGTGAGAGAGAGAGGGAAAGCTTATATAAAAACTGATATAACAAATGATTTATCACATTAAATAATATGTAAAGATGATCACAGAAATGGATGTGATGGTCATTAAGGATGAATTCATCTTGTTCTTCATGTGTTGAAGTCCTGACTGTGCTGAGATTGAGTGTGTTTAAAGTAAAGAGTGTTAAATGTTGATCGGATCACTTTACTGAGGAGCAGCTCATGTGTTCAATCATTTACAGATCAATCACTCGATCACCTCAACTCAAGAAAGAGAGACTGAACGCTTGAACACAGAAAAATATTATTTCATATTACAATTAATGAATGGTAATCATCTATGGACATTTATATTCAATATGCAGACTCTCAGGACGCTTTCATGCTAAATGGAAATACTTGAGTGAATTAGTAACATGCACGGATGAGGATATAACCTGAAAATGAACGTTTTGAGCTGAGGACGCACACACATCTGTCAAAGCGCATGACAGGGTGTGTTAAACGGTAATGCATTAGCTTGAAGCTTAACATCAAGATTTCTCATGTTTTGGGCGCTTGGATCATGTCCCTTTTAATGTGTTATTGAGTGCTGTACTGCGACTGCTGGAAGTTTTCCCTTCACAGAGGGCAGACCCGACTAATCGATCATGAGAATCCCTGTCAATGATTTTCATTATGGATTTTATTGATTAGTTGTTGCTACTTATAACATTCATTTGGGAATCCGTTTGTCTGTCCCTGGCCTATACAGAAATATTACTCTTATAATTATTATTGATGATCATACACTTAATTTAAACAGATGTGATATTACAATTAATGAATGGTAATCATGTCGACTCCCAATTGCAGAGAAAGCAGCGCACACACACGAATAGAACTCCATAGCAACCATCTGTGACAAATAAAAACTGCCTAGCAACACCATAGGAACCACCCAGAATACCTTAGTAACTGCCTAGCAACCACCCAGAACACCTTAGCAATTGCCTAGCAACATGTTGACTCCCAATTGCAGAGAATGCTGCGCACACAAACACACCAAGCAGAGAACGCAGCACACACAAACACACCAAGCAGAGAACGCAGCACACACAAACACACCAAGCAGAGAACGCAGCACACACACACACACCAAGCAGAGAATGCAGCGCACACACACACACCAAGCAGAGAACGCAGCACACACACACACGCACACACAGAGCAGAGAACGCAGCACACACACACACACACACACACACACACAGAACAGAGAACACACCACACACAAAACGCAAAAAACGCAGCACACACACACACACACACACACACACACATACACACAGAGTGGAGAACGCAATACACACACACACACACACACACACACACAGAGCAAAGAACGCAGCACACACGCACATAAGAGTAGACAACGCAGAACACACGCACACGCACACACACACACGGAGCAGAGAACGCAGCGCACACACACACACGTACACAAAGAGTGGAGAACGCAGCACACACACACAGAGCAAAAAACGCAGCACACACACACACACACACACAGAGTGGAGAAAGCAGCGCACACACACACACACGGAGCAGAGAACGCAGCACACACACACGGAGCAGAGCACCCAGCGCACACACACACAAGGAGCAGAGAGCGCAGCGCACACACACACACACACACACACACACGGAGCAGAGAACGCAGCGCACACACACGCACACACACACGGAGCAGAGAACGCTCCGTTTTCTCTGAAACACTGATTTGGTCCCACTAATGTATTAACATTTATATTAAAGTAAATAAAACAGTCAAATATAAATCTTTACACACATAACTCATATCTGTTATTAAAGCATTAATTTCTGGTGTTTCAGTGAGAATTGTTATAATGTTTTAGCAGTGATGATTGTTCTCAGTGTGACTTACTCAGCTGATCTAGTTGCTGTGACCACAGGCAGCATCTTCTGAAGAACTTCATCTGCTGTGTTTACTGAGTCACTGTTTGAACATAAAACAATAAGTTCATTATTAATCATAATAATAATAATATCAGAAGTAAATAATAGATTAAATACCCTCAAATATAGTTTTAATTAAACTGGTTTATAACGGACACAGATCTACATCGAAACTACTTAGAATTATTTTTATTTTTATTCAGTTATTTACAAATAACTGAATAATCGTTAATGAAGAATGTTTTAAGTTAAATGTTTGGGATTTAAAACAACACAATGCAATACAATGATGATAAGAGTAAAGCTTTATTTTGTAAACTATCCAAATATACAATACTCAGTCTAGATCTCGAACTGACTGTCAAAGTGCAAAATCGCTACAAATGTCATGTCACATCATATCACATCATCACATCAAAATATAAGCAACAAAGGAGTAGACAAAAATGCTGGTAAACTCACAGCAAGTTCAGTGATGCATCATACGGTGTGTGTGTGTGTGTGTGTGTGTGCGCGCGTGTGCGCGCGTGCGTGCGCTCCGAGACGCTCCGAGACGCGAAGCATGCGTTGCTTGCGTGAACACTGTGGAATTCATTCTGTGACCCGCGCAACCTAATTAATTTGATCAGATCCTTTGCCGTGGGATAAGTGCACTAAACTATATCACAATATTGTTTTCTGTTCAATTGACAGATGCTTTGCCAGTGCAATGACAACTGGTGGGACAGATTAAACTATGGCGGAGATATAGATATAGATAGCAAGATAATCAATTTAAAAAGTCTATTATTCACCTGTATGTGCTTGAAGTCTTCGATGCAGACAGCGTTTTAATCTTTTGTTGATAGGCTATTAATCAAGTGTAACCTTAACTAGTCGATTCAAAAGATAACACGTGTGCCTTCATCTCTGAACACAATATATGTGTCTTACATTTCATAATGAGCTCAGATAACCTCAGCGCCGACTCGTTTTCCAGCAGGTCTTTTTCATGAATGTGAATGTGTGCAAAGGATTGTGGGTGATTGAGCTGAATTAAAGATGCGAAATGAAGGCTGGCGTCAAAGGATCCTTCAAACTGAGACGGCCTTCAGTGGCGCTTGATGACGTGGCCGTCGAGATATGCAGCCTTACTAGGACACAGCCTCCGTTTGAGAAACACCCGCAAATTATGTTCAATATCCCAGAAATCAATCTGTGCCCCGTGATTTAAACACCTCTGACCTCTGTGTGTCTCTGTTCATAATGTTTTAGACTGTAATGATTGAACTCAGTGTTACTTACTGAACATTTCCGCCTCCAATTAATCCCCTCAGGTTAAACTCCTGCATCGTCTGCTCTGAGGACAACAACACAAAAACTAAAGCTGACCACTGAGATGAGGAGAGTTTCACAGCACGTAATCCTCCAGAGCTCGTATGAGGTTGAGCTCCGTTCACTAGTGAAAGATCACCCAGTTCATTCAGACAGTGAAACAGATTGATGTATTTATCTGGAGAGGGATTCTCACTGATCTTTTCTTTAATATAGTCGACTGTTTCCTCATTGTTGTGAGAGCTGTTTCCTGTCTGTGTCTTTAGTTCTTGTAAGAGACTCTGATTAGACTTCACTGACAGACCCAGAAGGAAACGAAGGAAAAGGTCCAGATGCCCATTTTTACTGTCTAAAGCCTCATCCACAGCACTCTGATGGAGATCAGACAGTGAAGCTGTGTCTCCATTAGTTGGTTTGGTAATCTGGTCAAACACATTGATGTTCTTGTTTATAAAGGAGAGATGCACATATAGAGCCGCTAGATGTTCCTGAATGCTCAGATGAACAAAGCAGAAGACTTTCCCCTGATACAAGCCCAACTCCTCTCTGAAGATCTGAGTGCACAATCCTGAGTACACTGATGCTTCTGTCACATCAATGCCACACTCTCTCAGGTCTTCCTCATAGAAGATCAGGTTTCCTTTCACAAGCTGCTGATACGCCAGTTTCCCCAGTTTGACAATCATGTCTTCATCTCTCACTTTCTTCTCATAGTCCTTCTCATGTTTGATATTGGTCTGGAGGATCAGGAAGTGTGTGTACATTTGAGTGAGAGTCTTGGGAATCTCTCCAGTCTCTGCTCCACTCAACATCTTCTCCAGAACAGTGGCTGAGATCCAGCAGAAAACTGGGATGTGACACATAATAAAGAGGCTCCTTGATGACTTCAGGTGTGAGATGATCCTGTGGGCCAGACTCTGATCACTGATTCTCTTCCTGAAGTATTCCTCCTTCTGTGGGTCACTGAAGCCTCGTACCTCTGTCACTCGATGGACACACTCAGAGGGGACGAGATCAGCTGCTGCGGGTCTGGAGGTGATCCAGATGAGAGCAGAGGGAAGCAGATTCCCCGCAATGAGGTTCGTCAGCAGCTCGTCCACTGAGGCTGATTCAGTCACATCACACAACCTCACATCGCTCTGAAAATCCAGAGACAGACGACACTCATCCAGACCATCAAAGATGAAGGACACTTTATACTGATCACTGGATATTTCCATTTCTTTGGTTTCAGGGAAAAAGACATGAAGAAGATCTGAAAGACTGAGTGTTTTGTCCTTCATCAAGTTGAGCTCTCTGAAAGGAAGTGGAAATATGAGCTGGACGTCCTGATTCTGTTTCCCTTCAGCCCAGTCCAGGATGAACTTCTGCACAGAGACTGTTTTTCCAATGCCAGCGACTCCCTTTGTCAGCACAGTTCTGATGGGTTTGTCTTGTCCAGGTAAAGGTCTAAAGATGTGACTGCATTTGATCGGTGTGTCCTCTGTTTCTGCTCTCCTGGACTGTGTCTCAATCTGTCTCACCTCATGCTCATTACTGATCTCTCCACTTTCACTCTCTGTGATGTAGAGCTCTGTGTAGATCTCATTCAGGAGTGTTGGGTTTCCCTGCTTTGATATTCCCTCACACACACACTCAAACTTCTTCCTCAGATTTGATCTCAATGTGTCGAGGACTTCAGCAGGTTTAGAGTCACGGCTGTAAGATTAAAATACCACATTATTACACAAGTTAGAGAAGTAAATAGCCATAGATCACAAAATGGATGATTTGTTTGCTGTATTATGGGACACAGAACATCATACGGTTTCTGAAATGTTTCAATCATTAATCATGTGTTTGAGTGATGTGTGATGTCATTGCAGCTCCTAAAATTAAACAACAACAAAAGTCCCACATTTTACCTGAAACCAGGACACATGCTTTCATTAAAGTCTTGTGGTTGAATCTCAGGCGTGAACACAGTTTTGTTTTTAACTGGTCTGGATTGAAGATTTGACCTTAAATCAGATTGAAGAGGGTAAAGAATCAGACACACTGATATTGATGTAATTGTGTCATTAACTGAGTAACAGACCAACAGCTTTTACAGTGTGTGAATGTGTTAACAATACAATACATAGAGCTTAACACAAGAGCGCAATGATCATCATTAATAGACTGAAACTTACAGGATCTGCACTCATTACACTGATGTATATTAATAACAACTTCATATAATCAAATACTATAAGCATAACTGTTATAGAGATGTATATATACCTGAGATCAGGCCGTGTGTCTCCACTCTTAAACACTATTGGCTGACCCATAGACTGGTCACTCTTCATAGACACACAGCTGGACTCTGGGTTTGAGCTCTTCTGCTGGACTGAACTGGAACAGAGAACAGATTCAGTTTAATCCTTTGAATGAATGAGTTCATCCAATATGATCAGAGACATCAAGTATCAAAGTTAAAACTAAATTAAATAAAAGTTAGAAGTTTCCAGTAAAAGTGCATAACACATGTCTTAAGCCACACTGAGCGATTCCTCTGTGATTCTGTGCTATACGGTCCGATCGTCCAGCTGTGACTCGACTGATCACACTATACGTGTGAAATATGCTGATAAACCTGTGCTGGGTTACACCGATAGACCAGGATATCGTGTATCCAGAGATATTGTCAAATGCATCAGTTATCGTTATCAAGACGATTTAGCATTTCCAATTTATGTATTAAGTTATTATTATATATTTTATTTAAATAAAATTCATATTACAATTAATTTTACCCACAGTAACTTCATAGCGCATGCATAACTAATGGAGGATAATAAAATATTAGATAGATTAGCAAACTCATTTAAAAAGATTTGAAACATTTAGGTCTATTATACAATGAATTTTAGGCCAATAATTAAAATTATTAACAGTCAAATCAAATCACTTTATTGTCACTCTAACATATGCACAAGTGCAACAGCAGGTGAAATTCTTAGGTGCAGTTCCGAGCAACATAGTAGTCATGACATGACATGTACAACATTTAAAGCAGCATCAGATTACACATCTGATGCGCACACAATTACTCACAGCACAGTATACACTACAATAAACAATAAATAATTTACACAATGTGAGTGTAGTTCTCACAGCTTTAAACAATATACACATACTTACAATATACATATACTTTAAACAATATACACTAAACATACACTAAACAATATACATTACGCTATAATAATAATAATAATATACAATGTATAGTATAAAATATTATTCACAGATTGAAAAATTGAAATCCAAAGTGCAATAGATGCTATATGATAGATAAATGTGTATATAATGTGTGTATCTACAGTGGGTTGTGCTGAGTGATATTCTGTCCAGTGTGTGTTATGATCCTGATGGATCAGGAGTTAAGTAGTCTGATTGCTTGTGGGAAGAAGCTGTTCTGGAGTCGGCTGGTGCGTGTTCTGATGCTGCGGTACCGTCTGCCTGATGGCAGCAGTGAGAGCAGCCCATGGTTCGGGTGGCTAGAGTCTCTGATGATCCTCTGAGCTCTCTTCACACACCGCCTGGCGTAAATGTCCTGGAGGGAGGGAAGCTCACCTCCGATGATGCAGCTGGCCGTGCGCACTACCCTTTGCAGGGCCTTGCGGCTGCGGGCGGTACTGTTGCCGTACCAGGTGGTGATGCAGCCAGTCAGCAGACTCTCGATGGTGCAGGTGTAGAAGCGTGTGAGGATGTGGCGGTTCATTCCAAACCTCCTCAGCCGTCGCAGGAAGAAAAGGCGCTGATGAGCCTTCTTCACAACGGCCTCGGAGTGGACGGACCATGAGAGTTCCTCTGTGATGTGGACACCGAGGAACTTGAAGCTGCTGACTCTCTCCACCGGTGCTCCATTGATGGTGATGGGGCGGTGTTCTCTCTCATTCCTCCTGAAGTCGACCACCAGCTCCTTGGTCTTGCTGACGTTGAGGGAGAGGTTGTGCTCCTGACACCACCGTGTCAGAGTGTGCACCTCCTCTCTGTAGGCCGTTTCATCAGTCTATAATATGTCTGAACACTAGGGCTGAACGATTTTGAAAAATAATCTAATTGCGATTTATTTGAACCAATATTGCGATTACGATTTAATATGCGATTATTTTTAAAGCTCTTTATCTTCTGTATTATTCAACAAAGACAAGCAATAAATTGTATAGTATCTTTTTTCTTATTAATTAATCTAATTAATAAAACTTACAATATTTTTGTTTAATGTAATAAGTACTTTTTTAAATAATGACACATTAAAAAGTATTTAAAAAATAGCTCGTTAAGAATTTGAATTTGAATTATGTAAACTAACATTGTTTCAAAACATAAAAGGTAATAAATCATAAAGAGGAACAAAAAACATTACAAGCAATGAACAAAGAGTGCTTCAGTATTTAAGAGAGTCTGAACTGAGAGTGATTTTCTCTTTCTCAGCTTTACTGTTGCCTGATTATTAATGATGACATCATCATAGAGAGCGGGAGATCAGCACTCACACTAATGCACAGATCTCTTCTGAAATATAAGATGTTTAATTCAAGACATTACTGACAGTGCTGACATTAATTTTGCGTCATAAAAGCATTTTGATAATAAGCGCACAGACGCGAGCACGAGCATTTGAATCTGAACTGTCAGTGAGTTCACTATATGTAATATATAAGCACTGCATTCTCAACGACATAAATGAAGACTTCGTAGAGTATTTGTAAAGAAAATACCGGCGGGTGAGACACACACTGTAAGCGTGACATCAAGCAAAGTTTCTCACAGCGCATATCCTGTGCAATGAAGCCGTGAATGTCATTGTAATTCACTTCAACCTTTCCCAACGTTATGAAATATTATTTTATGGTTCAAGTGATGTGTGTGTGTGTGAGAGTGTGTGTGTGAGTGTGTGTGTGTGTGTGTGTGTGTGTGTGTGTGTGTGTGTGTGTGTGTGTGTGTGTGTGAGTGTGAGAGATGAAATGGAAGCAATCAGAATACGGTGTTTCTAAAGCACACACAGCGCCACCGCACACCTGCAGTTAAAATCTAAGCTCAGAATCGATCCCGAATCATTGGAGACAGAATCTTTTCTCCCTCCTCTATTGTATAGTGTGACCAACACAATATTAGATCGATAAACACAAACAGTTCTTTTCTTTAGGCCGGGCCTGTAGGCGTAATGTGCCAAGTTGATGCTTGTTCTGCAAACCGCTTACTCTCACGTGTCACATGACCAGACTGTAATCGCAGCCTTTGCGGTTACAAAATCGTGTTTTATCAAATTGTGATATTATCACAAATGCAATTAATCGTTCAGCCGCACCGAACACTGCAATAATCATCACTGAAAATAAAGCTGAAATTCAGCCCGACTCAAAAAAAGAATCACACAGTTCATGTCCGGCTTTAGGAAAGACCAGCGAGTGTTGTAACACTTTTGCTGTAACGTCTGTAACTCAGTGGTGTTTTGTGTCTCACACTTTGATTATAATATTCCCACATTTATCTGCTACAAATTATACTTGCATTAAAGTCTACTATACATCCCTAAACTGGATCAATTGTAAACTGGAGTCAGCGGTAGAGCGGTCATCTCTCGCTTCACTCAAGCGTACACTCGGACTGAGCGCACACACTCACATAAGAACAGCAATACAATAACACACACCATAGACAAAAGCGTCTTAAAGGCACATCAACATTCATGACATGAACAGTATTAAACAGCTGCTCCTTACAATGTGTGCGTGCACGTGTGTGTGTGTGTGTGTGTGTGTGTGTGTGTGTGTGTGTGTGTGTGTGTGCGTGTGTGACTGAGGTCCAGGTAAACCCTGCATTATATTAATAACTATTTAATTAAAAAATAAAATACTAGAAGCATAACTGTTATAGATATGATATACCTGAGATCAGGCCGTGTGTCTCCACTCTTAAACTCTGGTGGCGGATCCATAGACTGGTCACTCTTCATAGACACACAGCTGGACTCTGGGTTTGAGCTCTTCTGCTGGACTGAACTGGAACAGAGAACAGATTCAGTTTAATCCTTTAGATTACTGGGATCATTCTTTATGAGAGGAACCAAAAAAAATCTGTGTGTGTGTGTGTGTGTGTGTGTGTGTGTGTGTGTGTGTGATCTTTATCTGTGATGTAACACAATATTTATCAGTGTGTGTTGAAAGTACCTGCATCCCGGAGAGAAATCTCCATCTGTGGATCTAGAATTGCCCATGATGAAGCTGCAGGAGAATCTGATGAGTTTGATCTCCTCCACTGACTCTGAATGAACAAACATCACACAACATGTGTTTTGGCATCTGGGTGTTAATTGAACCAATCAGATAAGGGTAAATCGAGAGTCAGCGAGCAGCTCATTTGATTGGCTACAGAAGAAGGTGGACCCGCCTTCCTCCTCGCGCTTGCAGAACTCAGCGAGTGAGAGAATCGCGCCAAAACTTAAAGCGCAGCTAAAAGAAAGACAGAACTGTACAAATCGGTTTCTTTCGGGAACTTTTTTGCCCTACATACACAATAAGTCATTTAGACATTTGCAACAGTTTATTTTTTTACACAAAGGTTGGTTTTACGCGCTCAATCTGTTTTGCAGTTCCTGACTTGCAAATCGATGTTCACAGTCGTGCAATGATTGTGGCCGTATCTTAGCGAAAGAAACATGTCAAAAGTCTTAGCACGGAAAAATGGAAGTCAGAAGAATACAGATCATATTTATTTTGCGTTAACATGAAGCTGCAGTTTCACAATACATGAATTACACTTACGAATAACAGTAAAATGCTGCAAATATTTTTTTCTTACACTTGAAAGGCAAATTACACCTTTACAAAACTTATCTTACACATGCAAATTTAATTTACGCTTGCAATCTTATGTACACTTTCACAAATCTTACCCCGCGCTTGCGATTCTTTAAGGCATCAATTTACCTTCATACTCATCAGCCTGTTTTTATGGAGTGAAAACAGTCTCAAAACCTTCCACAAATGCACGGGAGAGATCCACATGCACGCTCACCAATCCACAAATGCACGCGAGACATCCACACACACACAAAGCAATTTACAAATGCACGCGAGAGATCCACACACACACAAAGCAATTTACAAATGCACGCGAGATCCACACACACACACACACACACACACACAGAGCAATCATGCATTATTCCTTTTGCTCACAATCCACAAATGCTTTATCTGTATTCTGTACCTGTAGTTTAATGCACAGTAAATCACGAGTCTTTTGCATTGTTGTTCTGCCTTAGAATATGCGCTTTTGTACCTATGGAATCTTTTGAGACTGTCGTTCCGTGGCCTTGATTCACAAATGCACAGAAGCCTATCTGTAGCTGTCCAGCAAAGATGTGATACGGTGTCCTTCCTCCAGAGGGCGCTTACCGGCCTTCGCGCTGAATCTTCCAAAGGGCTAGATTCATTTCGTTTTCTGACTTGGCGAGACAACTGAAGTCTAAACATTTTTCACTAAATATCATATTCATAAATGCAAATACAGAGTTAAAACAAACCCTTTTTTTATTCTTCAACGTGAAATCTGAAAATATATAGCCATTCTGATAACAGGAAAGCATTAAAGTCTTTAACATTATTTCTGTAAAGAGTTTTTTTTAAAGGATGAATGCTTTCTCATAATTTAACCAACAAAGTAAAAGATTTCTTTCAAAAGAATCCACAAGTATTACCCTAAAGTAAACAATTATCAAGCAAACCCTTACATGCAAAAGTTTAAACGTGTGATTTGCCTCAGTCGCTCCTTTTGTGGTGAATCAGATGAACCGGTTGTTGTTCATCTTTTTTTTGATCTGTCCATTTACTAAAAAGCTTTATTAAGAGTTAAATTGTAAAAGTGGAAAAAGGGTATATTATTTAAAACAACTAAAAAATGAGACTGAATGATATGTTCAATTCAAGGCAAAATTTATTAGAAACAACATGAAAACCACTTTAAATTTAATGGTTCAATTGTCAAACATGTTTTTTTCATCTGTGTAAACAGGTTGGTAAACAGATTTGGGTGAAAAAGGCATAGTTCACCCAAAAATGGAAATTCTGACAATTTACTCACCCTCAAGATGTTCTAAACAAATGAACATATTTTGAAGAATGTCGGAAACCAGACAGTTGCCAGTAGCCATTGACTTATTTTTTTCTACTATGGAATTCAATGGGTTCTGTTAACCGTTTGGTTTCTGACACTTCAAAACGTCTTACTTTGTGTTCAGCAGAAGAAAGAAACTCATACAGGTTTAGAACATCTTGAGGGTGAGTAAATTATGTCAGAATTTCCATTTTTGGGTGAAAAGGTTGCCCCTTCAAAAAATCCACTTGTCCCGGACAAGCAGACATGCGTTAATGTCGAGCCCTGAAACTGATCAGAAAATGTAACGAAAATGTAATGGAACATTGTACAAATGTAGTAAATGTAACAAAGTAAAAGTCAAAAGTATGCACTATTGATTCTACTTAAGTAAAGTACAGATACGTGAAAAATGTACTTAAGTAAAGTAACAAAGTATATGTACTTCATTACTTTCCACCTCTGCTTTGACTGCGTGAACTCAAGCTCAGTCACTCATGTTTACACCTCTGAAGAATCACAGACATCTCCAAACACTAAAGATACCTTGAAGTGAAAGAAACCCTTCATTAAAGATTTCATATCAAACAAACAATCACTCAAAATGTCCTCCAGAGATTCATATTAATATGAGGAAGACACATGAACACTCACCTCGATCAAACTTTTACAAGATACCGATTCTCAAATCCTCCAGCTTTAACATCATAAAGACACACGGACATTCCTGATTAAACTTCAACAAATGTTTAACACTTTGAGGCTCTGCTTTTTCCGTATCGTAGGCTACTCGTGATCTACCTGCTTAAAATGGCGACAGGTGAACTCTAACTTATCTTTCAGTTAATGTGTGACCAGAGAGAGAGAGAGAGAGAGAGAGAGAGAGAGAGAGAGAGAGAGAGAGAGAGAGAGAGAGAGAGAGAGAGAGAGAGAGAGAGAGGAGAGAGAGAGAGAGAGAGAGAGAGAGAGAGAGAGAGAGGCCGTTTCTCAATGCCAGGTACATGAACTTCGGACTTCTAGTTCAGACTTGTTAAAACAAGTTCAACTCAGGAGAACGAACTCCCGAGGACGGGAGGACGGGAGGACATGAGTCCGGTGATTCTGCTAACAGTTCTTGATAGCATCACTCAGCTCGCTCTCACTCTGGTTATCTATCTATGTATATTTTAGGTTACAATAAAATGAAATTTGTCATAGGCTACAACAACACTCTGCCTCTTTTCAATAAATTTGAAATACTATAGACCAATTTACAACCTACGTGACGTTTAGCAGGTTCAACTGCGCATGTCGGTTGCAAAAGACGATCTGGAAAGTGTTATAATGTATGAAACACATTGGTTTAAATCGTGCTTTAGGCTATACATGCAACAACAGTTGAATGATTTCAGCAAATAAGCAGTTAAATTTGAATAAATGTTTGATTCAATTGCTGACACTAAATAAAAATAATGAAAATTTGAGAAAGTTTAAGATTAAGTTTAAGATTTTTTTATATTTTCAAAATTTAGGCTATTTTGGAGCACCATATATATAGCCTACATTTTAAAAATAAAAAAATATAAACGAGGCTCAAACATCTATTTAAGCATGCGTTCCGTCAGTGAAACAATACTACAGCCTGTAAAACATTTAAATAAATATCAGTAAATAATGGTAATATAAAGTATATGAGAAAGTTAAATATTAGTTAATTTATATTTCCCCACAGAGGTGCTCATATGCTGCTTTGCGCTGAAAGGATAATCGCTTTTCTAATATTTTCATGTTTTCTCCTGATGTTCCAGAACTGATAGTTGTAGTAAAAGTGTGAAGAACGAAATCATCTTCCGCAGGGTCAAGAACTTTAGGCTTTGTTTGATTATGCGCTGCCAGAGAAAGTGAAACTAAAAATATCTGGCATGTATGAAATGCGCTATATAAACTTGACACACCTTAAGTTTAATAACAGCACAAACTGTGTTAAATAGAGTTTGAAGTAAAATCTGTCCTACAGCAGCGTTTTCTACTTTACCACAGTAAATTCAAACTCCTAATTAGAAGCAAACAAAAGGAAGTAACATGTATAATCCCCTGTGAGAGACGTAAATGAAGATTTTGTAAAATAAATAAGAGATTCCATGTCCAGTGGAATAAAATAAAAATAAGCCTATTGTTAAATTTGTGGAAAATTGGGTGACCAGGAGCCTAATTTATAAAACGTTGCGTAGAAACTGTCCTACGTTTGATCTAAGATAATTTCTGAAATGTGTGTACTTGTGATTCCGGAAAACGAATGTAGGCACAAAAAAACGAGCGTACGCCTCTCTTTCAAATGTGAAATATATAAATATATAAAACACACCAGCAGGGTTGCCAACTCTCACGCATTTGGCGTGATAGTCACGCTTTCAGGCTCTGTCTCACGCTCTCACGCTGCCCAACTTAATCTCACGCCAAATTGCCAAACCTGCTTTTGATATTAAACAAAGTCTAAGCTTTTTTGAAATTCAAACAATACATAGCGTTTTGGCGCTAATATGGCATAACAGTTAAAGCCAAAGTGTTGAAAAACGGAGTTGCGACATGCTCTCTCATCTCCCGGTGGTGTGAGCGGTCATGTGCTTCACGGAGCTCTCTTCTAGCACTGTGTCAATACATTTGAATGGCTTGATACACAACAGCTCCACTTTACAGGTGTTTGCAGCAAGTTTTGGTAAACAGTACAGCACAGTGTGCATTGATTATTACGTCAACCATACATGATCGTTTTATAATGGAGAGTGATGGAGATGCAACAATGTTAACATTAATGTTAATATTTTTCTTGTATTTAGCCCTCAGGTATTCCTTACTAATTGGTCATACTCATGCACATTGATGGTCAAATGTGACCATACACCTTAGCTATTTTTCAATTGAATAAATGTTCTATATTTTAGTTTAATAATATTTATTGAATATTTTGATATATTTTGGTACTAAATACTATTTGTGCAATAATTATGGTCCATTAACGACCACTTAAAATATTTTTCTTCTAATATTTTTATTATTTATATTACAATTAGTATAGTAATTAAGGTTAAATTAGAGAATTCTTATTCAAAGAGGCAAATTAGAGTCATTTTGTGGCTCGAAAAATAATAATTTCCATTTGTAATGCCATTACCCACTGGTGCCTTTATGGCTCTTTAATCAATATACATGTATCTAATCTAGTTACACAAAAAAGTATTGCAGTTTTGCATTTTAATAAATATTTAGATATGATCAAACACTAGATTTCTTTAAATGTGAAATTTTAAAATGTTAATAACGTACATATCCTTATATGTACAGTAGGCTATGAATTGATACTGAAATCGAAATCGATATACCGTCGTATACCGTTAGCCCCTCAACAGCCCCCGACCCCCCCCCCCCCCCCCCCCCCCCCCAAAAAAAAAGAAAAAAAAGAAAAACTCACTCCAACCTGATCTTAAAAGTTGGCAACCCTGCACCAGGAGTGTTTGAGGAAAAGGATCATGTGACTGTGTGAACTCATGTTTACACATATGCTGATAAACCTCTGAAGAATCACAGACATCACCAAACACTAAAGAAACCTTGAAGCGAAAGAAACCCTTCATTAAAGATTTCATATCAAACAAACAATCACTCAAAATGTCCTCCAGAGATTCATATTAATATGAGGAAGACACATGAACACTCACCTCGATCAAACTTTTACAAGATACCGATTCTCAAATCCTCCAGCTTTAACATCATAAAGATACACAGACACTCCTGATTAAACTTCGAGAAACTTTAAACACTTTGAGGCTCTGCTTTTTCCGTATCGTAGGCTACTCGTGATTTACCTGCTTAAAATGGCGACAGGTGAACTCTAACTTACTTTCAGTTAATGTGTGACCAGAGAGAGAGAGAGAGAGAGAGAGAGAGAGAGAGAGAGAGAGAGAGGCCGTTTCTCAATACCAAGTACATGAACTTCGGACTTGCATCTAGTTCAGACTTGCCAAGTTTCTTCAAGGAGAGGATGGGAGGACACGAGAAAACGAACGTACGCACACACAAAAAAACGAACGTACGCCTCTCTTTCACATGTGAAATATATAAATCGCAAATGATATTGAAATTGTGCGCAGCTGAATGGTTTCAGATCTCCGCATTGAAAATGCCCCCTAATTAATATCATTAGCATATAAGAGCACCATTCAACATCCAAATGTTTTACTTGCGAATGGCGAGCAGCAAGAAAAATAATTTTAGCGAGGCCGAAATCAGGGTCCTGCTAAATAATGCTAAATAATTTAAGGGTGCTTTCACACCTGCCTCGTTTAGTTCGGATGAATCGTACTAGAGTTCGTTTTCCCCTTTGGTGCAGTTCGTTTGGTCAGGTGTAAAAGCAGCAATCGCACTCGGGTGCTCACCAAAAGCGGACCAAACACGCTTTCAAACTCTGGAGCGGTTCATTTATGGTGAGAACGTGATCCGACCTCGAACAGACCCAACTGCAAAAAGTACTGATCATTTTTGGACTAAACCAGCTGCCTTAGTCAGCTGCGCTGTGCATTATGGGATGAGGAAATGTTTGTTGACAGTTTGCACTTAGCCTTTAGCATGGCAGCTCGCGGACAAACTTGGAGTAGTGAGGAGCCTCATAGAAATTTGGTCTGATGACCATATTAGGTCCCAACTTTCGAAAACTCACAAGAACAGCGCAATCTTCTCATTGTTTAGCAAACAACTCAGGGAAAGGGGGTTTGATAGATCTGTGGAACAGTGCCGGGTTAAGGCAAAGAAGCTCTGCCAGCAGTCTCCATGTTGTTTGCTGGCTTTTTCTCTTCTGTTGGAATTTTCCCGCATGTAAATTCTGTCCAATCGAAAAGCAGTTTAGGAAATACGCCATGGCCAATGAGTGATGTGGATGTTGTCATGTGACTGTATTTTGGTTTGTTTCAACTGGTTCGGACTAAAGCAATCAGTGTGGTGTGAGAAGGAACCAAAAAAGCTGAAAAATATGTATATATTGTATAATTGTTTGCCCTTGGTTCGGACCAAATGAACTGAACTGGAGATGTGAAAGCACGCTAACTTTAATGCCTTGTAATTATGCTAACAGGATTTTGAAAAAACAACAACAAAAAAACAAGCATTGTTAAGGTAGGCCAAATATCAGTCAAAAATGTGATAACTATTATCGGGATAATAATAATAATTATTGTTACTATAATTATTATTACTACTGCTTATGAATTTCCAAATACCTGCATTACTCTGACTCTGCCACAAGGAACGTCAAAAACCATCTTTATAAATATGAACTTTGCCGTGGATTTTAGCATACGCACACTCTAAGTTCAAATCTGTGCGTATGCACGTTTTATAAATGAGGCCCCGGATCGCAAAACACAGGCAAAGCTTAAATTTGGCTCACCTCACAAATCTCTCTCGTTCATTATGAACTACAATATGTTTCCATGGCTGCAATGTAACATTTAATTGCGAACCTATTATTATTTTGTAAATAAATTGTGCTTTTCTCATGTCATAATATTCACATAAAACATCTCGGTTACGTATGTAACCCTCGTTCCCTGAAGGAGGGAACGGAGACGTACGTCGGAACTGACCGACGAATTGGGATCTGTTTCAGAGACCAATCTACTTCGAGTGTATTAGAAACGAGCCAATGAACATTGGCATGCGGTTCACGCATTCCACGCGCCGCCCCGCGTTGCGGGTATAAATACGGAAGTGGAAGTACCGCATATCGTTTTCAACTGAGGAGCCGAGAAGGGTGGCTCGGGCCTTCAGCTGAAGCACAGCACCTGGCGACGGGACGTATGTCTCCGTTCCCTCCTTCAGGGACCGAGGGTTACATACGTAACCGAGACGTTCCCTTTCAGTCGGTCACGTTCGACGTACGTCGGAACTGACCGACGAATTGGGATACCTACCAACACGCCAGGGAGCTGGCCCTTCCAGCGCCCTGCCTGAGCTCGCTGAACCACTCCTATGTTGGAGTGGGAGTCAGGGCTCCCGGCAGGGAAGGACAGTCACTGCTGTTCCTGCAAGACCCACTCATCGTGACTATTGGATAAAGCTGGGAAAGCGTGCCTGTCTCGGGAGATGGTACGTTGCGGAGCCACATCCTTCAATGGAAGGAGAGGTGGAAATACGCATCAGGACTAACCTAACAGGGTAGTGCAACTATGGAAGTCTCTGGGGTGGACCCAACCTGGTCCCAGGGGGGAAGAACACACCCAGAGACGACAGAGCGGGCTCTGTCGAGGGAAAGACACAGGGCTAACCGTGTAGGGTAGCTGGTACTGTGGAAAATACCCATATGGGGTAGCTGTTAGGGGACCGCAACATATGGAACCCAGCCTACACACACGTTCCACAAGCATACGGGTGCAGGCCTGGTGTCAGACGGTTCGCAGCGTCTGACACCGCAGGGGTGACGGAGGAACTCACAGGGTTGGCCGTTTCCGGGGAACACAACTGCAACAAAATAGATGCACATATCCGGCCCGGAGGCGGGAGTGGCGTTGCAAGCCGACACTAGAACGGGTACTTAGCACTACTGGCCCCGGGGGGCGAGGATGCGAGAAGATACCGGCTCTACACAGAGGCTATAAAATCTAGCGAACGTGTTAGGTGTCGCCCAGCCCGCAGCTCTACAAATGTCTGTCAGCGAGGCACCTTGAGCCAGCGCCCAGGATGAAGCAACACTCCTTGTTGAGTGTGCTCGCACCCCGAACGGGCAAGGTACGTCTTGGGACTGGTAAGCCAAGACGATGGCATCCACTATCCAATGGGCCAACCTCTGCTTGGAGACAGCCTTTCCCTTCTGCTGACCTCCGTAACAGACGAAGAGCTGCTGTGAGGATCTGAAGCTCTGAGTCCGGTCAACGTAAGCGTGAAGAGCGCGGACGGGACATAACAAAGCTAGGGCTGGGTCTGCCTCCTCCGAAGGCAGCGCTTGCAGGTTCACCACCTGGTCCCGAAAGGGAGTGGTAGGAACCTTGGGCACATATCCACATATCGGGGTCTCAGGACAACGTGAGAGTTGGCCGGCCTGAATTCCGGGCACGATTCGTCAACCAAAAGTGCGTGCAGGTCCCCTACCCTCTTGATAGAGGCCAATGCAGTCAGGAGAACTATCTTCATGGACAGGATTTTAAGCTCAGCTGACTGTAAAGGCTCAAAGGGAGGACCCTGGAGTGCTCAATGCAAAATGCTGAACAGTTAGTTCATGCGTTCATGACCTCAAGGTTAGATTATTGTAATGTTCTACTGGGTGGTTGCCCTGCTCGCTTAATAAATAAACTCCAGCTGGTCCAAAACGCAGCAGCTCGAGTACTTACTAGAACCAGGAAGTATGACCATATTAGCCCAGTTCTGTCAACATTGCACTGGCTACCTATTAAACATCGCATACATTTTAAAATCTTGCTTATTACTTACAAAGCACTAAATGGTTTAGCTCCCCAATACTTGAGCGAGCTCTTAACATATTATACTCCATCACGTCTACTGCGCTCTCTGAACTCTGGCCAGTTGATCATACCGAGAATATCCAAATCAACTGCAGGCGGTCGATCCTTTTCCTATTTAGCTCCTAAACTCTGGAACAGTCTTCCTAGCATTGTTCGGGAAGCAGACACACTCTGTCAGTTTAAATCTAGACTAAAAACACATCTTTTTACTGTGGCATACACATAAAACACTTTTTCAATGAAATGATTGTTAGGCTGCATTAACTAGGTCAGCCGGAACCGGGAACACTTCCCATAACACCTGATGTACTCGTTACATCATCAGAAGAATGGCATCTACACTAATGATAGTCTCTCTGTTTTATCCCGAGGTTTACTGCAGTCAGCCGGATCCGGGCCGTATCCAGATCAGATGGTGGACCTGCGCCCAGAGAAGACCAACACAGGACCCCGAAGTGTCTGAGAGACCGTGTCAATTAGCCTCCCCCTGAAACTGCCTCATCGACACGGCATTTTAATAATACCGTCTCCAGCGTGATGATTCCGATTGTTTCGAATATTACAATTAAATAATACTTAAATCGATATGTCATCCGCAATAAACCCGTTTCCAGCGTGTTGACTCCGATTGTTCGAATATTACAATTAAATAATAATTAAATCGATATGTCATCCGCAATAAACCCGAATATTGCACTTTAATAATTATTTAATCAACATCATCCTCAATATACCCGTCTCCAGCGTGTTGCCTCCGGTCCTTCGAATATTCCGATCTATTATGACCTCTGACCTGTAAAGCAGCCAAAATAATAATAATAATAATAATAATAATAATAATAATAATAATAATACGCTGTTTGTTAATTGGCCAGAGGAGAACTGGCACCCCGACTGAGCCTGGTTTCTCCCAAGGTTTATTTTTCTCCATTAGGTGTCCTGATGGGGTTTTGGTTTCCTTGCCACTGTTGCCTCTGACTTGGCGTGCTCAGTTGGGGACACTATATTTTTCAACTAACATCGTAATAAATCTAAATAATAAACTAAATTAACCATATAAACCAAATTACTGATCTATTTAGGGTTCTAAAGCCCACACTGTCACCGTATGGAAATTGAAATGAACTGATGACATCAAATGGCTATACAGCTTAATAAAATTATGCTGCATTATTTTCCTGTTTAACACTGTAAAGCTGCTTTGGAACAATCTACATTGTTAAAAGCGCTATATAAATAAAGTTGACTTGACTTGACTTGACTCTAAGCACCAGGGCTAAATCCCAAGAGGTTACCGAGGTAGAACGAGGAGGATTCAGTCTCCTCGCACCTCTGAGGAACCTGACGATTAAGTCGTGCTTACCTACGGATTTACCGTCTACTGCATCATGATACGCCGCAATTGCTGCGAGGTACACTTTGAGGGTGGAGGGAGACAGCCTTCGCTCCAACCCATCCTGCAGGAAGGAAAGCACGACGTTAATCGAACACCTCCGGGGGTCTTCCCGGCGGGAAGAAAGAAGGTCCTTCCTCAGGGGGATCGGCCAGGGAGGGGCTGTCGCGAGGAGTGCGAGTTCGGGGAACCAGGTCCGGTTAGGCCAATAGGGCGCAACTAACAAGACCTGCTCCTTGTCCTCCCTGACCTTGCACAAAGTCTGTGTACAGAGTCTGTGCAAGAAGGCTCACTGGGGGAAACGCATACTTGCGTAGGTCCCGGGGCCAGCTGTGCGCCAGTGCATCTATGCCTAAGGTACCTCTGGTCAGGGAGTAGGACCACTGGCAATGGGTCGACTCCGGGGAAGCGAACAGGTCTTCCTGTGCAACCCCGAAGTGGTCCCATATCAGCTGGACGCTCCGGGGGTGGAGTCACTATTCGCCCGGAGGTGTCGACTGACGAGAGAGCTCGTCGGCTGTCTTGTTCAGCGCACCTGGGATGTGAATAGCATGAAGTAACCTCACAAACTTCTGACTCCACAGGAGGAGATGGCGGGCTAGCCGGAGCATGCAACGGGAGCTTAGACCACCCTGTCGGTTGATGTACGCAACGGCCGCAGTGCTGTCCGAACGGACCAGTACGTGTTTGCCCTGGAGCGGTTTCTTGAACGGGGCCAGGCCAAGACGTACCGCCAGAAGCTCTAGGCAATTGATATGCCAACGCAGTTGGGGTCCCGTCCACAGACCCGAAACTATGTGCCCGTTGTACGTGGCCCCCCCAGCCCGTGGACGAGGCATCCGTGAAAACCACAGCATGCCTGGACACCTGTTCTAAGGACACACCGGCCCGGAGAAACGAGGGGTCCGACCACGGACTGAAGGTTTGGCGACAGTAAGGAGTCACTGGGACCCGGTACTGGCCGCCGTGCCACACCCATCTCGGGACTCGGTCGTGTAACCAGCGTTGAAGTGGCCTCATATGAAGCAATCCGAGCGGCGTTACCGCGGCTGCAGATGCCATATGCCCCAGGAGCCTCTGAAAGAGTTTCAGTGGGACCGCTGTCCTGCCTTTGAACGTATTCAAGCAGTTCAACACTGACCGGACGCGCTCCAGAGTGAGGCACGCCGTCCGGCTGACCTAATCCAACTCCATACCGAGATAAGAGATCCTCTGCGTGGGACAGAGTTTGCTCTTCTCTCGGTTGACCCGAAGTCCCAACAGGCTGAGGTGACTGAGCACCATGTCCCTGTGTTCGCACAACTGCTCCCGAGACTGGGCAAGAATAAGCCAGTCGTCGAGATAGTTGAGTAAGCGAACGCCGCGTTCTCTGAGCAGAACAATGGCTGCCTCTACGGCTTTCGTGAAGACGCGAGGCGACAGGGGGAGGGCAAGACTTTGTACTGATATACCTTCCCCTCGAACGCAAAACGCAGGAACGGTCTGTGACGAGGAAGGATAGAGACATGAAAGTACGCGTCCTTCAGGTCGATCGCTGCGAACCAATCTTGGGGACGGATGCACTGGAAAATGCGTTTCTGCGTTTACATTTTGAACGGGAGCTTGTGCAGGGCCCGATTCAAAATGCGCAGGTCCAAGATTGGTCTTAACCCACCCCCTTTCTTGGGGACAATGAAGTAGG
Source organism: Romanogobio albipinnatus (assembly GCA_023566225.1). Taxonomy (NCBI): domain Eukaryota; kingdom Metazoa; phylum Chordata; class Actinopteri; order Cypriniformes; family Gobionidae; genus Romanogobio; species Romanogobio albipinnatus. The sequence continues at coordinate 3,737,607 of CM042247.1, read as the reverse complement.
GGCTGTAGAACCCCAACCTCATATTGGCTGGAAAATGGGGATATGAGGTCAATATGAATGCGCAGAAACGCATTTTCCAGTTTCCAAGCCAGGCCCCCAGAGACCGATCAAGCGGGATCATCGGCACCACAGACGTACCCGGGGTGAGGCAGCGAGGTGGAGCACTCAGACCCGACTCGGGAGGCCCGGAGGCGGCCCGGAGTGTTGAGTGAGTACTCCAGGTGGGAGCCCACACTGCTGCCCCCTGGCGAGGGGTGAGAGGGGAGGAAAGGAGTGGCAAGGCCCGGGGGCGTCACACACTGTCAACCTGTCCCTCTCGGAGCTCAGGGAGGGAGGAAACTGCTCTTTTATTGAGAATCTGGGTGTGGGAATGTGGGCAGATGTTTGAAACCAGCCGAGATGACATTCTCCCCCCGGTCCTCCTGCGGGGGGAGGAGAGGTGCGGACACCATCTCCCCTGGAGCAGCTCCTCTTCTCCCTGGGCTCCCCGCGTCAGGGCCGCTTGCCCTTGCGCTTGCCTGCCGACTTCGCAGGCCCCGACGTGGGTTGGGCGCCCCCCTTACAACTGGCACCCTGCTTCGCCGATTGTGGAGGCTGCTGCTTTGGCTTGGCAGGGGCGGAGGCAGCCGCAGGAGGACGCCCTCGGCGATGAGCAGACGGAGGTGCTGCGGCCGATGACTGGGTGGAGGTAGCAGCGGGTCGTCGGGGCAGGATGTTCTTGATGGCCTCCGTCTGCTTCTGGGCCACCGAGAACTGCTGGGCGAAGTTCTCGATGGCGTCGCCGAAGAGGCCGGCCTGGCAGACAGGGGCGTTGAGGAACCGCACCTTGTCGGCCTCATGCATATCTGCCAGGTTCAGCCAAAGGTGGCGTTCCTGGACCACCAGAGTGGACATCGCCCGACCCAGGGTGCGTGCGGCGACTTTCGTCGCCCGGAGGGCGAGGTCCGTCGCGGTATGCAGTTTCTGCATAACCCCTTGGTCGGAACTACCCTCGTGCAGATCCTTGAGCGCTTTGGCCTGGTAGACCTGCAGGAGCGCCATGGCATGCAAAGATGACGCAGCTTCCCCGCAGGCTGTGTAGGCTCTGCCCGTTAGGTTGGACGAGAACCTTGTAACACTCATGTCAAGTCACATAAATAAATGAGGAGGGATCAATCACCACTTAATACCATAATATATTTCCTTTATCAAAAGAATACACCTTTTTAGTATAGTACAAGAGTTGTGATAACATTCCTTGAAGCAGAATGAATCTTTCACCACCTGAAACGAGATCTTATAAATGTCCACCCAAAATTCCCCCCAAGGTCTCTGGTTCAGCACACCATTGGTGATGTTAGAAGCATGTAGTCCAAGTATATCCAATAAAGGTTGATCCAGAGTGGAAGTGTAAAGTGTCCAGTTCATAAGAGTTCAAACATCATCCCAAGTATACTTGAAGAAAATAAATTACAAGCTTGATCCGGTTGAGATGTCCTCAAAATCAAGCAGATATCAAACCCCTCTGTACAAAACAAACAATACAACATGAGGTTCATCAAGTAAAATACATTTCCCCCTTCAAAACCTCAAGTGATAAAGAAACAGTCAAATCAACTCACATTGAGAAGTAGAACCCAAAGGTTCCTCAACAAGGGTTTTCCACAAAGCAGCATGGTAAGAGCAAACACTCCCAGCTAACAGGTATATCCTACACATACTTCCTGCTTCCTTTTACCTTCTGGCTCAGAGAAATCTCCCCATCATAACTCATTAGCGCCCTCTAAAAGCCAGGAGTAAAATTACACCTTACATTCAACATGGAACACAGGTAACAGTTTACTGGAACTGTTACAACCTACACGCCCGGGAGGGGAGACGCGGGTGCCCCCGCCAGCCCTCAGGGGTCTTAGGACACAATTGCATCTCAACCGACCGCTCGACTGGGGGGACCTCCACCTAACCCTTAGCTGCGCCACCATCTAGGGTAGTGAGGACGGAGGAGTCAGTCGATCATGCACGAGCGCTGTAGGGCACTGTCCACGACTTTGTGAGCTCCTGATGCACTTCCGGAAAGAATGGTTCTGGGGCGGGGTGCTGAGAACCAGCACGATCCGCCCCGAGATACCAATCATCCAGCCGCGAGGGTTCGGGACACGGTGGAGGGTTCCACTCGAGCCCGACACTCGCGGCGGCCCGGGAAAGCATAGCCGTGAGCTCCGGATCAGATACGGGCAACGCTACCACACCCGAAGGGGGCAACGCAGCCGCATCTTCATCTCCGGAGTCCATTAGCTCGTGCCCCGATGCAGCTATCGATGACATATCCTCAGATGGAGCTCCATAAGAAACGGCTGGCCCCCCATGGGAAGGACCAGAGCGCTCCTCCGGAAGCTCTACCAGCGCAGCTGAGGGGGGAGGGGCCAGAGGAGTCTGGTGACCCGGCGGGAGTGTCCTCACAGTAACCCTCAGATCTCCCCCAAAGGCATCAGCCAAAGTAGCAGCCCTCTGCTTTGCAGCGGGAGGACCACTAGATCGGGGGATGCACGATGGGACTCCAACCCGTTTGAGGTATTGGAGACGAGATCGTAACACTGCGAGGGTCATGGTCAGGGTACTCAGGTAGTTGCTAGGGTGGTTGCTATGCGGTTACTAAGGTATTCTGGGTGGTTGCTAGGGTACTCTGGGTGGTTGCAATGCAGTTGCTAAGGTACTCACGGTGGTTGCTAGGGTCTTGCTATGTGGTTGCTAGGGTACTCAGGTGGTTGCTATGCGGTTGCTATGGTACTTGGGGTGGTTGCTAGGGTGTTGCTATGCAGTTGCTAGGGTACCCAGGTGGATGCTAGAGTGTGTAGCGAATTAGCTCTGAGGGGAAATATTAATAATTATTCATAACTCCTTATGATTATTCATTATGATTAATTATGAATATTCAATTAAATCAAATATATTAATTTGACGTAGCTACATTAAAATGACAATCAATCAGTTCGTCCTATGGACGTTCAGTATTGATTATTAATTAATTCTTAGAAAAGGATATTTTTCATGGCTACAGAAAAATAATTATTTCTTTTAATTTATGTACGCGCCTATAGAGCACGTAGCAAGATCGATCATTTAAGGGACAATTTGTTTGCAGGCAGAGAATCAGGACCAAACATATGTTGTGCACAAACTTTAATAGCTAAAACACGGAATAAGACTACAACTAACATGAAACATACATACACAAACATACATGACAAGAGTTAAGGTTAAAGTGGTTGGAAAGGAAAGGGTCAGAATAGATGGATGCATCTATGCAGAGAGTCTAAACCTTGTGAAGAACCATCCTCAATAAACTCCTTTGTTGTAACAAAGGGGTTTACAGTTTTACTAACTACACCGCAATTTCTGTCTCGTACTTTACTTGCATTTAACCTGATTCTGTAGACCATCCGAGGTGAAATCGCAGGAGGAAGTTTGTGGGTTCCGTCCGATGGCTTTGACGTGGCGATCAAGTTCTTCTGCATTGGATGAAGAAGAGATGATGAGCTTGCGTGGTTGCTTAGAAACCATAGAGTAAGTTGCACATGGCATGCAGAGTTTGGGCCTTCTGCTCCATGGCCTTGTGAGGCCTTTGGCTCGGTGTTTGTGGAGGCCTGCCCTGTGGGCACCCTGCTGGGTGAGGGCCCCCACCCCCTCCCCCAGACACAGCATGTTGTGTCCGTGTTAGCAGGAGAAGAAGAGAAGGAGGATCTCTGCGAGCTCTCTTTTTAAGGTCGAAAATAGTCCCACCCTCTGGAGGCAGGCTTGACCAATGAGATTGTTGGGATTTCCAAGCGGGAAATTCCTCTGGAGTGTTTTATTGCTCTTTGTTCCAAAGCCTGAAATCGATGAGTCTGTGCTCAGGTATACTCTAATTCAGGGGTCACCAACCTTTTTGAATCTGAGGGCTACTTCTTGGGTACCGATAAATGCGAAGGGCTACCAGTTTTATATACACATTTCTGAAATGGCAAATTTGCTCAATTTACCTTTAATTATATGTCATTATTAATAATTAATGATATTCATCTACACTGATCAAGTTAAGGATTTCTCAGAATAATTATCAACAATGATTTAACAAGAAACAGATAAATATCAATATGCAACACTTTATTTCTATAAATCTCTGCAAGTATTTACATTTTCAAATGATCACTTCTACAACCTTTTCACTAGCCACTAACAATTTTATAACAAATCATGCACTACGTTGCACCATATTTGTACAGATTATCAATTACATGTTACATACAATCAAATAACATACAAAAATCAACTTTCAGATTTCCCTGAACTTATCACCAAATCTACAGCATTTTTAACGATTTTCCAATAACTGAATTCAACTGCCATGTTGCCACTGAGAACATCTGTTATCAGTTTCTTTGTCTGTTAGTGGGAAGCCTGGCATTGCATGCTGTTCACCAGTGTATTGTAATCTGGGGTGTAACTTGACACTGCAACTCTGAGTGAGTCTTGCAGATGTGCATCAGTGAGGCGTGTTCTGTGTTTGTTTTTGATGAAGTTCATGTCAGAAAAGGCTGATTCACAAAGATAGGTTGAACCAAACAGGCTGGCAACCTTCATAGCTGCTGTGCATACACCACTGTACTTTTCTGTGTCAACAAGGCACCAAAAGTTTGGTGCAGCCTGATAGGCTTTGAGGTGAATGTCATTTTGCAATGTTACAATTTCGATTTCCACCTGTCCAGCATCCAAGCTGAACTTTGCACTTAGTTGTTCAGCAATGCATGTTGTGTCCACGTTCATGAAAGGATTGGAAATGAATGACACACATGGCTCAAGCTGATAAAGGTCACAAAACCTGTTCTCAAACTCTTGCCCAAGTCTGTTTATGACTTGAGAGTACTTTTCTGCAACTTTGTCAAACGTCTCAGACGCAGAAGCATTGTCTTTCAGCACCATTTGCACAGAGGGAAAGTGCAGCACCTTTTTTCTCTGTAAATGCACAGAGAAAATGTTCATCTGGGCTTTAAATGTATTTAAAGCACTTATCATGTCAGCAACAGTCTTGCCTTTGCCTTGCAGCTCACAGTTCAAATGGTTCAGTTTCCCAGTAATGTCCGTTAAAAATGCAAGGTCAAGTGTCCACTCAGTGTCCTCCAGCAGCGAGGTGTCTTCGCCTTTGGATTGCATGAACTCTTTGATCTCCCCCAAAAGTGACAAAAAACGAAGCAAAATTCGTCCCCTGCTGAGCCATCGGATTTCCGTGTGTAGTAGCAGGTCACCATATTCAGCTGACAGCTCCTCCAATAGCACCTTGAATGTTCTGTGCTGTTTAGCTCTGGAGCGGATGCTGTTTATGATCGTCACGACGGGAGTCATGACGTGCCCAAAGCCGATCACCTTTGCACATAACGCCTGCTGGTGAATGATACAGTGGTAATTCATGAAGTTTGGGAACTCTGGGTCACCTTTACAGTGAGCGATGAATCCCATATGTCGGCCGATCATAGCAGGAGCCCCGTCAGTAGTCACTGATACTAGCTTTTCCAACGGTACCTTTTTCTCAGCGAAAAACTCCTTCACCGCGTTATAGATGTCAACTCCCCTCGTAGTTGTCTTTAGGGGCAGTAGTGTCAGAAGTTCTTCTTTTGTGGAGAAATCATCAAACACCATACGGATAAAGACCATCAGCTGCGCTGTACTGCTGCTGTCCACGGACTCGTCACACTGGATGCTGAACCACCTGCACTTCGCCAGATCCCGGTCCAGCTGATCGGCCAAGTTCACAGACATAGCCGACACTCTTCTTACCATTGTAGTTGCCCCCAGTTGGACATCGGAGAGAGTGGAGATTACATCCGTTCCACATTTCTCGTCTTTAAGTACAGTTTTTGCAATTATCATCATTGCTTCTTTGAAAACCTCCCCGTCTGAAAATGCCTTCTTTTTCTTAATCAAGAAATGTGTAGCTCTAAATGAGGCTTCGGTTACTTTTTGGGAGTTTTTCACCGGTCTCGTGAAAAAAGACTGCTGTTTGCACAAACCTGCCTTTAACTCGCGGGCTTTTTCCACTCGTAGTGCACTGCCCGGCGGGTAGTTAGCATGGTAGTTTGCGTGACACGTTCGGAAATGTCTCTCCACATTGTGCCGCTTTGCCGTCGCCACAGTCGCCCCGCAAATGAGACACACGCAGGAATCTTTCACATTGGTAAAAAAGAACTCTTCCTCCCATTCACTGTGAAAACTATATGTTTTCTTTCGTTTTTCTGCCATGTTTTCAAGGGTAAATCATCTCCTCACCTGCACTGCGCCCGCTAGCTAGTCTCCACGGCAACCGTTGCCATGGCGTGGAGACCAGCTAGCTCTAATCTAATATTAAACAATGTTTTAAGTTTTTTTTTTAATATTGTCATTTTCAAATTTAGACCAATGCAAGTGTGATTTAAAAAAGATTAGCAAAAAAATAAAATAATAATAATTCTGATGCAGCTCACTGGTAAGTGGGGCTTTGGTGAGCTATTTTTAGAACAGGCCCACGGGCGACTCATGTGGGCCTCGCGGGCGACCTGGTGCCCGCGGGCACCATGTTGGTGACCCCTGCTCTAATTAATGCAACAAACACATATTGCTTCGTACAAGTACATGACATACGTGGAAGTGTAAGTTATGAAGCGTGCATTAATTTGATAGGAGACATGACATATATGAGGTTACATGTAAGTCGTAAGTCGAGTAAGTCGTTCACAGGACATGGATACATAGGGAATGCAATGATAGGGAACACATTACAAGAGAGTTACATGTGTACATACAATGTCCTGGGGTGCATGTTCATTTATAGACGATTTGTCTATAACTTGAGGCCACAATGTGTGTTTTACAGGCTTTGTGTCTTTAGTTGGAAACTTTCCATGTGGCCGCATTCCTTTGGGGGGCCGTAAAACACCTTATCAGCTGGTTTCCCTGGTAACGGAGGGTCCTTCTCCGTTGTGTTGGGGGAAGGTCTGTTATTCAGCCCAAAGTATTTAAAACGTATTTGTTAAATGTAACAGGCAATTAAGTGTCTGAATCGCCGCAATCACTACAAGTGATTGCTATGGTACTTGGGGTGGTTACTTAAGTCTTACTACGTGGTTCAAACTTCTTCCCCTTACTCCTACCACTCCGTTATTTTATTTTGTTGGTTTATTATTTGATTAAAGTTGTTGAACATTCGCCGGTTCCGCCTCCTCCTTCCCATAACAACAAACTACGTGACAGCCATGAGATCCTGACATCGTTATGCAATGACGTGGCCTTGAGTCGTGTTGAGGGAATGACAGATTTTTCTTGTGGCACACTTTCACAAACACACACAGCGTCTTCACGACATGGCGGCGACAACAACTGCAACTGAAGCCACGCCTTCTTTCTCTGCGTGTGCATTTGGGCGGCATTATGCTAATATTTACACAGAGTGACGTGGCTCTGTGAGGGAGAATCCGATCAAGGTGTTTTATCTGGTCTGGATCTGCCTTCTCTTTTATTCCTGCTACAGACGGTGTGATTTCACCAATCCTGTAAGATCATCACAAATCACACTGAACGACACGGATCTGATGAACTTGGGTACGGTGTGTGTGTAGACTGTACGATGATGACACCTATTGAATCTCAGGCTACGACACACGTTAGTATAGAAGAATAAACGTCATCAGCATGAGCTAGTGCTGAACAAATAGAGCGAGATGAACCGCACTTTGGTCATTGTGGTTTTTATAGGCTACACTAAAGAGAAAGGAAAACATGAAAACGCTTCACATGACCCCTTTAATACATTAATACAAATGTGATACAACTATTATTATAAACATGATTATACACTCAAGCTTCCAGTGTTTGTAAATGAATCTTTCATTAGTCTTTGTCTCCCTCTGCTGGTCCAACACAAACACATTCAGGCTCTATTATTCTCTCTGTAACAAAACACACACCTTTTGAGTTTATACTGTGTGTTTATAGAAATAAAATGGTTAATCTGTGAATGAGAAACTGTGATTTGCTGCTGTGAAATAAAAGGTGTTTCACTGCCGCCTCATCAGGTCTGTCAGAGGATCGTTGAAATCTAAATGAAGTCTTAATTTATAACAGTGAAGTCACTGCATCTTCAGTCTCTGTTGATTCTGTTGACTGTGAGTCTCTGTAGTGGATCCTTATTCACCATCAGATGATCAGCAAAACATCAGACTCTCCTCTGACAGTCAATTCTAAAATAAAACACACACAGTCACATATACAGTATGAGACAATACATCTGTCACATCTTTTCATAAGAAAACTGAGCACTAACTAGATAAGCTTTATTAATTCATTCTCAAACATGATAATATAGCTTCTATCTGATGCTCAAAGTCTCTTTACAAAATCAAAAGGTCATCAAAGGTCACTTTCACACAATGAACAGCTGATACAGGACCAGCAGAAATGATCATTACACTCCACAACAAATTTAATATCAGTTCATAACAACCCAAATCTCAGATTATTACACACACAGAGACAAAGGGGAAAAGCTGAAAATAAAATAAATATTATTTTCACAATCAGTCACAACACTATGAGCAGAATTAAACACATATAAACAAATGTTCAGAGATTACAGAAACTGCAGCTGAATTTAAGACTCATTATCTGATTATCTAAGTATTCACTCACACACACACACACACACACACACACACACACACACACACACACACACACACACACACACACACACACACACACACACACACACACACACACACACACACACTTGTCGTTGCAGGTCTGGTGACTGGGAATTGAGTGCACCTGTTGCTCGTCACACGATCTGTTTTAAGCATGGAGCAAGAGGCTGTCGGGGCGGCTGCTCAGCACTCGTGTGGGAGCAGTTTGCCATGAGCTCTTATCCTTTGTTTTGTTGTCATTCATGGTCATTGCTTTATGTGTGGCATCCATTCATGCACACCTCATACTGATTGTCTTACTGATATTATCTTTTTATTATGTTATTTTTGTTTAATAAATAATTTGTTTGGAAACGTTCCGCTGTGTCGTCTCCCTTTATGTTGCACCGTTGAGCCGGGTGTAACAGTAGACTCAAAATAAAATGTGAAAATAATGACGCAATCCATGCGTAAAGGACCCCAAAACTGGGCAGACTTCTAGGGGTTAAAGGATAAAAGCTGAAAATAACATTAACCCTCTGGGGTTCTTAGGTCACTTTTGACCGATAAGTTTTACATTTAAAATGTTTTTAAATCGTAGCTTCATTGGAATGGTAAGAAACTTTTATAGTACTTGGTATATGAACACACACAAAAAATGGGGACAGGATAGACAAGGCTAAGTGGTCGTAAAAAAAATAGTCACACTCAGGGTCTTCATGGTCAAAAGTGACTGCTATAGGAAATTAATGGGAAATTGGCAAAAATACGAAAAAACAGAGATTTTTTGTGCATGCAATCTACAAATCAGCCATGATGCCTAAAAAAAGTACACAACAATCTCTAAAACATCAAGAGTGCAAAACAGACAAACACACTCACATATAAACACACTTATACACACATAAACATATACACACACAAATGAATGTGTGTCACTGTAAAAGAAAATTTGGGGAAATGTGTGAAATAAAATCCATTATTAATCCACAATGTAAGAAAAAAGCACACAGCAATGAAAACATGAGACCGTAAACCACCATTTACTGTTTTACAATTATTATACTTTAGCTGTGTTATTTTAGTATTGTGTTCATAAATGCTGTGTCCTTATCAAGATTTAATGAAAACATTTATTATAAAAGGTTTATAAAAAATGTTTTATGACTGAATGAATTGCATTTTTATTAAATTAGAATTAAAACAATGGGTAAAAAATGCTTTCCATTTGTTCTCTTTCTAACGCAATGTTTAGGGTGGACTGTTTTATAAAAAAACTGGCACTTCAAATTACCATTTAAACCAGACAAACAAAAAACTTGACAAAAAGTAGTTTTTGAGAATCTCTAAATATATATTCAAATCCACAACCTGAAAAAATAAGCAAAAATGTGCAAAAACAACTAGGGAATTCACAAACATTTCTATAGGGAGCTTTTCATCCATATAGTGGTACACTATGGTATTGCATGATATTAATGCTCACTACTCCCACCAGATGGCACCAATCTGACTTCAATTTATTTATTTTTTAAAGGCCTGGGGCCTCATTTATAAAACTTTGCGTAGGATTTGCGTCAGAAGTGGCGTACGGATGAAACATAGGACGTGCGTACGCACAGAAATATTCGGATTTATAAAACCGTGCGCACGCACATCCTACGCAGTTTTCCCTTAATAAATCACAATCAATTCTAAATGTAGCGCAGCTTTTGCGGCTTCATGTCACGCCCATAGTTGCCCATAAATAGTCTGTGAAACGCCCACATATTAATATTCATCGATTGCGAAATCATGGCAAATACAGAGAGGAAATCAAAAAAACGTAACTTCACTCAATGTGAAGTAGAAATTATCGTTGGCGAGGTGGAAAAGAGGAGAAAAATATTTTTTGGAGGGCACAGTGTGGCCATTACTAATGCCAAAAAGGCACTTGAAGTGCAAAAGGTTGCAGACGCCGTAAATGCTGTAGCCTCACAACCTCGGACCGTGGCCGAAAAAAAAAGAAATGGTCGGACATCAAAGTCGAGGCAATAAAGCGTCTAGCGCATCGCCAGAGTGTGTCTGCCACGGGTGGGGGAGACGGGACACGGGAGCTGACCCCTCTTGATGAGAGACTGGCGGCAATTATTGGGGAATCCCTATTAATCCCTATCCCTATTATCTACGTGGAAATGGGAAATAGTTCAGTGCAAATGTAATTTCTTGCAGCTTTCTGAATGGTTGAGACATACGTCAGTTATTTTATCGAAAATAAAACAAACTAAAGGCATTTGCATGAATACCATGATTCCGTAGCTGATGAAGAAATTTTTACTATGAAAACAACTTTCCCCAGTGGACCATTAATACATCTATCTATCTATTTATCTATCTCCCTAATTATCTATCTGTCTATCTAATTGCATCTATATCTGCTCCGCCAGATGGACACATTGACGAGAATATCAGTTTTGTACATTATTTCGTTCTGTTTACCATATTATATATGAGGATGAATTGCATAACATGCCAATATTGTTGCAGAACATATTTCACTTTTTTTTTTTTGCATTTCTGTTGTAATTTTCGTTTGATTTTGTTTGTTTTACACTGCAGATCGATCAAACGGGTGTTCGTGTAGGCTGTTAATTGTAATACTTGTTTTGTGAAGTCTTCAAGTTATTTATGAGAGGCATAGCCTATTGCCATTTCTTTTACACAACGGTCTACAGTTTCACACACTTTCACGTGTTTCTTCCATCTGCCGACGGTGTCGCCATTTCTCATTTCATCCGTTTTTGTGCGTACGCCTGGGTCAGAGCTTGCGTGAAGGACCGCACATTTTCCCGTCAAGTTTGCTTTTTATAAATACCAATTATTGCGTAGAGAGCGGCGTACGCCTTCTTTTGTGCGTACGCAACGTTTATAAATGAGGCCCCTGGGCTCTATTTTAACCTAAAATAAAGCATTATTTGAAAAATAATGAAAATAATATATATACTTTTTTTATTACTTTCAATGGGAAAGATTTGATCATAATTATTGCATAAATACAAAATTTTACCATAAAATTGTCTCAAAATACATAAGAAAAATTGGGGGGCAATTTTTCTATTTCAGGGCTCCGGTCACTTTTGACCGCAAAGGTCCCGTCCCACAGGTGGGACGCCTGGTGCTCTTTTTTTGATTGCCTTTTTTTGTATCATATATTTAAGTTATTACCATAAATTAGGTATCATTTGAAAGCTTACAAACTCAAAATTCATCCGTTTTGAAATTGGACATTGTGTTACCATGGAAACCTTACTCTAAATTATTCTAGCGGGCTCCTCCCCTAGTGGGCAGTGTCATGTTTCATATTACAACAATTATTTTAGCTACTTTATATTCAAAATCTTTTCCAATCTTGACAAAACACATTGTCGGAAAGGTCTGAGTCTCAAGGGTCCATATTTGGTGACTGTTTTGTGATGGAAGTGATATTTGGACAGAAATTTACAGGAAAATGCATCAAAAAAACAATCAATGAAATTTGAATGACTCCCGGTGGCTGCTTTTGGTACAGCACCCTAAACAAAATCTCATGGGAACTTCAATTTTTGTGATATCAAATTCAAATTTGGAACACAAATTGGCTAGACATATGGCTTTGATTTTATAGTAAATTCTTTTTGTAAAATATATATTTTATATGAAAAAAATATTTAGTACAGTATTTTTCATTTACAGTAAATTTAAACTTCCATAACTCTTTCATACTTTCATATTTTGGATTGCTTTCACTTTAGCAATAATCTGCAGAGTGTCGTCTTTAAAACGAGACCAAACTTTGGTCTATATTCCAAAGCATTCTTGAATTACAGCCCTTTAAGTTTGGATAGTGCATTTTCATGTGTATTCTCAAAAAGGGGGGTGACAGTTAAAGGGTTAAACGAAGAACCCCAGAGGGTTAACATTATTTCCACATCCAGTCACAACACTATGAGCAGAATTAAAGTCATATTAAACACAGTTTAAAGTTCAAATACCTCAGAAACTGAGGTATTTCCTGTAGCTCAAAAAGAAGAGCGTGGCACTAGCAACGCCAAGGTCATGGGTTCGATTCCCAGGGAAAGCAAGAATTAAAAAAATGTGTACCTTGAATGCAATATAAGTCGCTTTGGATAAAAGTGTCTGCCAAATGCATAAATGTAAATAAATGTAAATGTAGAAACTGAAGCTGAATTTAAGAATCATTATCTGATAATCTCAGAAAATACAGAACCTGCTACAATTTACTTTTAGTTTTAGAAAGTAAAGCAGCCATTTGAAATTTAAATGAAAATGAGATGATGAAAATTGTTAAAATCTATCGTTACCTTAGTGTCTCCAGGTTATAATCTTGATCATCCTTCAGATCAGAGAGTAGCTTCACTCCTGAGTCTCCTATATAATTCTCACACATATTCAGATCTCTCAGGTGTGAGGGGTTTGATCTCAGAGCTGAAGCCAGAACAGCACAACCTTCATCTGTGACACCACAATCACTCAACCTGTAGACAACAATGACACACATTCAGTCTATCTCCAAAGCTAAACATAACACTTAAAATAAATAAATAACATACACCTATTCTATTTTGCTACTTTATGAATAAATTAAATTATAAAGTTTACATTATGACGTGTCTCACTTGCTCGTCACACACAGTGACTAAGTTTCATGTCAGTCACGTATGATCTTACCCCAGTCTCTCCAGTTTACATTGAGGATTCTCCAGTACAGCAGAAAGCAGCTTCACTCCTGAGTCTCCTAGATTATTCTCACACATATTCAGATCTCTCAGGTGTGAGGGTTTTGATCTCAGAGCTGAAGCCAGAGCATTACAACATTCATCTGTAACACCACAATCACTCAACCTGTAGAGAACAATGACACACAATCAGTCTATCTCCAAAGCTAAACATAACACTTAAAATAAATAAATGCATAACATACACCTATTCCATTTTGTTACTTTATGAATAAATTAAATGATAACGTTTACGTTATGACGCGTCTCACCTGCTCGTCACACACAGTGACTAAGTTTCATGTCAGTCACGTATGATCTTACCCCAGTCTCTCCAGTTTACATTGAGGATTCTCCAGTACAGCAGAAAGCAGCTTCACTCCTGAATCGCCTAGATTATTCCGAGAAAGATTCAGTTCTCTCAGGTGTGAGGGATTTGATCTCAGAGCTAAAGCCAGAGCAGCACAACCTTCATCTGTGACACCACAATTATACAACCTGTAGAGAACAATAACACATTTCACATTTTTCCAAAGTTAAACATAACACTTACACAAAATAAATAAATAGCAATGCTGTCAATATTAAATACATTCCAATACTCATTAGTTCACATTGTTAAAATACATCAGTTAGGATTAGAGGAGAGAATATACAGTAAAAAAAACATTATTTCTTTAGAAAGTCCCCATAAAACATGTAAACCCAACACGTATGTGTGAGTGTGCATCTGTGTGTGTGTGTGTGTGTGTGTGTGTGTGTGTGTGTGTGACTGTGACTGTGTGTGTGTGTGTGTGTGTGTGTGTGTGTGTGTGTGTGTGTGTGTGTGTGTGTGTGAGAGTGTGTGTGTGTGTGTGTGTGTGTGTGTGTGTGTGTGTGTGTGTGTGTGTGTGTGTGTGTGTGTGTGTGTGTGTGTGTGTGTGTGTGTGTGTGTGTGTGTGTGTGTGTGTGTGTGTGTGTGTGACTGTGTGTGTGTTAGGACTGTACTGAGATGCCTACCGTGGTGTTGCGGTAATCACTGAACTTTTATTGAATTTTTGCTGGTGAAAGTTAACGGAGTACAAATGGTGTGTAAAATGAACTATAAACTATAAGCACAATAATCTTTGTTTATCATATTTTAATGTATTCAATATAAAAATGTGATGATATGTATCGTTAGTTGCTCATTAGGAGAAGTGAATGGACAGTGAAAAAGCGTGAGCCATAAGTGTTTTTGTGAATACTCACGTCCTACTCCCTCCAACCCTTGGTTATCTGATGTTCTTCCTGAACACCAGACTAAACTCAGGGCAGCAGAGAGAAAATGGTGAAAATCAAACAACCCATCTGACCTTGGTAAGTATCAATCTCGGCTCTCATCCTTCTCAGATATTGTCCAAGCGGCTAAAACTTTGTATTACCACAACAAAATCAACAGCACCTCAAACACACGCAAACTTTTCAGACCATTCAACTCTCTCTGCTGTCCCCCTCCACCAGCTCCCACCACCACCGATTTTGCACATTTCTTCACGGATAAAACTACAACCATCAGCAGTCAGTTCTCACCTCCACACACACAGATAATGTGATAATGTCACAGAGCATGCATTTACAGACAAACTGTCATTCACGGTATTCACGGTGCACGGGCGCATTTTTAGTTCATGCAAACGTCAGCTTTACTTTCATAGGAATTCATTGAAACCACTCGCTTTGCTCCGCTGTATTATGAATGCCCAAGTGGCTGTGTGCATGTTACTTTCGGTTAGATAGAATTAGTGATTTAAAAGTATTATCAGTGTTATCACACATCAATTAACCAGTGGGAAAATTTCCTCAACGTTACATCCCTACTCTGTACACACGGATAACAGAAGCACATTTACAATTGTCTTTTCAATGTGTATGTGGACAACATCCAAATATAGGTCGCATTTTAATTTCAAGTGTAACCGCACCCTTAGATTGCCATAAACACAGAGGGAGAACTATAACAAGCCATCTCTCCCAACCTTGCACCTGGAACACAGATTTGCTTTCTTTCATATGGGCTCGACTGCTTTCATGTACAATATCTACATATTAATCCTTATTCACTCATAGTCTTTATGGTAGAGATGATCTTACCACAGTGTCTCCAGTTTAGAGTGAGGATTCTCCAGTCCAGTGGAGAGTAGCTTCACTCCTGAGTCACCTAGATTATTCCAGTTCAAATTCAGTTCTCTCAGGTGTGAGGGGTTTGATCTCAGAGCTGAAGCCAGAGCAGCACAACCTTCATCTCTGACACCACAATCCCACAACCTGTAGATAACAATGACACACTTTTCACTCTCTCAGATCAGACACACAGATCAGATCATCAGATACTTCATTATTATAAAGCACAGATCATCATGTTTGATGTAAGTGTGATGAACCATGTTATTTGTGTGTTTATGTGAGAGGGAAAACTTATATAAAAACTGATATAAATGATTTATCACATTAAGTAATATGTAAAGAAACCAAATGGATGTGATGGTCATTAAGCAGGGCTGTATAGTGCAACATATATATTGAGTGAGGTTAATCTAGGAATGCACGATTGACTGAAATTAAACCAAAATCACGATTTGGCTTAGTGAGATTTATAAAATCACAAATGGCTTCCATTTACAAAAAAATAAAATATATGTGCAGGTGAAGCGCAGCACTGTTCAGAGCGGATTGATTGCTTTGCAGTAAATGCTGCTCTATCTCTGCAAGCGCTGTGACAGTCATTGGCAGTTTATTTCGAAACAGGGCACGGTTCACATGAAAAATTGCTACTGTGAAAGCTGTCATGTGGAGCTCAGTGCGCACCAGGATACCAAACCCAAGACTACCTGGAGGAGGTGCTCTGAGTTCGGTGGTATTCAAACTGTGCCACGATTCACAAGTCAAGTCAAAGCGTTTATTGTTATATGCACAGTGGGAAAACAAGTTTCCCTGTACAATTATTTTTTTTCTTTGCTGTCCACAATAAATGCCAAGACAAGTGAATTTCTTGCATTATCATTATTTTTCTGTAACTCTTGACTACATGTGCTGAAAATATTGTGAAATAATATTTCATGAAAACCTTTAATATTGCCAAAGTAGTAAGGTAACACCAGTGACAAAACAATGGTACATGTGGTCTTTAAATAAATGCACAAAAAACAAAAAATCATTAAGCTGTTATTTATGTGTATTCATTAAGTCAAAGGTCATCTAATAATGTGGTCTAAGTTTAAATGTTAGAAAAATAAATACATTTTAAGACAACTTGCCATACCAAAAGTGGGCATTTCTGCAGAATGACCCTCATAATGAAGTTGCCACATATTAAAGATTAAGTGAACATTTTAATTAAATGTTGTTTGGCCAATATTAAATAGGTATTGGATCTGCTGAAAAGGGGGACAAAAACAATCACCAGGCCGCTGCCTATGCAGGCATTTGTTATAATACATAATATGATTATTTATACAATGTGTATTACAGTATATTATGTATTTTAACAGTGTTGTTCTATAAAACCATGATTAGGCAAGGCAAGGCAATATAGCACATTTCATACACAATGGTAATTCAAAGTGCTTTACATAGAAAGGTATTAAAATAGTGATAACATATGTATAAAAAATAAAAATAACAATACTAAATTCCGGGCTCCCCTGTCTGAACAGGGATTACTTGCTTTTGATACTTTATTGAACCAAATATTACTGCCCCAGTATTATTATGTATTTTAAGTAATTTAAAGGTCATCTTTTGCTATTTTTGTTACCACAAAATATTAGATTAATCGTCAACATAATTGACCGATTACTTGATCACCAAAATAATCGTTAGTGACAGCCCTAAATCTAATAATAGTTTGTAATAAATTTATCACAAAAATGTCATAAAAATGGTTACGTAGATCAGTGGTTCCCAAACCTGTCCTAGAGGACCACCAGCCCTGCACATTTTGAATGTCTCCCTATATCTGACACACCCATTTCAGGTCTTGCAGTCTCTACTAATGAGCTCATGAGTTGAATCAGGTGTGTTTGATGAGGGTGACATACAAAATGTGCAGTGCTGGTGGTACTCCAGGACAGGTTTGGGAACCACTGACGTAGATCACAAATCAGGTCAGAGAGGTGGAGGGTTTAAAAGCTGAAGTGTGACACTTTTTATTAAAAGTGTATTTTTAATTAAGCCATTAATTTATCATGTTTAAGTAAGAATTATTATAAGGTGCTTATAGAATGTATTATAATGTTTTAACCATGGGCATCGGAACCATTGTAGACCCACCCATCAAGACCCACCCACTTTTTACGATCAATGATATTGGACCCACTCACTTTTATCGTCTCTAATTCAGCACAGTGGTCAGTGTTTCTGTGTCCGGTCTATTAGTCTGTATTTACAATACAACACTCAGTGTACAGATCTATTATGACATCAGAATTTACCTACTCCTAACCGATAAACACTTATTATTAAACACATGTTAGATGCTTTATTTCCACTTTTATAATATTTTCTTCATTTTTATTGAAAATAAATGCCTTTCCGGTCTGATATGTGATGGGAAAAGGGAGTAGAGCGAGTTCGGCAAAAGGCAGATTCAAACCTTGGTTTGATTTGCGTCAAAACTTGCTTCAAAACTATTACTACACTATTGCAGCCCTCAATGATATGGTGATTTCCCAAATTTTTTCTTGCTCAACCAGACGTTTAGCAAACAAGACAGTATATTTGTACTTAATGTAAATGGCATCTACTTAAGTAAAATATTTCTGAGAGAGGACACCACCCACATATTTTTTGCTTCCGATGCCCATGGTTTTAACAGTGATGATTGTTCTCTGTGTTACTTACCAAACTGATCTAGTTGCTGTAATAACAGGCAGCAGCTTCTGAATAACTTCTCCTGTGTTTTCTGTGTCACTATTTGAAAATAAAAAATAAGACAATTATAATACTAATAATAATAATTAATATCATACATTAATCCTCTGGAGTCTGAGCTCTTTTGGGGCCCTTTAGAAGTTTTGACATGCTCTGACATTTGTGTTTTTTTCAGTTGCTTATAAACACATTAATGGCAAACATGTAATTACACTGTATTCAGCACAAACTGGGCTACCAGAATATGTGAGCAACATGTATGTACATGCTTGTATTTTTGAGAGAAAAATGTTTATGCATGGATTTTGAAAAAACAAAAAAAATTGTTTTAAAATTAAGGCCTCAAAACACACAATAGATATCTGTTCCCAAGACTTTTTTTCTTTAAACTGATGTGAGAATCATTGAGCCTACTCATTCACATAAAACAATATATTCATTTACAATTTGTAAGACAGTTTCTCTTCACAAAGCCAATATGCGAGGAGGCGTGATATCTAATGAAAAATGATGAGATAACACCTGAGATAAAAGACTCGCATTAATGAGCTGCATAATGAATGAGCTTCAGGTAGGCCTACGTGACAGAGAGCAACAGAGCAAAGGAAATATATATATTTTTTGTAGTTTATTTTATTTGGAATGTAATCAACAAAGGCCTATTATATTTTAAATGATCAGAAGATTTGACTACACTGCAAAAAATGCTCTTCTTATTTGGTATTTTTTCTTGTTTCCAGTCCAAATATTTAAAATTCTTAAATCAAGATTAATTTACTAGATACACACAAATTTCTGGGGGGGGGGGGGGGGGGGGGGATCAAAATGAGGTGAGTTTTTGCTTAGTTAATTAACTTTATTGTCCCAAAGGGGAAATTCTGCTTAGGTACAGTGCAGATTTGCTTCATAAAGGTAGACCAGATAACTTAAAACAATCTATATTACCATAATTTATGATTTATTACACCAATTTATTAAAACACAACAATTAACTAATGAGATTAAAACCATGTTTTTACTCCAAACTTACTTTATATCACAAGTCAAATGTTTTAAATAACCTTATGTGATCTCATTTGGCTTTGGATCAAAAAATCAGACTGCATAATTATAAAAGCTCGAGTAGCATTGCATTATAAATATAATCTATTATGAAAACACCCAACATGGTATCAATAAAACAGATAAGCCATATATTGTTGCGATTGTGTGTTTATTATCGTCAAACTTGTCTATCTGCATAGGGTTGCCAACCAATACTTGTTCCGTATTGAACTGATACGGAACGCACTTTGTTCCGTATTTTTGAGAATCAATTCAGTGCAAATCCATGCAGGGCCGTTTTAGGCATAGGCAAAATAGGTGGTCGCCTAGGGCGCCATCAGTACGGGGCGCCAATAAGCGCATATCTGGCACTGGTGTGTGTGTGTAAAGGGTGTCACGGCCACCCTAAAATGTTATTGCCGCCCCCACTAGTTCCCCCACACTATTGGATCAGAGAACTGTCAATCTGACGATTCCTATATGCCATCAGATCAGAGTAGGCTACTGTCAAAAAAGTTTGCGTTTGGAGCCTCAACAACAGCATTAGATCAATGAACTCGGTCAATGCTTTGGCAAGGTAACACTTTTTTTAACCCTACAATAAAGCTAAATTCAAACTAAAGGTCAATTAAAATAACAGGTATAAATCTGTATTTTGTTAGGGCAGTATTTGTGACAGTCTAGAAATCACGCTGTGAATGGGCAGATAGCATTGCTCGGTGTGTATGTTAGAGGCAAAATATAACTGCACACTTACTTCAAGCTTTCTTCTCTTAATTGCTCCTCCAAAATGTTTTTGCGCCAATGCGTTGTTAAAAGAATCAGTGTGTTTTGTAATTGTCCCATATAAAACTTTAGCGGCCAGTTTAAAAATGGTATAATAAAATGTGCAAATTCACAACATGAAAACATCCTTTATTAAATCACGTTGACGAATTTAACGCATCTTTACGGATGGTGTTGAATGTGAATCGATTCATTCAGTTCTAATAGCGCTTAATGCAAGCAGTGTCGTACACACAGGGCAAAGTGATGTGTTATTTAAAGGGGAAGTTCACGCATCAATAAGTAACAAAAACCACACTGAATCAGTATTTATTTTCATTACTTTCATGTGAAATGTACTAATAACACATAATAATTATGTATTTATGTCTGAGAACAATTTCTTAGCAACTAGGGACTGCACAAATATAGGTTATATATTATAGGCCTAGGGCTATACAGGCATCTGGCTATTCATTTGAATCCTTATTAACAAATATATACAAATATAATTTGGTATGTATGTATTTGTTAATTAATACCAGTAATACCAATGTTGCTTTTTAAAATTTGACTGGGGGCACCAATAAGGATTTCGCCTAGGGTGTCAGAATGGCTAGAAATGGCCCTGAATCCATGACAGACATTTTCACAGTTTTTTACCGTTAAAATCAGTCATTTTTTGCAGTGTGCGGTAGATAGGCCTACTAATTTCTCCCCGTTTTTCTATGATCAGCGAAGCGTTTTTAACATGTTGGAACTGTCACAATGAGTCTCGGAGCCAAATGCAAGTTCACAATGTTTATTTAGAAGGAGGAAAGTGAGGGTCAGATGAAGCACAAAAGTCACAGTCCACTGAACAGAGACCACACGCGGCGTTCCGCGAGGTAATCCACTCTGGTCGGTGACCGGGAAGAAATCCTCACACGGCAGATGACTGACGATAACGTCTGAACACTGGACAGAAGGGAAAACAAAGCCCGACAGAAAAGGAAGCTCACCGGAACCTGGACGATACTGGATCTCGCCTAAAAACAAAGCGCACCAGTAATACCAGGAAAACAGAACACAGTTCACTCGAGGTCAAGTTCACGATATCCACAGGCGTGTGAGCTCTGGGCTAAGACGAGCCTCCAGATGCCTGCGACCGAACCTGAGGAACTGGAGAGGAACAGCAAGGTGAACCGACTGGACTAGGACAGCATGACTGAGACCAACCAAGACAATGAGCACGCGACGAGAGACATGACAGAGTGCCATAAAAAGAGAACAGCTAATGAGACACGATAGGTGAACAATTACTGAAACGAGCGGGAGGAGCCAGTGAACCCGTGAGGAACCACCACCAACAGGTAAGACAACATGCACACACACATGATCACCCAGGAGTCCTGACAGGAACATCGTTAGAGAGAATGCCCTTTTAATTGGTCGCGTCAGTCATTGTGAGTCACGTGTCGTAGTAACGATGACGACAAGTGACAACAGCGGGAAATATTGTATTATAATATGCTATATCTAAATGTATCAATTAGTTTGTATCAAATATGTCAACACCCCCCCCCCCCCCCCCCCCCGTTCCTTATTTCCATTTCAGAAAGTTGGCAACCCTATATCTGCATGTTAGAGCGATTTCTGAAAGCTGTTTATGTCAATGTCACATGGTATCTTCTTCATGAATGCTATATATGGACTACCTGTGCACAGAGCGCCCTCCAGCTGCCAGTATGAAGTATGAAGAGTTTTTTATGAATGAGAGCAGCTGTCACTCGTATTACAATCTTTATAAGGTACAGACGGTTTTCATATTCATAACTCCTCTTACAAATATTAACAAATGACGGTCACTATATGACTTTGAGAATAAAACAAAGGTCAAAAATGGAAGCTTGAGTCTTAGATCTTTTAAATTATGTATAGTTTGTCAAGGTAATTACTTACATCTGACAGTAATTTTGAGCTAATTTAAACAAAGAAAGCTTCAGTGCACCCTCGTGCACGATGTGTTTGTTTGAGCTGATGTGTGTGTGGGCGTCGCCTCAGTATTTGAATCTCAAAAGAGCGCGTGCTTCATGGGTCGTGGTCGCATTAGTGTATAATGAGCCGCTCAGGAATGACTAACATCACTCTGCTTTCAAACGGATTACATAAACACAGAATATTTGTTTTTGATTTGGTTTACAGTGTTTAAAACCTGACATTTCAGCGTTTCTTTAGACATATGTCTCATGTTTGTGAAACAAGTATTCACTAACCTAGAGGTCATTTTCTGAAGACTTCATCTGAATGAACGTCTTTGACAGAGAGGCTGCAGATCGCGCATCATGTTTGATTTTGTTATTTTGCAAAAAGCACAACAATTTGTTTTTATTGTGACTGTGACTGTACTAAAAAAAAATAGAAACTTAACAGATTATAATGATGTATAACACTTGCCTGAATGATAAAAAAACGACAGAGTTATTTGAGTCTCTTTGGCACTGATAAGAAAAAAAGCAAGCCAATCACGCCGGCGCGACGGCCGACTCGAGAGGGTTAAATACCTTACTACATACCATCAAATATTTTTTTTAATTAAACACGTTATAATGGACATAGATCTGAGCCAACACAGATCTGTTTTTTTCTTTCTCTGGTCAGTGTTTGTGTGTCCGGTCTATTAGTCTGCATTTACACTACAACGCTCAGTGTCCAGATCTATTATGACATCAGATTTATTGTCCCGTCCGTTGCTATGGTGATCACTGTGTCAATCATCACAATTTCAGGAGTGACTCAGATCAATAGTTTAGCGGATTCACTCCCATAATCAGACATCCCTGCTCTCCGGGAAGTTCCAGGAGTCTCCCTCATATTGATATTGGGAGCGTCTCAAACGGACGGCTGCATCCTAGTGAGGGCGTGTCTTTCCTAGTCCAGTCCTTCTGAGGCTTGAAGACGCCAGTCCTCCTCAGCATTAAACACTAGGAGACACTCTAGTAAGTGCTCATGGCTACGCCACACGTGTTCCCGCCCCCACGATCACGGCACGAAAATACTGTTCAAACTTAATTTTGGAAAAGTACTTTGTATTAAAAAATTTTATATTAACTGGCTTTTCTTTGAATGCAATGCAGTGAATGCCAGCCGTCTGTGTCTCCAGTGGCTCACATTATTGGCAGTTTAGTGTTGAGTGATTCATTTACACCAAAACTAAAGATAACGTGTGCCTTCATCTCTGAAAACATTATTTGTGTCTTACATTTCATAATGAACTGGTTAGTTTGAACGTCTTGCATTTGGTCTGATTGGTCAATTTGATGTTTGAATTTGGTGACATCAGGGAAAAGGATAGAAGAAGATCACAACGGTAGCTCTGTCTCTTTTATCCTCTGCCTTTCTCTGAGGGCCTGCTCTTTGGCTCTCTCCTCTCTCTCTCTCTCTCTCTCTCTCTCTCTCTCTCTCAGGTAACATTCTATACATCCTGAGTACAATAAAGGGTTTAAGTTTATCATCACATACATCCATTTGAAACTATTTTAAGTGTAACCATAACCAGATTTTGTGTTTCTATTTAAAAGAGATTTCTGTATATTATGTAATTGGCATTACACATTTACCTGACTGTTAATAAATTGTCACATTTGATGTATTCTGACTTACTCTATAATTCTCTAGTAGATTTACTCTCCCTACAAAGATGCCTACAAATCCCTCCCGCGCCCACCATTTGGCAAATCAGACCACTCTTCCATTCTCCTTCTGCCCGCTTACAGGCAGAGACTGAAACAGGAAGCACCCGCCCTCAGAACCATCCAGTGCTGGTCGGACTCTATGCTACAGGACTGTTTTGATCACGCGGACTGGGAGATGTTCCGGTCGGCCTCTGATGACGACATCGAGGTCTACGCTGATAGCGTAACGTGTTTCATCAGGAAGTGCGTAGAAGACGTTGTTCCGACCAAAACAATTCGGCTGTACCCAAACCAGAAGCCGTGGCTAAATGGGGATGTTCGCGCGGCACTCAATGCGCGGACCTTCACTTTTAACTCCGGTAATGCGGAGGAGCATAAACAAGCAAGTTATGCCCTCCGGAAAACCATCAGAGCAGCAAAACGGCAGTACAGGGACAAGATTGAAGGACAGTTCAACACCACCGACTCCAGAAGCATGTGGAGGGGAATTAACACCATCACGGACTGTAAAGGGAACACAAACTCCACCGTGAACACCGCTGCCTCTCTCCCGGACGAGCTCAACACCTTCTATGCTCGCTTTGAGGGAACTAACACCGCCCTCGCGGAGAGAGAGCTTGTGGCTGAGGATGCAGAGGTTAGTTCAGTCTCTGTAACTGTAGCGGATGTAACCCGATCCTTCCGGCGGGTGAACGTCCGTAAAGCCACGGGCCCAGACGGCATTCCGGGCCGCGTCATCAGAGCGTGCGCGCACCAACTGGCTGGAGTTTTTACGGACATTTTTAACCTGTCTCTCTCCCTGTCTGTGGTCCCCTCATGCTTCAAAACGTCCACCATTGTTCCTGTACCGAAGCAATCAAAAACACTCTGCTTAAACGACTGGCGTCCTGTTGCTCTGACACCCATAATCAGCAAATGCTTTGAGAGACTAGTCAGAGACCACATCTGCTCTGTTCTCCCCCCCTCACTGGACCCACTGCAGTTTGCATACCGGAAAAACCGCTCCACTGATGATGCCATTTCATCCACTATACACACTGCTCTCTCCCACCTGGAAAAGAGGAACTCGTATGTGAGAATGCTGTTTATAGACTACAGCTCAGCATTCAACACCATTGTGCCCTCCATACTTGACATTAAACTCCGGGCTCTAGGCTTAAACAGCCTGTTATGCAGCTGGATCCTGGACTTCCTGTCAAACAGACGCCAGGTGGTCAGAATGGGCAGTAACATCTCCTCACCACTGACTCTCAGCACTGGAGCCCCTCAGGGCTGTGTTCTCAGCCCACTCCTGTACTCCCTGTACACACATGACTGTGTGGCAACCCACAGCTCCAATACCATCATCAAGTTTGCTGACGATACGACGGTGGTAGGTCTCATCACTGACAATGATGAAACGGCCTACAGAGAGGAGGTGCACACTCTGACACAATGGTGTCAGGAGCACAACCTCTCCCTCAACTTCAGCAAGACCAAGGAGCTGGTGGTCGACTTCAGGAGGAATGAGAGAGAACACCGCCCCATCACCATCAATGGAGCACCGGTGGAGAGAGTCAGCAGCTTCAAGTTCCTCGGTGTCCACATCACAGAGGAACTCTCATGGTCCGTCCACACCGAGGCCGTTGTGAAGAAGGCTCATCAGCGCCTTTTCTTCCTGCGACGACTGAGGAGGTTTGGAATGAACCGCCACATCCTCACACGCTTCTACACCAGCACTATAGAGAGCCTGCTGACTGGCTGCATCTCCACCTGGTACGGCAAAAGTACCGCCCGCAGCCGCAAAGCCCTGCAAAGGGTAGTGCGCACAGCCAGCTGCATCATCGGAGGTGAGCTTCCCTCCCTCCAGGACATTTACGCCAGGCGGTGTGTGAAGAGAGCTCAGAGGATCATCAGAGACTCTAGCCACCCGAACCATGGGCTGCTCTCACTGCTGCCATCAGGCAGACGGTACCGCAGCATCAGAACACGCACCAGCCGACTCCAGAACAGCTTCTTCCCACAAGCAATCAGACTACTTAACTCCTGATCCATCAGGATCATAACACACACTGGACAAATATCACTCAGCACAACCCACTGTAGATACACACACACATTATATACACATTTATCTATCATATAGCATCTATTGTACATTGGATCTCTACTGTGAATAATATTGTATACTGTACATTGTATATTATTATTATTATTATAGCTTAATGTATACTGTTTAATGTATGTTTTAGTGTATATTGTTTAAAGTATATGTATATTGTAAGTATGTGTATATTGTTTAAAGCTGTGAGAACTACACTCACATTGTGTAAATTATTTATTGTTTATTGTAGAGTTTACTGTGCTGTGAGTAATTGTGTGCGCATCAGATGTGTAATCTGTTGTTGCTTAAATGTTGTACATGTCATGTCATGACTGCTATGTTGCTCGGAACTGCACCTAAGAATTTCACCAACTGTTGCACTTGTGTATATGGTTGTGTGACAATAAAGTGATTTGATTTGATTTGATTGATTGATAGATTATGGCAACGAAGGGTTAAACGGAATGATTAAATGTGTGACTAACTATTAAATATAAATGACCAAACAACCAATTGGCATTCCATCCTAAATTCAAGATTATGATAAAATGGAGTCAGATAAAGTATATTATAATTAAATCCATTTTGCCCAGTGGAAACACCGAATGCGCAGCGACCTTCAACTGCAGATCGTTACCGTCATTGGAACAATTTTTAATGGATCTTACACTTTGTTCATAATGTTTTAAACTGTAATGATTGAACTCAGTGTTACTTACTCATAATTTCCGGCTCCAATTAATCCACTCAGGTTAAACTTCTGCATCGTCTGCTCTGAGGTCAACAACACAAACATTAAAGCTGACCACTGAGATGAGGAGAGTTTCACATCACGTAATCCTCCAGAGTTCATACAAAGTTGAGCTTCATTCACTAGTGAAAGATCCCCCAGTTCATTCAGACAGTGAAACAGATTGATGTATTTATCTGGAGAGGGATTCTCACTGATCTTTTCTTTAATATAGTTGACTGTTTCCTCATTGTTGTGAGAGCTGTTTCCTGTCTGTGTCTTTAGTTCTTGTAAGAGACTCTGATTAGACTCCACTGACAGACCCAGAAGGAAACGAAGGAAAAGGTCCAGATGACCATTTTTACTGTCTAAAGCCTCATCCACAGCTCTCTGATGGAGATCAGACAGTGAAGCTGTGTCTCCATTAGTTGGTTTGGTAATCTGGTCAAACACATTGATGTTCTTGTTTATAAAGGAGAGATGCACATATAGAGCCGCTAGATGTTCCTGAATGCTCAGATGAACAAAGCAGAAGACTTTCCCCTGATACAAGCCCAACTCCTCTCTGAAGATCTGAGTGCACAATCCTGAGTACACTGATGCTTCTGTCACATCAATGCCACACTCTCTCAGGTCTTCCTCATAGAAGATCAGGTTTCCTTTCACAAGCTGCTGATACGCCAGTTTCCCCAGTTTGACAATCATGTCTTCATCTTTCACTTTCTTCTCATAGTCCTTCTCATGTTTGATGTTGGTCTGAAGGATCAGGAAGTGTGTGTACATTTGAATGAGAGTTTTGGGGAGTTTTCCTTTCCGTGATTTCCTCAACATCTTCTCCAGAACAGTGGCTGAGATCCAGCAGAAAACTGGGATCTGACACATAATAAAGAGGCTCCTTGATGACTTCAGGTGTTTGATGATCCTGTAGGCCAGACGGTGATCACTGATTCTCTTCCTGAAGTATTCCTCCTTCTGTGGGTCACTGAAGCCTCGTACCTCTGTCACTCGATGGACACACTCAGAGGGGATGAGATCAGCTGCTGCGGGTCTGGAGGTGATCCAGATGAGAGCAGAGGGAAGCAGATTCCCCGCAATGAGGTTCATCAGCAGCTCGTCCACTGAGGCTGATTCAGTCACATCACACAACCTCACATCGCTCTGAAAATCCAGAGACAGACGACACTCATCCAGACCATCAAAGATGAAGGACACTTTATACTGATCACTGGATATTTCCATTTCTTTGGTTTCAGGGAAAAAGAAATGAAGAAGATCTGAAAGACTGAGTGTTTTGTCCTTCATCAAGTTGAGCTCTCTGAAAGGAAGTGGAAATATGAGCTGGACGTCCTGATTCTGTTTCCCTTCAGCCCAGTCCAGGATGAACTTCTGCACAGAGACTGTTTTTCCAATGCCAGCGACTCCCTTTGTCAGCACAGTTCTGATGGGTTTGTCTTGTCCAGGTAAAGGTCTAAAGATGTCACTGCATTTGATCGGTGTGTCCTCTGTTTCTGCTCTCCTGAACTGTGTCTCAATCTGTCTCACCTCATGCTCATTATTGATCTCTCCACTTTCACTCTCTGTGATGTAGAGCTCTGTGTAGATCTCATTCAGGAGTGTTGGGTTTCCCTGCTTTGATATTCCCTCACACAAACACTCAAACTTCTTCCTCAGATTTGATCTCAGTGTGTCAAGGACTTCAGCAGGTTTAGAGTCACGGCTGTAAGATTAAAATAACACATTATTACACAAGTTAGAGAAGTAAATACCCATAAATTACAAAATGGATGATTTGTTTGCTGTATTATGGGACACAGAACATCATACAGTTTCTGAAATGTTTTAATTATTAATCATGCGTTTGAGTGATGCAGCTCCTAAAATTAAACAACAACAAAAGTCACTTATTTTACATGAAACAAGGACACATGCTTTCATTACAGTTTTTCTCAAATGCTAAAACACAAAAGCCAATCCTCTAAACCAGGGTTCCCCAAACTACGGCCCGCGGGCCGAATACGGCCCGCCCCCACATTTGGACCGGCCCTCTGAACCAGAGTCCTGCACGGGCAGGTACCCGACGGGTGATCCGTGAATATTGCTGAAACGGGTGTAAAAAACATCCTTACTGTGTCGGATACAGGTGCGGGTCGGACAAGGGACAAACACGGGTCTAAACACAGGTTTAGACGAATATATATATAAAAATATATGCATGTATATTGTAGATGTGTTCCTAAAAAAAGTATGCATATTTTAGGAACACATCTACAAAAATATGCCTTGCCTGTATTTCAAGTTGATAAAATAATTTCAAATCCATATTAGTTTATTTGTGGCCGTGCGGCGCGCGCACGCGCGCGTGTGCCCTCCTAGGATATTCACTGCAGTCTGCACTGCAGTCGTCGAGATGGATCCTGAGGAGTTGAAGAAAAGATAGCCGCAAATGTGGAACTTCATCGCTGAGGAAGCACGCAGATAACTGTGGTAACAAACCAAGCACACGCAGTTCTAGCGAACAGTATTTTTCACAAGGGGACAGAACTGAAGGTGCCTCGTAGAGATGATAAGGACACATAACCATGTTTGACAGCTCTGAAGTTGTCCTTGTGTCGTGTAATAACTTCTGTATGCTGGCAACAAACATTATGTTATGTTATGCTAAACATTAGATTTTTAGTTTGATGAATAGATTTAAAATCATAATAAAATCTCCACAATAATACTGGTAGTCACTCCGGCCCATGTAATTTGACCGACCTGGCCCCCCATTAAAGAAAGGAAAAATGATGTGGCCCTTACAGAAAAAAGTTTGGGGACCCCTGCTCTAAACCAAATGACCAGTTGTCTAAACACATTTACTAAATCTGTCACGGACGGGGAATAAACAGAAGGCAGGCAGATATACAGGATCCAAATGCAGGGGAGAATTTAATCAAATAAACAATCAAAAAACAGAACTAAATAACACTGAGCAAACACAAAGAAAACACGGGAACAGAGAACAGCGAATACCTGCATAACAGCAACATTAAACAGCGACCGACAGAGAACAACTGAATCACAGGGGTATATATACACACACAAGGGTACAAGGCTAACAAGATAACACAGGGAGTGGTGAATGGGAACACCTGGGAAAACTAATCAACAAGAAAAACTACAAAGCACTACAAAACTCCACAGGAACAGGACACAGAAAAGAACACAGAACCTAGTGACAAATTACCTTCAACATAAAAGTCCCAATCGTGCAAGACACAGAACAGATGTGTGACACTACCCCCTCTCCAAGGAGTGGCTTCCAGACACTCCATCCAGGGAACCAGGGAGGGACGGGAGGGACAGACCAGGGTGGGACGGAAGGGACAGACCAGGGCGGGACGGGAGGGACAGACCAGGGCGGGACGGGAGGGACAGACCAGGGCGGGACGGGAGGGACAGACCAGGGAGGGAAGGGGGCAACAAAAAGTTCAGGCGGCCAGGGCGGCCCGCAGAGTTCAGGCGGCCAGGGCGGCCCGCAGAGTTCAGGCGGCCAGGGCGGCCCGCAGAGTTCAGGCGGCCAGGGCGGCCCGCAGAGTTCAGGCGGCGCGGTCAGAGCGGGGCGCCTGGGCGGCGCTGTCCGTGCAGGGGCCGGAACCCTCTCCGGGCTCTGTGCAGGGGCCGGAACCCTCTCCGGGCTCTGTGCAGGGGCCTCTCCGGGCTCTGTGCAGGGGCCGGAACCCTCTCCGGGCTCTGTGCAGGGGCCGGAACCCTCTCCGGGCTCTGTGCAGGGGCCGGAACACTCTCCGGGCTCTGTGCAGGGACCGGAACACTCTCCGGGCTCTGTGCAGGGGCCGGAACACTCTCCGGGCTCTGTGCAGGGGCCGGAACACTCTCCGGGCTCTGTGCAGGGGCCGGAACCCTCTCCGGGCTCTGTGCAGGGGCCGGAACCCTCTCCGGGCTCTGTGCAGTGGCCGGAACCCTCTCTGGGCTCTGTGCAGTGGCCGGAACCCTCTCTGGGCTCTGTGCAGGGGCCGGAACCCTCTCTGGGCTCTGTGCAGTGGCCGGAACCCTCTCTGGGCTCTGTGCAGTGGCCGGAACCCTCTCTGGGCTCTGTGCAGTGGCCGGAACCCTCTCTGGGCTCTGTGCAGGAGACGGAACCCTCTCTGGGCTCTGGGTACGGGTAGACGGCTCAGACGTGGCGGCCATCCCGGCTGAAATCATCACCGCCAGGATGTCAGCAACTCGGACAGAGCAAAATGCCGTGTCCTCCAGCCTGGAAGCCAGTCTCCCGTATCTCTGGGTTGCCCTAAACTCCTTTTCCATGGAGACCATAGCCACCGGCATCTCTGACCTGGTGACCCCCGCCACCAATGCTGAGCCACTCAGCTTAAGAGCACAAGCCGCGTAGCACTCCAGTGTCCAGTCAGGATCCCATAGCGGCATGCGTGACCGGAGTGGCTCAGAAAGTCCCCCACGAAAAAAGATCATCAGGCATGACTCACTCATCTTAGTCAGTCGTGCCAGCCTGATAAATCTCAGCACATAGTCCTCAGTGCTTTGCTCTCCTTGACAGAGATGTGTTATTCTCCCCGCTGGATCCATTCTTGGGTCGGTCGTTCTGTCACGGACGGGGAATAAACAGAAGGCAGGCAGATATACAGGATCCAAATGCAGGGGAGAATTTAATCAAATAAACCATCAAAAAACAGAACTAAATAACACTGAGCAAACACAAAGAAAACACGGGAACAGAGAACAGCGAATACCTGCATAACAGCAACATTAAACAGCGACCGACAGAGAACAACTGAATCACAGGGGTATATATACACACACAAGGGTACAAGGCTAACAAGATAACACAGGGAGTGGTGAATGGGAACACCTGGGAAAACTAATCAACAAGAAAAACTACAAAGCACTACAAAACTCCACAGGAACAGGACACAGAAAAGAACACAGAACCTAGTGACAAATTACCTTCAACATAAAAGTCCCAATCGTGCAAGACACAGAACAGATGTGTGACAAAATCTAGCCATCATTTTCCAATATCATAAACACATTTCACATGAAGACACAATTCACAAAACACAATCCTCCGTTCTCATAAATCTTAACACATTTTTCCTTGCTAAAACACAAGTTGCAAAAGAACTCTGCTCATATTCCCAAATGAAAGCTCATGTGATGCAAAATGCTTGCCACAGTCATCAATATTTTAACACAATGAGCACACCTGGCGTCATTCATTACACACAACGACTCAAAATTGAAGACACTTGTTGCTAATGCTGTGACCACATGTATAAAAGCAAGTTCAGAGTGCACAGTTCGCTGAAGATTCCAAACAAACACAATGGATGAAGGCAGAGTCAGAGGAAGAGGAATTCGAGTCAGAGGAGGGAGAAGAGATGGCCATGGAAGAAGAGGAGCAGGCCAACGAGGAAGAGGAGTTCAAATCAGAGGAGGAAGAGGAGCAGGCCAACAAGGGAGAGGAGGAGGCCAACAAGGGAGAGGAGAAGGTCCAGGAGGGAGAGCAAGACAACCTCGCACCATCATTACGGACAAGATGCGAGCAACAGTCATTGACCATGTCATTGTCCATGCCATGACAATGGCTGAAGCAGGACTAAGAGTCCAAACCTGAGTAGGTTCACCGTGGCCACCATTATCAGGGCATTCAGACAACACAACAGGTATTGTACTCTATTGCTTTCTTTGTCACAATACAATTTTACAAGCCTGTGAAAGTAGTCTATTGGTTTCAAATCAGTTGTTACTGTATTGTAAAACATGTCAATTGACAACACATGTTTCTTTCTTTAGAGTTGAAAGAATGCCACATAGAGGTGGGAGGGTTGCCATATTTTCAGCGGCACAAGAAAACCTCATTGTGGATATGGTTCGTGAGAACAACCTCATCAGACTCCGGGAGATCAGAGACAAAGTCATTGCCGATAATGTCAACTTTGAGAGCATTGATGATGTCAGCTTGGCCACAATAGAACGAGTTCTCCGGCGCCAAAAGATGCGGATAAAACAGGTCTATAGGGTTCCCTTTCAGCGCAACTCTGCACGACACAAAGACCTACGTTATGAGTATGTGCAAGTAAGTATACATCCATGTTCACAGTACAGTTAGTGGACATACTGTGTTGCTCAGTGTCCTACATTACTTCTGGACAATACTGTGCTACCTGATTGACTGTTGTTCTGAACACCTGTGCACTTTCACATTTTCACAGAGGATATTACAGTTGGACGCGATGGCCAGACTTCATGAGTACCTCTTCCTGGATGAGGCTGGCTTCAACCGACAGAAACGAAGGCAAAGAGGCCGTAACATCATTGGCCAAAGAGCCATCACTGAGGTTCCTGGCCAACAGGGGGTAATATTACTCTTTGAGCGGCCATGGGTTTGGAGGGGCTTGTCCACCGGCATGCATCTTACAACACCCAACGTCTCCTCACCTTCCTAGAGGAGCTAAAAGATATCCTCCTGGACCACCAACAACACCATCCTGGGCCCGCACATCACATTTATGTGATTATTTGGGACAATGTACGCTTCCACAGAACAAACCAAATCAGAGAGTGGTTCACCACCAACAGTAACCACTTTTTAAACGTCTGTCTGCCACCCTACTCCCCTTTCCTGAACCCTATAGAGGAGTTCTTCTCATCGTGGAGATGGAAGGTTTATGACAGACAACCATACATTAGAGAGAACCTCGTGAGGGCAATGGAGCTGGCCTGTGTTGACATCCCAGTGGAGGCCTTCCAAGGATGGATTCGCCATTCCAGGGCGTTTTTCCCGCTGTGTCTGGCAAGAGACAATATAGCCTGCGATGTGAATGAGGTGATGTGGCACGATGCAGCTCAGCGACATGATGCCGCACAGTGATTGTGGTGTGTGTGTGTGGTGTGAATAAAGTAAATAAAAAAACTTCACACCCTGATCATGTTTTCAAGAGTACTGTTGTGTGCAATAGATTCTGTTCTTGCACTGAGTTGTGTTACAGTAGTGTACATGCAGAATTTACTATAGATTTATACTCTTCATATGAAACTCACAAATCTAAATGCCTAATCCTCTGCAGAGATCTAAGAAGATCCATTACTGTAAAGTTTCTAAAAATATGCATTGGCAGTTATGAAACATAGAACCTTCTCACAAATTGAGCATTGTTTTTTCAATTGTTTTGCTGTAGTGTGTAATGTGTATAGTGTTTACATTTTTGAAAGCTTCGAGCTGGTCTTTTGGTGTGAAAGTTTGAGTTTTGAAGTGAGAAGGTGTGGTTGTGTTTATGTAGCTTTAGAAAAGGGTGTTGTGTTTAGACATTGGGGAACATGGAGGAAACGGTTGTGAAATGTGTTTTAGCATTTGAGAAAAACAGTTAAGTCTTGTGGTTGAATCACAGGCGCACAGAACAAAACACAGTTTTGTTTTTAACTGGTCTAGATTGAAGAGGGTAAAGAATCAGACACACTGATATTGATGTAATTGTGTCATTAACTGAGTAACAGGCCAACAGCTTTTACAGTGTGTGAATGTATTAACAATACAATACATAGAGCTTTACACAAGAGCACAATGATAATCATTAATAGACTGAAACTTAAGGGATCTGAACTAATTACACTGCTGTATATTAATAACAACTTCATAAAATCAAATATTATAAGCATAACTTTTATAGAAGTGATATACCTGTGATCAGGCTGTGTGTCTTCACTCTTAAATATTAATGGCGGCTCCATAGACTGGTCACTCTTCATAGACACACAGCTGGACTCTGGTTTTGAGCTCTTCTGCTGGACTGAAGAACAGAGAACAGATTCAGTTTAATCCTTTGAATGAATGAGTTCATCCAATATGATCAGAGCCATTAAGTATCTAAGTTAAACTAAGTCAAATAAAAAGGAAGAAGTTTCAATTAAAATTGCAAAACATGTCTTAAGCGATTCCTCTGTGATTCTGTGCTATACGGTCCAATCGCCAAGCTGTGACTCGACTGATCACACTATATGTGTGTGTGAAATATGCCTGTTGCTAAGGAAATTGTGTATAAGATAAATCATCCGAATGGGGATATGGAGACGGTGGTCTAGTGGGTTAAACCACTGAACTGATATGCAGAAGGTTGCTGGCTCAATCCCAGCAGTCGCCACCAGCAGTGTGTACTTGAGCATGGCACTTTACTCGATGTTGCTCCATGGGCCATGGCCTTTTGGGGACAGGGATTATAATGGACATTTTCCATATGTAAGGTAGGGTCGCAGTAAAGTATGAAGTATTTCTGAATTCACATAGTGTCCATACTTCCTGAAATGCTTGTTTTGTGTTCATATTAGAAAATTCATTGTCCAGTCTGTCCTTGTATTTTAGTCTTGCCCTGAATACCTCATTCTTGATATTACGGGTTGCCAATTTCAGGGTAACGTCTCGGTTACGTATGGTAACCCTCATTCCCTGAAGGAGGGAACTGAGACGTACTTCGGATGTCACCGACAAATTGGGATCACTTCAGGGAGCCCCTATCAGCTTCGAGATATAGAGAACAGGCCAATGGGCCATTGGTGTGCGAGATTTGCATCTCACGCTCCGCCCCGCACCGCGGGTAAAAACAGGAAGCGAGAGCAGCGCACTATTGTTTTTCACTGAGGAGCCAAACTAGTGTCTCGGCCATGCAGTGATGGTACAGCAACTGTGGAGACGGGACGTACGTCTCCGTTCCCTCCTTAAGGGAACGAGGGTTACCATACGTAACCGAGATGTTCCCTTTCAGTCAGTCACGTTCGGTGTATGTCGGACGTCACCGACGAATTGGGATCCCTTTAGAAAACGCCACAGTTACTACCACTTCCAGCCCCCAGCGAGAGCCCCTCAGACCCCGTCTGTTCCGGGCGGGAAAACTCATGCAGGGAGAGTCACACTGCTGTTCTGCAAGACCCACTCAGCATACTATTGGATAACGGATGCCACATCATGCCCGGAGGGAGTTACCATGTGGAAAATACACGTATGGACTGGCCTTGGGCAGTGCAACATACGGAAGTCCCAGGGGTGGCCCAGGCCAATTACGACGGGGGAACAACACCGCACTGGGATGGCAGAGAAGCTCTGCCGAGGGAAAGACACGAGCTCGCCGTAGGGAGCTGTACCGTGGAAGAATACACATATGGGACCGCCGTGGGGGTCTCAACATATGGAACCCAGCCTAACACAAGTTTCACTAATGCATATGATTGTTAAACCTGGCGTCGGATGCTCCGCCACATCCGACTGCCGCAGGTTGCAGAGGACTCGACAGGGTTCGCCTATCCTTAGGGGAACTCGACTGGAGCAGATAAGCGCACGTATCCGTTCCATGGGGAAGGAAATGGCGCAGCAAGCCGACACTAGAACGGGCACTCCGGTGTTACTGACTATGGGAAGCGAACACACGGGAAGCTACCGGCTCTACACGCAGGCTATAGAATCTAGCGAACGTGTTATGTGTCGCCCAGCCTGCAGCTCTACAATATCTGTCAGCGAGGCGCCACGAGCCAACGCCCAGGAAGAAGCAACATCCCTAGTGGAGTGGGCTCTTGGGCAGGGCACGTCTTGGGTTTCATACGCCAAGACGATGGCATCCACTATCTAGTGGCATCCACCATCTAGTGGACCATCCTCTGCTTGGAGACAGCCTTTCCCTTCTGCTGTCCTCTGTAACAGACGAAGAGCTGCTCTGAGGTCCTGAAGCTTTACGTTCTGTCGACGTAAGTCCGCAGGGCGCGGACCGGACAGAGAACAGGCAGCGCTTGCAGGCTCACCACCTGGTCCCGGAAGGGAGTGGTGGGAACCTTGGACACATATCCAGGCCGGGGTCTCAGGATTTCATGAGAGTTACCAGGCCCGAACTCCAGGCACGATTCGTCGACCGAAAATGCCGATAGAGGCCAATGCAGTCAGGAGTACTGTCTTTAGAGACAGGATTTTCAACTCTGCCGACTGCAAAGGCTCAAAGGGCGCTCTCTGTAGTGCTTTTTAGCACCAGAGTTAAGTCCCAAGAGGGTATAGAGGGAGGGCGAGGCGGATTTAGTCTCCTCGCCCCCCTCAGGAACCTGACGATCAGATCGTGCTTCCCAAAAGACTTACCATCTACCATGTCATGGTTTGCGGCGATAGCGGCAACGTAAACTTTGAGGGGGGAGGGAGACCGCCTTCGCTTCAACCCATCTTGTAGGAAGGAAAACACTGAACCGATCGAGCATCTCCGGGGGTCTTCTCGGCGAGAAGAACACCAATCAACGAACAGGTTCCACTTCAACGCATAGAGGTGCCTCGTAGAGGGAGCTCTAGCGGAAGTGATGGTGTCTACCACATTCTGTGGCAGGCCACCTAGAACCTCCGCGTCCCGTCCAGGGACCAGACATGGAGTTTCCAGAGGTCAGGACGCGGGTGCCAAAGGGAGCCCCGTCTCTGAGTCAGGAGGTCCTTCCTCAGAGGAATGGGCCAAGGAGGTGCTGTCGCGAGGAGCACTAGTTCCGGGAACCAAATCCGGTTGGGCCAATACAGGGCAACCAACAGGACTTACTCCTTGTCCTCCCTGACGTTGCACAGTATCTGTGCAAGAAGGCTCACTGGGGAAAACACATATTTGCGTAGGCCCCGGTACGGACGAGCTGGCGAGACGGGCCGGGAAGCACTAGCCAGGCTCCCAGTGACCGTGCAAGTGGACCAACAGCACCACAGACGTACCCGAAGTGGGACAGCGTGGCAGCGTGGCAGCGTGGCAGCGTAGCAGCGTGCAGGGACCCGACTCGGACGGCATGGAGTGGCCCGAAGTGGGGTCTGAGTGTGCTGTGCAACACTACCTGCTTCCGCTGAGGGGGTGTGCGAGTGTGGGAAGGCCACTAATGTGCATCCCCACAGCCAGCACCCCCTGTTGGCTATTTGGAGAGGCAGGCCAGGGGGTGACAACGCATGGGAGTGTCGTACACTGGCAAGCGCACTCTCCGATTGAAGGAGGGGCTGAGCGTGGCAAGGCTTTGTGGCGTCGCACACGGCCTGTCTCACCTCCTTCCTCAGCCGGAACAAGAGCGGCGAGACATAGCGTCACACTGTCGTCCTCACACCGCTGAGAAGAGGGGAATGGGAGTGGTGAGGCTTTGTAGTGTCACATACTGCCATTCTCGCCCTCTTGTGGGGAGGGGAATGAGAGCGGCGAGGCTTTGTAGCGTCACACGCTGCCATTCCCGAACTCCCGAGACCCAGAGGTATTGGAACTGCTCTAAGAATTTGGGTATCACTGGGTGTTTTTAACACCAGAGACGAACAGCATGTCGACGTGACCCCGCTCCCCTGAGAGAACACGGATCACCCACGAACGCAGTCTCAACATGTTTATGCGAGAGGGATTGTGGCCGTCAGGACAGGAAACAACCGCATCCAGAAACGCACAGGTGGAATGATGTCTTGAAAAAGACGCAGTGTCACACCTGTGTTGCTCTTTTGTGAGGAAACGCTCTTTCAACAGTGCTGAAGCACCCATGGGAAGACCGCGGCAGCACACAGGAGGTAAGTGCAGTCCTGTGTCTGCACTCACTGAGACAAACGCCCTCACCAAACCGACAGTTGCTGTGAGAACAGCAGTTTGTTATGCTGATGCAGCGGTGAGCACGCGGTCGTGC
Organism: Romanogobio albipinnatus; assembly: GCA_023566225.1. Taxonomy (NCBI): domain Eukaryota; kingdom Metazoa; phylum Chordata; class Actinopteri; order Cypriniformes; family Gobionidae; genus Romanogobio; species Romanogobio albipinnatus. Next base: position 3,699,340 of record CM042247.1, on the reverse strand, counting down.
TGATTGTGCCTTTTCGCCAACACAAAGCGTCCCTCTCGTTCTCTGGAGTATCTCTCTTGTAGATAGGCTCTCTTTTAGAAAAGCTTCATCAAAGCCGTTCAGCTCCGAAGTGAATGACAATAGTGCGCTGCTCTCGCTTCCTGTTTATACCCGCGGTGCGGGGCGGAGCACGAGATGCAAATCTCGCACGCCAATGGCCCATTGGCCTGTTCTCTATATCTTGAAGCTGATAGGGGCTCCCTGAAGTGATCCCAATTCATCGGTGACGTCCGACGTACGCCGAACGTAACCGACTGAATTCTTCTCTCTGAAAGCTTTATGTTTTTCTTTAAGACATTGATTTATTTGGAGGGTAATCCTTGGCTTGGATTTGGAATATTTCTGTGCTGTTTTGACAGGGATACACATGCTAATACAAAAGTTTATATAATCAGTAATAACAAAAACTTTGTCATTCAGATTCCCATCAAAAATATCCCAATCTATACATGCCAAGGAACCCTGTAAGCGGGTGATGTCATCCCCTGACCACTGTGGGACGCTGTAGTGTTGTGAACTATGTTGTTTCAATTGTTGTCTGTACAGTGGGAGTAGGGATGTAGACGATGTTATAATCGGCAGCTCCCAGCGGTGGATAGGAACAGGTATGAAATGCATCAGTTACATTGCCATAACACATATCTAAGATGTTTGCCCGCCTAGTGGGTATGTCCACATATTGTTGGAATCATGGTGCTGGGGGCAATGTAAACACAGCTGACCACAACAACTGTGAATTTCCGGGGGCAAATACTAGGGGTGAAGGGACATAGTTTGTATATCCAGATCGGCTGTGCATGACTTGTAGTGTACTGTGATGTTATTACACCCCTTTTTGATGTACAAGCATACCCCACCGCCGCGCATCTTCCCCGATTGCTCGGTTCTGTCTGCCCTGATTATTGTCAAATTGTCCAGACTGACTTCTACATCCGAGACTGACTGGTTTAGCTATGTTTCTCACAGGACAATGATACAAATTTCCCTGAAGGCCCTTTTCAGTTTAATAATAAAAGCCTACCCATTATTGCCCTAATCTTAACGGCATGGCTGATCTGCAGGAACCACGCACACCCGACAGACACCAGCAACAGGTTATAGGTTACTTACCTATAGGTCATAGGTTACTTACAACAGGTTACTCACCTATAGCCGTGATGTGCTTAATAGATGCTGATGTAAGGCAAAATTGAGAGTAGCAGCCGCTACATTACACAGCAACGAGAACCTATAGGTGAGTAACCTGTTGCCGGTGTCTGTCGGGTGCGCGTGGTTCCTGCAGATCAGCCATGCCATTAAGATTAGGGCAATGATGGGTAGGCTTTTATTATTAAATTCATATTACAATTAATTTGCCCCAAAATAACTTCATAGCGCATACATAACTGATGCGCTGAGAGGATAATAAAAGGTTAGATAGATTATCTTACTCATTTTAAATTATTTGAAACATTTACGTCTATTATACAATGAATTTTAGGCCTGTAATTAAAATTATTAGCAGTCTATAATATGTCCGAACACTGCAATAATCATCACAGAAAATTAAGAGCAGCTTTATTTAAAATTGTTTGACACAAAATACTTCTCTTCTCCTTTTTTCACTACGTAGTGGGACACAAGATAAAAAGGAAGAAAATAAATTAAGAGAATATGTGCCATTAATGCAGAGTAAGATTCATTCATTCTTCATCAATTGCAAAATGATGGACAACGGTTTACATTTCAGTGAAGTAAATATTAAACAAATGTAAAATAAAGTGAAAGTGAAATGTGAAGAACAAGTAAATTAATAAAAGAGGCGTTGGTGTATATGTACATGTGTAGATGGAAGACGTGGTAATATGGTTTATCTATTTTGCAACACAAACTGGAGGAAAGTAACAGTTTGCTATAGCTACAGAACTTATAGATCTTCCTCTTTACATTTCTTTCTTGCATTAAAGATGACATGGTTTATCTCCTGTTTTGGCACAGGCACAGTGAGGGAAAAACACTGTGTTTAGGGCAGTCGGTTCACAGCTCTGCTTCAACTGTACGATACTCTCTTGTTTCTCCTGTTCACTGCATGAACACTGCACAAAAAACAATGAACAGCACACGACAAAGCTGAAATTCAGCCCGACTCAAAAAAAGAATCACACAGTTCATGTCCGGCTTTAGGAAAGACCAGCGAGTGTTGTAACACTTTTGCTGTAACGTCTGTAACTCAGTGGTGTTTTGTGTCTCACACTTTGATTATAATATTCCCACATTTATCTGCTACAAATTACACTTGCATTAAAGTCTACTATACATCCCTAAAATGTGTGTGTGTGTGTGTGTGTGTGTGTGTGTGTGTGTGTGTGTGTGTGTGTGTGTGTGTGTGTGTGTGTGTGTGTGTGTGTGTGTGTGTGTGTGTGTGTGTGTGTGTGTGTGTGTGTGTGTGTGTTCTGTGATGTGACACAATATTTAATGGTGTTTGTTGCAGGAGAATCTGATGAGTTTGATCTCCTCCACTGACTCTGAATGAACAAACATCAGACACTAAATTAAATGATTACATTAAACATCCTTCATAATTTATCTGAACACATCTGGAGTGTGTGAGGATGATCATGTGTGATCATGTGTCTGTGTGAACTCAAGCTCAGTCACTCATGTTTACACATGTGCTGATAAACCTCTGAAGAATCACAGACATCACCAAATACTAAAGAAACCTTGAAGTGAAAGAAACCCTTCATTAAAGATTTCATATCAAACAATCACTCAAAATGTCCTCCAGAGATTCATATTAATATGAGGAAGACACATGAACACTCACCTCGATCAAACTTTCACAAGATACAGCTTCTCAAATCCTCCAACATCATAAACACACACGGACATTCCTGATTAAACTCTGATAAACGTTAAATACTCTGGAATACGATTTGTTTCTGTCGTATTTGTGTTTACCTGCTTAAAATGGCAACAGGTGAACTCTAACTTACTTTCAGTTAATGTGTGACCAGAGAGAGAGAGAGAGAGAGAGAGAGAGAGAGAAAGAGAGAGAGAGAGAGAGAGAGAGAGAGAGAGAGAGAGAGAGAGAGAGAGAGAGAGAGAGAGAGAGAGAGAGAGAGAGAGAGAGAGAGAGAGAGAGAGAGAGAGAGAGAGAGAGAGAGAGAGAGAGAGAGAGAGAGAGAGAGAGAGAGAGAGAGAGAGAGAGAGAGAGAGAGAGAGAGAGAGAGAGAGAGAGAGAGAGAGCGTTTCTCAATACCAAGTACGTGAACTTCGGATTTGCGTCCTTGGTGGTTCAAACTTGTCAAGTTCTTTTTTTCTTTCTTTCATTTGTGCTTTTACTTATTTGTTCATTCTTTTGCTCTTTTTCAGTTTGTTTTTATCTGTGTAATTTATTATGTTTTTTGTGTTATTTTATATATTCTTTGGTTAATTTAATTTTGTTTTTCTCTCTAGTTATTTTTTTCTTTCTTTGTTTCTTCATTATTTCTGTTTTGTTCTCTTTGGCTCGTTTTTGATTTGTTCATCCTCTCCTTCATTTGTTCAGTTTTGTCTCTCATTTCTCTTTCTGCAGAGTTCCTGATAATAAATCATAAAGAGGACTTTGTCTGATCACATCTGTATGATATGAAATAAGTTTGTCCTCATCCGATCATGTTTATAATCACATTTATTCATTTATCAGAGGATTTTTCCACATGTGGATCAATGCAATGTGACATAAAGCTGAAAGAATCAGAGAAATGAAAAGCATACTGTAAAAACACGGTCAACTCTTGAACACTTTTCATTTATTTCTCCTGCACTGAGAACTTTATTGCACTTTTAATTGAATTCCTGAAATGGTCAAAACTCCTGGAGAGGAAAGGACAGAAATGATTGCGACACATGAAATAATGAATAAATCCTGATGTTTTAAAGTCCTCTCTTCTGTTCTCTCTCATCACACTCTTTTAGTCTCGTTTAGCTCTGTTTGATTGTGTTTCTGTGCTATTATGAGTCTCTATTCACTGGAGGAGGAGATCACAGATGATTGTTTTCTGTCATATTTTGCAATGAAACAATCTGTAGTGCAGTAATAACATGAGTCTCTTTATTTCTATCTGCTCAGTTTCTTCTGTTTGTGCCATTCTGTGTCACAACACCATCACATGACCACACAGTGACCTCTAGCGGTGACCTCAGGTGACATCATCATCTGATCTCATCACATCCCCCTTTCTTTAAAGGAAATCTTCAACAGTGAGCGTAATGTTATTCTGTGATGTGTCTAAATGTGCATTCAGTGTAACATCTGAACTCAACTGTTCAACTCAAACACATGCACTTTCTCATTGCTCTGACTTTAAGCGATGTCTCACACATTGAGTCTCTCAGGATCACTTCAGGAGAATCTCATCCTCAACTCTTACATCCCATATTTTGGAGAGGATCCTGTCGGCCTTCCATTATTCATGTTATCAATGTCAACTTGCAATCCAGTGTGTGTTTTGGTTTCCTCTTTGCTTTGGCTTTGCATCTGCCACAGGAAGCGCACACACAGCATGTTCACATGTGTCTCCACATCTGCTTCTGTTGTGCTCGCTCTACTTCTTGTGCTGCTCGTGAGAGGGCGTCTGCAGCACTAAGGCCCAATCCCAGCTCTACTTTATACCCCTTGGCCTAAAATAGACTGGTGGAGCCGCTTCTCCATCGGGCCTGTTCTCTTTGTTTATTAACCGTTCAGAGCCGATCCGAGCCGGCCGGTGCGGGGATGCTTTAGTTTTCTACTGTGGCGCTGCGATAACCAAATGTAATACAAACGAGTCAGTTGTTGCCTTGGTAACGCAAGAGTTTACAATAGTTTAAATAGTGACAGTGTTATGAAGGATGAACAGATATTAAAGTTTGTCGAGAGTTGGCTTGAGAAAGACGGATCAAACATTTTGAAGTTTGAAGATTTTCAGTTTAAAGTTTGACGTGTTTGAAGTCAATACAGTCTATCAGAAAACAGTTATGTGGTTGCTAGGGTATTCAGGGTGGTTGCTAAGTTCTTACTACGTGGTTGCTAAGGTACTCAGGGTGGTTGCTAGGGTACTCAGGTGGTTGCTAGGGTTGTTGCTATGCGGTTACTAATGTATTCTGGGTGGTTGCTAGGGTTCTCAGGGTGGTTGCTAGGGTGGTTGCTATGCGGTTACTAAGGTATTCTGGGTGGTTGCTAGGGTACACTGGGTGGTAGCTAAGTTCTTGCTACGTGGTTGCTAAGGTACTCAGGGTGTTTGCTAGGGTACTCAGGGTGGTTGCTTGGGTGGTAGCTATGCGGTTACTAAGGTATTCTGGGTGGTTGCTAGGGTACTCAGGTTGGTTGCTAGGGTACTCAGGGTGGTTGCTAGGGTGGTTGCTATGCGGTTACTAAGGTATTCTGGGGGGTTGCTAGGGTACTCAGGGTGGTTGCTAAGTTCTTGCTACGTGGTTGCTAGGGTACTCAGGGTGGTTGCTATGCGGTTACTAAGGTATTCTGGGTGGTTGCTAAGTTCTTGCTATGTGGTTGCTAGGGTACTCAGGTGGTTGCTAGGGTGGTTGCTATGCGGTTACTAAGGTATTCTGTGTGGTTGCTAAGGTACTCTGAGTGGTTTCTAGGGTCTTGCTATGTGGTTGCTAGGGTACTCAGGTGGTTGATATGCGGTTGCTATAGTACTTGGGGTGGTTGCTAGGGTGTTGCTATGCGGTTGCTAATGTACTCTGAGTGGTTGCTAAGTTCTTGCTATGTGGTTGCTAGGGTACTCAGGTGGTTGCTAGGGTACTCAGGGTGGTTGCTAGGGTACTCAGGTGGTTGCTAGGGTGGTTGCTATGCGGTTACTAAGGTATTCTGGGTGGTTGCTAGGGTACTCTGGGTGGTTGCAATGCAGTTGCTAAAGTACTCATGGTGGTTGCTAGGGTCTAGCTATGTGGTTGCTAGGGTACTCAGGTGGTTGCTAGGGTGGTTGCTATGCGGTTACTAAGGTATTCTGGGTGGTTGCTAGGGTACTCAGGGTGGTTGCTAAGTTCTTGCTACGTGGTTGCTAGGGTACTCAGGGTGGTTGCTATGCGGTTACTAAGGTATTCTGGGTGGTTGCTAAGTTCTTGCTATGTGGTTGCTAGGGTACTCAGGTGGTTGCTAGGGTACACAGGGTGGTTGCTAGGGTACTCAGGTGGTTGCTAGGGTGGTTGCTATGCGGTTACTAAGGTATTCTGTGTGGTTGCTAAGGTACTCTGAGTGGTTTCTAGGGTCTTGCTATGTGGTTGCTAGGGTACTCAGGTGGTTGATATGCGGTTGCTATAGTACTTGGGGTGGTTGCTAGGGTGTTGCTATGCGGTTGCTAATGTACTCTGAGTGGTTGCTAAGTTCTTGCTATGTGGTTGCTAGGGTACTCAGGTGGTTGCTAGGGTACTCAGGGTGGTTGCTAGGGTACTCAGGTGGTTGCTAGGGTGGTTGCTATGCGGTTACTAAGGTATTCTGGGTGGTTGCTAGGGTACTCTGGGTGGTTGCAATGCAGTTGCTAAAGTACTCATGGTGGTTGCTAGGGTCTAGCTATGTGGTTGCTAGGGTACTCAGGTGGTTGCTAGGGTGGTTGCTATGCGGTTACTAAGGTATTCTGGGTGGTTGCTAGGGTACTCTGGGTGGTTGCAATGCAGTTGCTAAAGTACTCGTGGTGGTTGCTAGGGTCTTGCTATGTGGTTGCTAGGGTACTCAGGTGGTTGCTAGGGTGGTTGCTATGCGGTTACTAAGGTATTCTGGGTGGTTGCTAGGGTACTCAGGGTGGTTGCTAAGTTCTTGCTACGTGGTTGCTAGGGTACTTGGGGTGGTTGCTAGGGTGTTGCTATCATACTCAGTGTGGTTACTAGGGTGTTGATGATGTTGGACTCTGATCACCGGCAGTGTTCTCTGATCCGGATCGACTCGGGTATTAGACACAAATGTTAAACTGACCCGGGACCCGAAGTAATAGATTGGGACCCGACCCGGACCCGGCTGATCATTTAAAATATAGAGCCGAACCCGTACGGGTCCACGGGTCTCGGGGGCTCCGTGAAGACCTCTAGTTCAAACTTCTTCCCCTTACTCCTACCACTCCGTTATTTTATTTTGTTGGTTTATTATTTGATTAAAGTTGTTGAACGTTCGCCGGTTCCGCCTCCTCCATCCCATAACAACAAACTACGTGACAGCCATGAGATCCTGATATCCTTATGCAATGACGTGGCCTTGAGTCGTGTTGAGGGAAGGACAGATTTTTCTTGTGGCACACTTTCACAGACACACACAGCGTCTCCACGACATGGCGGCGACAACAACTGACAACTGAAGCCACGCCTTCTTTCTCTGCGTGTGCATTTGGGCGGCATTATGCTAATATTTCCACCGAGTGACGTAGCTCTGTGAGGGAGAATCCGGTCGAGCTGTTCCCACCTAGCAAAAACACGTTGAAAAGACGACATTGCCAGACGTTTAAATTTGGTTGTAAAGTGAAAATTCGTCTTTTTCAGGCCTAATTTCAACCGTGAATGCATGATTATATTTAATATTCATAATTACTGTCACAATAAGACAATTCACAAAAGAGTAGCGTTTATTGACACATCAAAAACACTTTCCTGATCACATATTAAGCCTGCATTTGATCAAACATACTGTAAAAACCGTAATAGTGTGAAATATTACTATAAAAAATAACTTTTATATGAATACATTGTAAACGGTAATTTATTCCTGTGATCAAAGCTGAACTCTTCAGAGTCGCATGATCCTTCAGAAATCATTCGTGAGTTGATGCTCAAGAATCATTTATAATTATTATCAATGTTGAAAACAGTTGTGCTGCTGCATATTTTTGTGGAACAGATTTTTTTTTTTTTAACAATTTAAGTCTTTACTGTGACTTTTGCTCAAATTAATCCATCTTTTCTGTATAAAGATTTTTTTTTTCAAATATTAAAAACGTCTATAAAACAGAACAATGGCCAATTATAAAAACATAAGAATTCAATAAAAAATCCACAAATGAATTGTCGTTAATGACTTCCCCTCGTGTAGCTCCAAACCCATAAGACTTTTGTGCAAAAAACAAATGAAGATATTTTTAGCAGATGCCTTGTGTGCACAAAAAAAGTGTCTTTATTCACAAATGATGTATCTTTGCCGCATGTTCACGAGCGCACCAGCTCTCACAGCAACACAACACGGACGCATGGTGGCGAACATCTGTCAGATATACATTTTGTGAATAAAGATGCTGTTTTTTGCGCACACAAAGCATTCATGCCGCTTCATAAAATCGAGGTTAAACCACTGGAGTCATATGGATTACTTTAATGTCTTTACTACCTTTCTGGGGTAAACTGTGACATGGGGGGGACATAAATCGCTCAGATTTCATTAAAAAGATCTTCATTTGTGTTTCAAAGATGAACAAAAGTCTTACAGGTTTGGAACAACATGAAGGTGAGTGATGAAACATTTTGGTTAAATTGGGTAAATCAGACAACATCAATCATCTTCTTGTTCTTCGGCTCCTTCCACCATCCCAATCCTGAAGCTTCCACTTTCAATGCTTTAGCCTGGCTGTTTTTCTCCAGCATCTAAAGTGAGAAAGAAAACAATTACAGAAATGTAAATGTAAAAAAAAACAATGGTTGTCCAAAATGTAAAGTATACACCATCACTGTTAGGGCATTTCCACCTCAGGGCACAAAAGACTGGAAACTGACTAATAGCATGAGAACAATTTACTCAAATCTTCAACAGTTTTGTTACTTCCTATACATTTAAACATTTAAAATGACTATGCAAGTACTATAAAAAAGTAAACTGCTGAAATGTTAAAAGGACACTAGAAATACGGTCATCTTGTGCTCACCCTCATGTCATCAGCAAAAATGGCATGATTTAAAAATGTCTGGGTTTTCTGTCAATACAATGAAAGTCAACGGGACACAACATTGTTTTCATTGTGTGGGCAAAACAGTTCAAATCTCAAATGGCTTTGTCTGTGTTCCCCAGAAGAAAGTCATATATAGGTTTGGAGCAGCATGAGGGTGCGTAAATGACAGAATGTCTTTGTTAACAGAATAACAATGATTTTAACTTCATGCATGAATATGTAGCTTTAACTTACCAGTAAAAGTGTAAAGGTGTAAAAGTTCTCGGCAAAAGAAAGCGAACTGTACCGCTTTCCACCCTCGGTTTGGCATGTTCAGCACCGGTTCATCTCAAATCTGATGGCGCATTCGCATCTATAATATGGTTTTTTTAAATAACAACACGTAAAACAGACAGAGTTCGGCTAATGCATGTTTTCATAAAGGGACTTTGGTATTACTTACCAGTCATATGGTTCATAATGTCTAGAGATGTTCTTCGACAGGAGTTTGCTCCATCTCTAGTGCACGGCCATCAGCCAGGAAGAATCCACGCACATTAGTCACAAATATTTAGTAGCCTATACAATGCCGGGTTTATTAGAAATAAACTATAGCAGAGGTGAAATGCAGAATAGAAAAAGAGTAATATACAGATATGCAAAACAATTATCCTAAAATAAAAGAATTTACATTTTTAGGTTTACTTATTTAGTAATACTAATACAGTGTAAACAATAAAAGCCTTTTTAAAAGAACAAAAATGTGTCCGTGCGTGTATATATATATATATATATATATATATATATATATATATATATATATATATATATATATATATATATATATATATATATATATATATATTGCAAAAGAAAATTACAAATGCATAGTGATATATATTTAGGTTAAAATTAATTAGCTTACTTCCAAACAAAACTATCAAAATATCTCATCTACACATAAGATGTGATTTTAAAAGCCCCAACTTCCATAAACAAGAGCTCAAGTCTATAGTTACCCTACCTATAGTTAACCCACCTATAGTTAACGTTAGCATAACGGTTGCAACAGTAGATGCTAAAGGACTTTTGAAAATACATACGGGTAAGGGGTTCGAATGGGGGTCGCCATGTTGCCCCTCCATCTTGAAAGTACATTAGCCAAAGAGGGACATACCCGTAAATTCAAGCTTCGCCTTTCGCCTTTTAACACTCGATGGCACCGTGTCGAATGTGAAGAGGGGGATTGCTTGAGACTGCTGTATGAAAACCTGAAAGCCTTTTTGAAAGTCTGTTGCTGATGGAGGATCACTCTTATTCTCGAGGAGATGTAACAGAGTCGCCAAGGAAGCGAAAAAGAGAAATAAGACGCAACACAACAGGCAAATCAACACTAATGGACGAGGTTGAACTGGAAGCCATGTTAATCTTGGACTAAATCGGCCACCGTAGGAGTTAAAACCAAATCGGAATTGGGAGGAACAGAAACTAATATTTACTGGATGGTCATATACCTTTTCACCGCTAGAAGGGGGAAAATATCACAGTGTAGCTTTAACGTTAGCATAACGGTTGCAACAGTAGATGCTAAAGGACTTTTTCCGAAGACACTAAACCATTTCTATAAAGTAATATTCAACGCAAGCGTGTCATTTACATGAAAGAAAGTGTCAGTAACATTTGTATGGACTATTTGTGTAATTGTAGGCACTAAACTAACCTGAAATTATGAAAATAACAATGAGAGACGGAGTTTTGCAGCTTGTCTTTTGTCAGTTGAGTTGACCCTCCGTTTCCATGGTAACGCCCTCTGAGCCAGTTCAAATGTTCAGTGCGCGCGCCCATTAAAACACGTATAAGTCACGTAGCATTTACATAAATGCCAAATTGATGGAGTGAATTATTTGATAATCAGATCAAATGTCCTGAAACTTGATACACTGAGTGGATAGCAGGCCTGTGAACCTAGCCTACATCAAACTGTAAACTGAATGAGAATAAAGCAGTATTAAGAATGTAAAACTATTTTGAAGTCAGATATTGGTTATAATAGGCTATACATAAGGCATTAATTTATTTTTTCTCATACTGTATATGTACAATTACAGATGTAACATGAAGCTTATGTTCTACGTATTTTTTTTTACATATCTGTTTTTAAAAAGCATTTCAATATATTTAACAGTGCACTTCACATATAGCTAAATGTGAATATATTACATATGGGTGCAATTAAAATTAATTTATTAATAGGCTATATAAGTGCTCCGGTTTATTATGGTCTAATGGTGTTTAAAATACTGTGATATTTTATGGATGGCATATTACTGAATGTGATTGTTAAATGTTCAGAAATAGATGTACTAATACACAGCACAAGCGTTTTCAACGAGATATGGCCACTAGGGGCGATTCTTGCTGGATTTCTGCCAGATCATACAGTAGGCGATATGTTTATATATGGTTTGCGAACGTACTGCTTATACACAAATAATTTATCTGCTGGTTGTGCGATGACACACACGTAACTTGAAACCTATTTCTTCACTTGCTTTAATAGACAGACTAATTATGTTTATGGCTATATTAGGACTATGTGGTCCGAAACAGACGCGCGTCTTGGGCTCAATTTGGACCAAATCTGACGGACCAAACAGAGCCCAGTTTTCAACGTCTTCTTTTGGGCTAAATTTGGACCAAATGTGATGGACCAAACAGAGCCCAGTGTAGTAACGTCAGTTCGTGTGGGAAGAAGGAGGCGGGAACCGGCGAACATTTAAAACGTTTAATCAAAAATAAACAGAAAATAAAATGCCGGCGGCAGCCCCTCACGGCCGACTGCCGCCTACACACAAACAAACACAAAATGAAAATAAAAAGCTGCAGCCCCTCACGGTCGACTGCAGCGAACACATAACAAAACATAAATATTTCACGGACATTTTTAACCTGTCCCTCTCCCTGTCTGTGGTCCCCACATGCTTCAAAACGTCCACCATTGTGCCTGTACCTAAGCAGTCAAAAACCACCTGCTTAAACGACTGGCGTCCTGTTGCTCTGACCCCCATCATCAGCAAATGCTTTGAGAGACTAGTCAGAAACCACATCTGCTCTGTTCTCCCCCCCTCACTGGACCCACTGCAGTTTGCATACCGCACAAACCGCTCCACTGATGATGCCATTTCATCTACAATACACACTGCTCTCTCCCACCTGGAAAAGAGGAACACGTATGTGAGAATGCTGTTTGTGGACTACAGCTCAGCATTCAACACCATTGTGCCCTCCATACTTGACATGAAACTCCGGGCTCTAGGCTTAAACAGCCTGTTATGCAGCTGGATCCTGGACTTCCTGTCAAACAGACGCCAGGTGGTCAGAATGGGCAGTAACATCTCCTCATCACTGACTCTCAACACTGGAGCCCCTCAGGGTTGTGTTCTCAGCCCACTCCTGTACTCCCTGTACACACAAGACTGTGTGGCTACCCACAGCTCCAACACCATCATCAAGTTTGCTGACGATACGACGGTGGTAGGTCTTATCACCGACAATGATGAAACGGCCTACAGAGAGGAGGTGCACACTCTGACACGGTGGTGTCAGGAGCACAACCTCTCCCTCAACGTCAGCAAGACCAAGGAGCTGGTGGTCGACTTCAGGAGGAATGAGAGAGAACACCGCCCCATCACCATCGATGGAGCACCGGTGGAGAGAGTCAGCAGCTTCAAGTTCCTCAGTGTCCACATCACAGAGGAACTCTCATGGTCCGTCCACTCCGAGGCCGTTGTGAAGAAGGCTCATCAGCGCCTTTTCTTCCTGCGACGGCTGAGGAGGTTTGGAATGAACCGCCACATCCTCACACGTTTCTACACCTGCACCATCGAGAGCCTGCTGACTGGCTGCATCACCACCTGGTACGGCAACAGTACTGCCCGCAGCCGCAAAGCCCTGCAAAGGGTAGTGCGCACGGCCAGCTGCATCATCGGAGGTGAGCTTCCCTCCCTCCAGGACATTTACGCCAGGCGGTGTGTGAAGAGAGCTCAGAGGATCATCAGAGACTCTAGCCACCCGAACCATGGGCTGCTCTCACTGCTGCCATCAGGCAGACGGTACCGCAGCATCAGAACACGCACCAGCCGACTCCAGAACAGCTTCTTCCCACAAGCAATCAGACTACTTAACTCCTGATCCATCAGTATCATAACACACTCTGGACAGAATATCACTCAGCACAACCCACTGTAGATACACACAAATTATATACACATTTATGTATCATTTATTATTTATCATTTATCATATAGCACCTATTGTACATAATTGGATCTCTACTGTGAATAATAATGTATACTGTACATTGTATATTATTATTATTATAGCTTAATGTATACTGTTTAATGTATGTTTAGTGTATATTGTTTAAAGTATATGTATATTGTAAGTATGTTTATATTGTTTAAAGCTGTGAGAACTACACTCACATTGTGTAAATTATTTATTGTTTATTGTAGTGTATACTGTGCTGTGAGTAATTGTGGGCGCATCAGATGTGTAATCTGATGCTGCTTTAAATGTTGTACATGTCATGTCGTGACTACTATGTTGCTCAGAACTGCACCAAGAATTTCACCTGCTGTTGCACTTGTGCATATAGCTGTGTGACAATAAAGTGATTTGATTTGATTTTTTTTTTTTTTTAAATAAAACACAACACAAAATCCAGGCCTGGTCCTCTCTCGTCCCTCACTGTCGTCGCTCCTCCTTTATACTCCCTCACTCCTCCGCGAGAGCCGAGATCGCTGCGGCGCGCAGCTGGCGCTCATCCTCCCTAATGAGCGCCGCCTCGTGCCGCCCTCACGGTCCCTCGGCCTCGCTGCTCGCCACACCCAGTTTTCAACGTCTTTTTTTGGGCTAAATTTGGACCAAATCTGACGGACTAAACAGAGCCCAGTTTTCAACGTCTTTTTTTGGGCTAAATGAAGGCTATGACGGGCCGACTTGATTTAGCCCAAAAAACAATGTCCAAAAGACGTCTGGTGCTGGGTGGGATGGTTTTACTACAAATAAAACCAAAAAAACATGGTTATTGTAGTAAAACCATGGTAACCGCAAATTAACCATGGTTTTGCTTCTCTAACCATAGTTTAACCATGATATTTGTGCTAAAACTGTAGTTATATAAATGGTATTCAATTAGCCAAAAAACCATGGTTACTACATTTTTACTACAATAAAACCATGGTTAGTTTTCGTAAGGGACGTACGTCTGCAAGATGTCTGTTAAAGATCTGGAAAGCATCTCCTGTTTACAAACATCTGCTAGACGTCTTTAAGATGCCAGTTTTTCATACATTCTAAATCATAAACATCTTAAAGACATTGTTTAAACGTCTATTTGACATCTGACAGGAAACAACGTATTGCAGATGAGCAAACACTCTAAAAAATACGTCTTCCAGATGTAAACACACACATCAATTCGACGTCTCCGAGATGTATGTGTGCTATCTGGGTAATGACAAAAATATAATTTTTGGCTGAACTAACCCTGTGTCCATTATTATTTTTTATTTTGTATTTTCTCGAAATCACGACACTAAACATGCAGTTAACAAATGATAGACACTCTCAGAGAATGATGTTAAGTCTATGTTAAATATATAATGTAATAATCTATAAGCCAAGGCATATTCAACTTCACTCATTCCCTTCACCTTGAAAGCAAATATGATCCATGAGTCCCAGTGCACTGAAATATTTCATGACAGTACTTACTATTTTGACGTTTGTTCTTTGTTAATATATTGTGTTTTCTCCTTTATGTCGCAGCCTGAAAAACACTTACAGCTGAACTTTGTGTAAAGTGTGTGTGTCGTCTAACAGGTTTTTCTGGATTCGGCCCATGACCGACTCTGACTGGATAGAGAAAATAAATCACAGAACAGCAAAATCATATGAATCCAATGTGCACATATGTTCTCAAACACACACATATACTGTGTGAAATATACAGGGTAAGATTGAGTGAGATGAAGCTACTTTTAAATGATCCTCTTGGGCATTAGGGGTGTGACGAGTCTCGAGCCACGAGATCTCGCGATATTAAAACATGACAATATTTCTCCTCGAGGTGAAAAGCTGTCTCGTGACATCAGCATGAGGGAGTTGGGTTTGTCCTTTTACAGCGCTTGCATTATATTGTGCTGTCTTTACTGCATATGATAATTCATACTCAGAAAGTAGAACTGAAGTGACATTCATTACAAGATGATTAGATGTTAAAACATTACAACATGGACCGATGTTGTTGTTGTTATGTTAGTCACTTTAATAAACGTCATCAGCATGAGCTAGTGCTGAACAAATAGAGCGAGATGAACCGCACTTTGGTCATTGTGGTTTTTATAGGCTACACTAAAGAGAACGGAAAACATGAAAACGAGTCACATGACCCCTTTAATACATTAATACAATTGTAATACAACTATTATTATAAACATGATTATACACTCAAGCTTCCAGTGTGTGTAAATTAATCTTTCATTAGTCTTTGTCTCCCTCTGCTGGTCCAACACAAACACATTCAGGCTCTATTATTCTCTCTGTAACAAAACACAGACCTTTTGAGTTTATACTGTGTGTTTATAGAAATAAAATGGTTCATCTGTGAATGAGAAACTGTGATTGGCTGCTGTGAAATAAAAGGTGTTTCACTGCCGCCTCATCAGGTCTGTCAGAGGATTGTTGAAATCTAAATGAAGTCTTAATTTATAACAGTGAAGTCACT